>JAJKFI010000015.1:625185-703146 GCA_029204185.1 Lerista edwardsae
CTCGCTGCCGATCACCGTGGAAACCCTCCCTGCAGCCGAGATAACTCCGCCCAGCGAACCGGTAGGGCGACACCACTGGGGAAGGGGGAAGTGCCTGGTGGCTGGCAATACACTGGAGACTGAAGTCAGAATGATTTTGGGTGGCGGGCTGTGTCTGGTCAGTGGGCCATAGGCTGCCAACCCCTACTCTACAGGAATGTTCCATGTTTCTAGTTAGGCTCAGCAATGTGGGAAGCTGACTCCTGGAAAAAGTTTCAGTTATTTTAGGAGGCAGGAGCTGTGGACTGACGGTTGAACAGCTACTAGTGCCTGAAGCTAAGAAGAAAATCTGCCGTCTTTTTCTTGGATGGGAGACAGAATGTCAAGCTGTAACAAGCTCCTGTACCCATTGTGGCAGGGTGGAGTTGCTGTTGAGCTGATTTGTTCACTGCAAGTGGGAGTTGCGAGGGAGTTTTTGAGAAAGCCAGCTGGCTAAAGAATGGAGTACGACCTTGAAGACCTGTCCAGGCTTGACTTACAATTGCCTGCTGAAGCTGGATGGCATGCAGCCAGAGGAGAGAACCACTTTGTGAAGGCTACATTTGGGATTGAGGATTCGGTGAATCACAATATGTTTGTAAAACAAGCAACAAAAACGGTGGTTTAGGCTAGCCTTGGGCATTTGTTTCTGCAGGGGAAGGATGGGATATACAATCTTCAAATATATAATCCATTGATTTCCTTAAATAGTAGTGACCTGCTGGTTAGGACAAACCTCAGCAATTAACACATTGGTATACTTTTAATTGTAATATTGTTTCTCACATCAGTATTTTGCCTTTCCTTCAAGAACTCAGGGCAATGTTGTGAAAAAGCCCATATCCTCCTAGCATGGTATGTTACAACAAATGTATAGTGACTTGTCAAAGGTCACCCTCTGGCTTTCTCTGGAGAGGACCGGTTTGGCACTCTGGGGAGGGATGGTTAGGGTTTGGAAGCAAATCTCACCTGGGCCTCCTTTTAAAAGTAGTGACTTAGCATAAGGATGCATTCTTTCCCTTCATATGCTCCTAGTTCTCTACTTGGCCATTGCAAGAATCATGAATTTACTTGAATCCTGTCCAGTATTGGTGTACAACATCATATGCAGTACCCCCTAGGATCACCCATGTTAGACCCACCCCACCCATGCCTCGTGTCCTTTGCCCAGGCCCCACCTCTGCTCATTCAACACTGCTCTGCAGTGAGAAACACTGAATGCAAGGAGAGTTTCTTTTGTTGCCACTCTGGAATGTTTCAGGGTAGCAATTTTGGGAAAAAACCATCTCTGCAATATTATTCCTGATTTTTGTTCCATTTGTTCAGCAGCTGCCGCCTACTGATGACATGTGCAACTCTTGCGTCTGATGAAATAAAAGCCATAGTTCGATCATAAAGGATCCCTCCCTTGTTGGTTGGTTCGATGGCAATAATAATGCATCTTTGCACATGAAGAAAACACAGACCCTAAGTCAGTGTTATTCAAATTGTGGGTCGGGACCCACTTGGGACAATGTCAGGTGGGTTGCGGAAAGCTGGCAGCAGCCATCTTGGAAGCTTCAGACCTTACTCTTGCTATATTCCTTTTGTGAGTGTTAACAGTTTGAATTTTCAAGTGAGGACTTTTTTTTTTTTTAATAAAAATTGTTTTTAGGTTTATTATGTGCTTTTACATAATATTTTGTCCTCATCTTGCTTTCCATCAGGGATGTTTCCTGGTTGTACAATTGCTGCAGTCCAAGAATGCCAGTTTGCATTTCAGGAGTGTCATTTGATTGCGTCACACTGATGGCACATCCTGCTTGAAGATGTCACTTCCGGCTATAACATCACTTCTTGTGGGTCCCCACACAAGTGCCATTCTAAAAAGTGGGTCCTGAGAACCCACTGCCCGAAGTTATTGTGTGTTTTAAAAGTGTTTGGCTTTTATGCTATTGGGTTGTGTGCAATTCTGGGGGAGGGCATGTCTCATTCTTTGCTTCAGGCAGCAGAATGTCTTGGACAAGCTCTGGAACTGAATTGAAGAAAAAGAAGCTTAAAGCCACAGGCCTTGCAGAGCACCACCTGACAGCAATGAAATGCTGAGACATCTCCTAAGGAGCTTTCCTCTGTGAAGAGATTGCGCCTTTAACCTGCTTTGCATTCCTCTTGGTTGCCACTCCCCTTTAAAAACAAACTTCCAGCTCTAATTATAGCTAACTATAGTTGGCTATACTCTAGCTCTGATTATAGTTATGTCATATGTGCAAGACATATCACGTTAATTGTGTAGACAGTGCTGCAACTCATCTCTGGTACACTGTGTGCATTGAGGCCTTCCATTGAAAGGGTGGAACTGAAGGAGAAAAGATGATGCAGGCCAAGCAGATCAAGGCCCTATTTATTTTGTGCTCTCGCTCTCCCTGCCCACAATTATACTCTCATCTGAAAATCTACAAATGAAATCAATTTTTCTTGCTGCCATCCCACAACCTTTCTAATAGTCAACCTCAACATTTATTTGTAGCTTGTTGACTCACTTCTTTCACTCCCTTCTGCTGTCTGCAGGATTTGTTGGATAGTTAGTACACTTCCCGGCAGCCCCTGCTGAGACTTGGAAAGGCTGAGAAGCCTTCCTGGAGAGGAGAGGTTATAAAAGGGGAAGGAGAGAGCGAAACCAAACCTTGGAGCTGGCCTGTGGAGGGCTGGTGAAGGCCCTGCGAGGAACTAGTGTGGACCACCCTTGTGAAGGAGCAAAGGAAGCCCCGAGTTTGTTGCTGCACAGGCTGCATTTAGGAAGCCTGTGAAAATACACGCCTGTGCTGCTGCATGTGAGGCCTAAGGCTGAATTGGCAGCCACAGAGGCCTGGTGGAAGACTTGGTTTACCACCTCTGTTTTGATCCCATTCTTGTGTCCCACCCGCAGGAGATTGCACGCGTTTCTTGTTGATCCTCTCAGATCCCCTCTTAGAATTCGTCAGGCGTCAGTGTAATTGCTGGAACCTGTCAGAATTAGTACAGAGGCTGATAATACTGAAGTGTTGGCAGCACTTGCCAAACGACTCAGATGCTACTGACTGACCTTTCATTTTGCTTGGTATGGTGATTAACAACAGTATGTCTATTCTCTCAGGTCTTGTCTCATAGATTTGCCATGGTACTCCTTTCTGGAAGGAGAGGAGAAAGTGAGAACGAAAGCAACCAATTTGCTTTTTATCTGTCAGAGCTGACATTGGGTGCCACAGAACCAGTGGTGGGATTCAAATAAATTAACAACTGGTTCTATGCCCTCCTTTCTTTGTACTGCTTCTTACTACAGCGCTACTTTTTGTATATCAATAAATTAGCAACCGGTTCTGCAGAACTGGTGAGAACTGGCTGAATTTCACCACTGCACAGAACTGTAGTGAATGAAGTCATTTTAGGCTCTAACGGAACACCGCTTGGTTCTTTTTTGCTTGGTATTACATGCACTGGTTGACTTTTTAAAAGTGCAGTATTTGTAAAACAAAGAAACCAAAATCCTTCCTTCATCCTGTCTTTCAACAAAGCCTTCACTTTTCAAACCAGATTTTCACCTAAAATATTCCCTTAATTCACAGGGCTTCTCTCCACCAACAACTTCAGAGGGCTTGAACAGGTGGGATTGGGACCCAAAAGTGAGTTGTGCCCCAACCTTAGGTAGGTCATAGGGGTGGGCTTTTTTGGTGATTTTTTCCCAAAATTTCTTGATGAAAATAGCAAATTGTGGTGTGTTTATCCAAATTTTTATGGCAAATTGTACAAACAGCTAAAAAAAATAAGGGTAAATGGCCCTAAAAAGGCCAATTACTGGCACCCACACCCCAGCCCAAAATAATCTGCTCAAAAATTCCCAAGTTGCACTCTGGTTGCTTTTTGGAATGTCAGGAAACTTCTACTTGAACCACATTTAACTAAAATTGCCCTAGCGTGCACTGTGAACTAAACATGTTTGTTCATGCAAGTTTAAGCAAGCTTCCTCCTGTTTCTGCCTCCTCCTCCTGAACCTTTACTGAAAACTATGTGGATGCCTCAAAACTGTGTCAAAAATAAACAAAAGTGGTGTTATTTTTGTGAAATTGATCTAAATTTGCATCAAACTCTGTCAAAAATAAGCAAAAGTGGTTGTTTTTTTTTGCATTTTGACCTTCGGTTTTATGTAGTGTTTTCAGTAGAAATTCTCAGTATTTAGCGTTCTGTGTTGATCACCAAAAGAAACCATCCCTTGTCATAGTAATGTGCTTTGAAACTCCTGCCTGTACACTTTGAACATCAGACTCGGCTAAGGTCCTAGATGAGGTAAATCCCACTGAAGATTTTGGCTGAGTTTGTTTTTCAGCTGCTAGCGCTAGTAGCACTAGAGAGCTGCTTGTTAATCTCCTGTTAGCATGCTAGGATTGCATTCATTTTTCACTTCTAGCATTTGTTTTTCACCATGCCATCGGAGAAAGAACAGTGCCGCTCTAGCCACTGCATGTCCATGGTCTTTACCATAAATACTCCATATACTTTTGAATTGGATGCCCTTTCTCGTGTTGTTTCTGTGTAGTTGGTAGTTTCTAGCATGCTAGAAGCATGCCAGATGCCGGGGAGTGGTAATGACATGCAAGAATCTAGTTGTCTTGTGTGTTCCCTGAGGCATCTGGTGGTCCACTGTGAGATACAGGAAGCTGAACTAGATGGGCCTTGGCCTGATACAGCAGGGCTCTTCTTACATTCTTATGCAAGCAACATCACTTCTTGCTATTTTCTATTGGAAAACAAACACAGCCTTTGACTGTGGAGAGGCTGCTTTGGCCAAGCCCCTCAATGTTCAGTAACCATTTGGTCTTCTCCCCCTACCCAGCCTGTTCTTCCTTTTCATGACTCCCACAGCTCCCTGCCTTGTCCCACATCATTTAATTTTTTCTGTCTGTCCACCTTTCAAAATTGAGCACATGCCCTGTCATTTGCTGCCTGTCCTCTCCTACTTGGCTCGGAAAGAAAGGGACAGAATGACACAGCAGCAGTGGATGTCGACTGGCAATCACTGGGTAAGAAAATATTAGGAACCATGGTTGCTCACTTGGTGGGTTTTCACCTGCTGGGTTTTTGAAGGCAAGTCCCCTGCTGCAAGGTTGCGTTTTGAGGTGGGTTCTTGTCTAGCACTTGACAAGTTGAAGATGAGTGCTCCATTTGTCAAATTATCTCCTCTTTTATTCTTAATGTGCTGGCTAGATGGCCTTCATGTATCATTTTAATGTGTTTCCGTGGTTAATCAAGAATTCTAAATTTATCTAATTAATATTGTAGTGTTAACAGATGCTTTTTTGGTGGCTAATAAGTGAAGGAAGAAAACTGGATTGAGTGGAATGCTATAGAGCAGGAACTGCTGAAAGGACATCAATCTACCTAGACTATGAATGAAAGCATGACGAACACAAGTGTTGAAGTGCAGGTAGCATGCTTTATTTTAAATGAACAATACTATCTCAAGGAGGTTCAACAAAATAGCTAGCAATACAATTTACTACTACATAAAATAAACTACTTAAAATTGAAGTTTCGGGCAAAATCTGATGTTAATGCAACAGTTTTTAACTGTGGTTCAAAGCTTAGTTGCCTGGAGTTGACAATATCTAGCAAAGTCCTAATGCTACCACACAATCACTGCATCCTAGGAACCTCCAAGAGTTGGTACTGCTTCTGCACTTGAGTACCCAAATAGCTTTGTTGAATAAGGGAATGGCCAGGTGATGTTACTTTACTGCAAAGCTATTCAAGCAGTCAATGTGCCAGAAACAATACAGTTAACAGAGAGTGAACAAAATGCTGGCCGCTTGCACTTTGTTCAAAGTATTGAGTCAGTCATGAAAAATTATAGTTTGACATTGATCAGATACAACATAAGACATTAAAGTGTGGCTTACAGGAGGGTATATGTAAACCTCACCAATGCTTTATGTCTCTGATTCAAAATAAATTTGTGCACGTTTCAAGAAACGGTGCACAGCATAATCTCTTAGGTGTAGGTAATTAGGTCTTCAACAGGGAGCCTCTCTACCTGTTGAGGCAATCTTAGACATCAACATTTTGTTGAGGCACAAAAATTAGTTCAATGTTGAGCAGGGTATTCGTCTCCTAGGAAACTTTCTCCTACCAACTCTTTGTTCCAAAAGTTACATTTTAAAATGTCATAATATAAATGGTACAAAGCTCCATAACCGTTATCTTCGGCTATATACAGTATGTACATGTCAAATGAAAAATTGTTTTAAAGTCAAATGCTAATGACTATAAGTCATAATGTATTTCCTTGGACTTTGTCTGGTTCAGGTAGGTACAAAAATATTTTTTTAAATATATTTACAGATCAGTTATTTCAAGTCCATATGAATCACTTGCCATAAGTCAAGTGTAAATAAAGTAGCTCTCTAAATTGACCGAATATTAATATTCACAGTGGCAGAGTCAGTGCCAAACTCATTTCCTAAATTCAAAGTATAAAGTCCCCCATCATTCTTTTGAACATCCATGATAATAAGAGTGGTAAGATCTTCACTGGTTTCAACATGGAATCTGCCATGCTGTTCCTGACTTGGAATGTTTTTTCCTCTGCAGGACCATGTTATTTCAGGAGATGGTTCGCCAGAGAAGGCACAAGATATGGTGAGAACCTTTCCTTCTTCAATGGAGATGTCATTTGGAAGAGCTTCAATTTTCGGTGGCATTCCTTTGCAAGATGGGAAAAGACATTTAAAGTTAGTTCTGAGTAGAAATCACCATTTCACTGAGACAAGAGTTAATCTACTGTATACTACTGCTCTAGGTTATTGGGTTTTTTCTAGCTCTATATATAATTGTATTGCTCACCTCTCAAACCAGATTTAAGCATTCTACTAGTTGAACTCTCCAGTTGGGTCAGACTAGATTCCCCCATTATACTGCTGGAGCTCATCTCTACAAAGGATTCTTTCATGGAGGACATGCTTTTGGCAGACATGCTTGCAAATTTCATTTCAGTCATGCTGCTACTGCTGCTACTGCTGAACGAAGCTTCTTGTTTAGAAGCGGACATTTGAAACGACTGCGAAGAGAAACTTTCCTGCATGCGTGCATCACCACTTGTCCTCAACACTACCTCTTTTGGAGGTTCTTCAATTAGAGCTGTGGAGCATAGCAAACATAGATGGGAAAAACCAATGACATCACGTTAACCGGTGAAGTCATGTGATCTATATATTGACTTTATATAAAGAGAAATAGGAGACTGACTTGCTGTTTAAGGAAAACTGCATTTTAATGCAATATTTTTTCCAATCATGAAATTTTTTTACAAATTTTTTACTTCTCTGAAATATATGCATCATTAGCCAATAAGAAAAATGTAAGCCAGTCAGGATTACTATGTGAATAAAGAATTCTGAAAATGTTCTTTTGAATGGTGCTTCGGTCTTCTTGCTTACCTCCAGCTGTTGAACAGATAGCCTGCCTCAAGGCAGCTTTGAAAACCACTACAGCTTTCCTTAAACACAAGCACATACATACAGTACATCAATAGCAAAACATAGAGTAACCCATTGATTCCAGAAATCCAGGTGTTTTGAAATAGTAACAAGTAAATTTGAGTCTGAGAAGTTTAACGTGATGTTTAAAAACAATCCAGAAGACTGCACCTTTGGGAATTAATTGTTCAGATACTTATTAAGTGGTGATACATCCGAATCAAGGGGTTAATGGCAAGCCTTCTGATAACATTGAGTTGGCAAGAATCATTTTTTTCCACTGGATATATAATCATTCTGTATTTTTTTCATTATAACGTACACTGCACTTTAAGTTCCATAATTAAATGAAAACAGGAAAAATGAAAGGGCCAACACTATAGCTTCTGTCACATTCAACAAACCCTGCTTAGATTAAGACAATACTGAATGAAAAAACTTACGAAGGACAGTGAGAGACGCTGTTGCAGAGCATTGCCCATGGAAGTTTTTAGCTTTGACTGTGTATTTTCCGCTATCGCTCACCGCAGCGTTTTGGACTGAGAGAGAATAAACATTCTTGGAACGATTTACCCGGATGTTGGATGAAAGGGAAATCTGATAAGAGAAAGAGATGCTTCCTTAAATCACATGAAACCAAGAACAGAGATTGAAGTATTTAAGGCAGATACAAATAATGACTTACTGGCAGATTATCCTTAAACCAGTCGATTTCTGGAGAAGGATCTCCAGAGACTTCACAGGTAAGTAATACATCTTGTCCTTCATTGATGTTTTGAGATTTGGGTTGCACGATAAAAGCAGGTGCATTTGAAAGATCTTTTGAAAAACTCACATCAAAGTGACACTTGATTATGCCTTGTTCAGTCTTTCCTTCACAGGTAAGGATTCCTTCGTCTTTCTGAGTAGCTTTTTTGATGGTCAGAGTGTGATCACTTCCAGATACACCATATCTATACTCTTCAGAGTTAGTTAGCTCAATTCCATTCAGCAACCATTTGATGTCAGAAGCACCAGCAATAGTAGCTCTTAGGGTAGCTTTCTGGCCTACAGACAAAGTCATTTTAGTGGTAGTAGATTTAACTTCTGCAGAAGATGTCTTAACTTCTTCAGACACCAGAGACTTTTTAACAACTTCTTCTTGAACCACTAACTTTTCTTGGGCAGTTATTGCGGATTTCTTCTGGGCAGACACTTCAAGTACTTCAGCCTCTTTCTGAAGTGACTTTTGAACTTTAGCTGTGCTTGATACCTGAGAATTAATACTTTTAAAAGCTTGACCCACAAACTGGAAGTTGGTTTTGGAGGTGCCACCTTCCCCAATAACCTCACATGTATATTCACCTTGGTCAGATTCCTTGAGGTTATGAATGTTAAGTTCGTATGTTCCATCAGCTGCATAATTAAATTTGAAATGACCATCTTCTTTTAGTTTCTTGCCATCTTTGTACCAGACTACTTCCTGTACACTTAAAACACTGCTTTCAACTGCGCAGAAAAACTTTACTTTTTCTCCAGAAGCTTCCACCTTTAGTTGTTGTTTTATTTTAGGAGGATCAGCAACTGGCAATTGGGCTTTCTCTGCTTTGCTTCCTGCTGCTGATTTGGCTTTGGAGGAGGCAGGAGATGGTTCAGGAGATTTTACTCGCTTGGGAGATTTTACCCTATCTGGGGACTTCACACGAGGCTCAGGAGATTTGACCCTAGGGGGTGAGGTAATGGCTTTTTCTGGAGCCCTTTTTCTTTGCACAGTCAAACTAAACTGTGCTTCCTGCCTTCCTTCAGAATTCTCTACCAGTACAGTATAGCTTCCTTCATCTGTGGTCTGGACGGATGAAATCTCAAAGGTAGATTTATATTGTGTACGTGTGACTTGGAAGCGTCCAGAAGAAACAATAGCTTGACCAGCGCGTATCCACGTCACTGTTGGTGTTGGTTCACCGTCGATGTCACAAGAAAATCTTGCAGTCTCTCCTTCAGAAACAGTTATTGAACGTGGTTTTGTTAATATTGTCGCTGGCAAAGTTGTTTTAAACTTCCGATGCACAGCTCTTTCTTCAAGTGATTTTTTCTCTGATGCACTGGTTATCTGTTCAGCAGAAGCAGAATGTTCATATGATGATAGTGATTCTCTTGTTGCTGTCATTTCTGACTTAACTTCTCTCACTGAAGAGCTTGCTTCTGTGGCAGAAGTCTTCTTAAATGAGGCAAATGCGTATGACTCAGTCCTTGTCAAATCAGGAACAAGGGATCTGGGTACTTCCTCATCTCTGCGTTGAGAAGTGTAAGTGGTATAGTCTCCTCCTGTAACATCTAACGTTGCATAGTCAGAACATTCTCCTTTATAGTTTGTGCACACAGCTCGGTATGTGCCACTGTCATCAATATGGCAATCAAGAATTTCCAAGGTTAATACACCACTTGTATTAGTGAAATGTATCTTATAGCTTTCTTGGATTTCAACACCATTATGATACCATTTCACTTCAGCAGTTGGTTTGGCCTGAACATTCAAAATGAACCTGGTGTTGGTGCCACAGGGTACACGATGTGAGCGCATTCGCAGTGTGATTCGTGGAGCATGATCTAGAGTGAAAGGTTCTTGAGTCAGAACTTCATATTTCCTTTCCATGGTTTTTTGTGTTTTCAAAGCAGCTTTCATTGACTCGTACCTGGAAAATATGTCAAATCTTGCTGTTCTTTCAAATCGAGAAAGAGATCTCTCACTGGACACTGGACTAGGTGAACGTGGCCGTGTTCTCTCTGGTGTAGGAGATCTTCTCTCAGTTTCTTCCATAGGACGTGAGCGAGGTCGAACTAACTCAGATACTGGGCGCATTAATTCAATGTAAGTTGGGGAAAGAGATCGCCGCCGTCTTAGTAATCTTGAGGGAGGTGAAAATTCTCGATGGGCATGTCTCTCCATTTCCATTTCCATTTCCACTTCTTCCTCTCTTGATGTGATCTCTGTTATTTCTTTCTCTCTTCTCCTTCTCAATCGCCTCTGTTCTTCTTGTGACATATACTCAAGCTCACTCTTGTATTCAGAGAGTCTCTGGCCTGTGGTAACTGGCCGTAGCAGCTCCTCATCCTCTTTCTCAGCCATTATTCTCAGTCTTTGTTTCGATGGCTTATAAATTGCTCTGTCGTGGCGTTGTCGGAGCTGAGCATAAGTTGCACTAGTTTCTTCTTTTGTTGGTATATGATAGGTTGCGTATCTCAGCTCTCTTTCTTTAGATTCTTCAGCAGCCACTTGTGCAGAAGCTGCTGAATAATGTAGAGAAGACAGTTCAAAGCGAGGAGGGCTTCTGCTTGGAGGTGAAGCAGAAAATCCTAACTCCAGTTCTTCTTCAAGCCGCAGTCTTTCTTCTTCAGTTCTCTTCATGGCTAAATAGTCATCAACAGGCAGGAGTAATTCTTCATCTGACAGGTCACTGAGGGATCGCCTTCTTGGTCTGTAATAAAACTCATACTCGGGAGATGGTGTACGCCGGCGTGCAGGTCTTACAGTCTCAAGATCATCTTGAGACAATTTGGGGATACGCCACTTAGGTTTGTACTGATCAGTAATGCGTGGTAATGGCATCACGTAGAACTGTTCCCATCTGGACAGGCGAATGCGTTTTGGTCGCTTCTGAACAATCCTGTCCAATTTTCCTGGCATCTCATACTGGTCTCGCAATTTCTTGTACCACTTCATGTCTGACATGGGCACAAACTGTTTGATATTCTGATCTTCTTCAACAGCTGCAGGCACGTGTCTGCGAGGCTCTGGGATCTCATAAGGCATTCGGAGCCTCTTTTCTTCTTTAATCTTTTCTTCGGTAATTGCAAATTCACCTTTCACAGTCTTTGTGGTCACAGCTGGTTTATACAGGATGGCGGCTTGTCGGAGAGCTTCCTGTGCAACTTGTGTCAGTGGGACAGACTCTGTTCTAGAAAGAATTTCTGCCATTCTCACGGTCTTGTCAATACTCTTCTGTACATGTTTTTGCCGCTCTTCTTCAGTCTTGTACTCACGCTTGACATATCTCAAACGCTCTACCTTCAAGTAAGCCTGGCAGCTTGAGGATCCAGCACTGTTTGTGGCAGTAACTCTGTAATAACCACTGTCTTCTGGTAAAGTATCCCTGATATGCAAAGCATAGTAATCTAACCCTTCATGTACAATTTCAATGTTGGGGCTTGCTGATAGAGGCTGGCCATCCTTTTCCCATTTTAGTGTTGGTTTTGGTATACCGGATACTCTTATCTCAAAGCAGATGCTTTGACCTTCTTGGCATTCTGCATTTGCCAATAGCCTTTTGAACATGGGTCTCAGTGTGGTAGCCTCTGGAGGGGCATGCTGAACAACAGTTAACTTAGCTTTGCAGCTGTCCTCACCATACTTGTTTCGCGCCAGCACAGTATATTCAGCATCATCATCCTCACTGACATTGTGTATGAGAAGTTGATAAAGACCTTTATCCGTTTCAAAGGTGTACTTCCTGTCATCATCTCCTGGCTTGATCTTCTGACCTGATTTGAACCAAGTTACACGGGGCTCTGGGTGAACTGTTATAGTTACTCCAAACCTGACATTTTCACCAACATAGGCAGTACGGTGATAAAGAGGTAAAGTAAATTCTGGGGGCCTCTCTAACAGTCTCAAGGCATCTACCCGGCGTTTCACTTTCTTGACAGTTCTGAGTCTGTAATAGTCAGAAACTTCTCTTACGCCTTTCACAAATAGTTCTGCGTAGGAACTGTCTTCACCGTAGTCATTTGCTACTTTGCATCTGTAGGTCCCATCGTCTGATTTAGTAATATCTTTGACATACATTGTGGCCACACCTTCATGGTAGCTGATTTCATATTTTTCATTGTTCTCCAGTTGCCTAACTCCAAAGTACCAGGTCACTTCTGTGGCCGAGTCATAGTTTTCAATCTTGCAGATGTATTTGGCGTGCCCGCCTTCTTCTCCAACAGCATGCATTATCTGCCCAGAAATGGGTCCAATGTCAATGGATGCAACTTTCACTTTGGCAACTGTGACACCCTTCTGAGATCTGATTGCACCACCCCATGCAACACGGGCTACTGACACAACGGTATGCCATTCTTTCTTTACTAAGGTTTGGTAGTAACGTCTGTGTCTCAGTGTTTTGATTACTTTTGTGCTGGTTTTCTCTGTCCTCTGCTTCAGCCAAGTATGTTCAAGTGCTTCTGTAGCAGTCATACGAGCTTTCCTTTCTTTTACTAGCAGACGATCAACAAAGTCCATGGCCTCAGTACTTATGTCTTTGAATGCTTCATCATCAAAGCTGTATTCAGCATTGATGATGTTGTCGATTGTCTGTTGGTTTGTTTCAGCGATGAAAGGATTCAAGCCGCTTAGAAGTATATATACTAGAGTTCCAAGTGACCACATATCAGTGGCTGAGCTGACCAAATCATGTTGGTGGACTTCAGGTGCATAATATTCAGGAGCAGTAAACTGGAGTCTGAAATTATCACCAGGTTTCAGCTGCCTAGCCTGGCCAAATTCAATAAGTTTAACAACAGAGCTTCTTCTTGTGAAATAAAGGATATTGTCTGGCCTGATATCAAAGTGCCCAATGCTGTGACTGTGTAGGAATTCAAGTGCTTCACATACTTGACGTACATAACTTACAATTTCTCTTTCATGAAGTTCAAATGCAGGGGTATTGAGCCTTTCAAAGATGTCAACTCCAGATATAAACTCAGAGATCATGACCAATTCTTCTAGGCTCTCAAATGATTCATGAAGCTGTAAGATATTTCTGTGCCTAGCAATGTTTAGGATGGAAATTTCTTTCTTTACTAGCACTTGATCAGCACCTTTTACTTTGACAAACTTAGCAAGATATGTTTTCTTAGAAACTGTCTCAACACACCGATGGGTAATTCCAAATTGCCCCCGGCCAAGTTCTTCAGCAATCATGTATTTATCGTAGAGTTCTTTTGTAGAAGAGTGAGATGCTTTTGCTTTAGTTATTTCTCTGGCCTCATCAACTTCTTCATCATAATTGAGTGATCTAGTCTTATCTTCTTTAGTTATGATAGGATCTGTAGATTCAGAAGGCTGACTTTGCCCGAACTTATTCTCGGCAATAACACGGAACACATAGCTTGTCTTACCAAATAGGTTTACCACAGTGTATCGTGTATCACGAGCTTGGCCAACACGAATCCATCTCTCAGCTGTGGTAGCACGTTTCTCAACAGTATAGTGTGTGACTCTACTTCCGCCATCACTAGCTGGAGCATTCCATGTTAAGTTGACTGAGTCCCTTGAAACTTCACTTGCTTTCAGGCCTCTTGGTGCATCAGGGACGTCAGCCACATCTAATTCTACTGTTTTCTGATCAATGCCAAATCTGTTTTTAGCACAGACAATGTAGAACCCGGCATCTTTTCTGTCCACACCGTTGGAGAAAACAAGAGATGTGAATGATCTCGTAACAATAACTTGGTACTGTCCATTATTGTCAATGAGGTCTTGTCCTTTCTGCCATGTGATCACTGGATCAGGCTTCCCACTGAATGGGATTTTGATGCTAACAACTTCACCCCGCAGAGCATGAACGGCTCCCATGCCTTCAAGATTTTTAGGCAAGTGAATCTTCGCAGGAACTAGAGCAAAAATAAAAAGGACAATACAGTTAGCACAGAAACCATTGCTTTAAAAAGCATTAAAGCACTGCTTTAAATACAGGATGACTAATTCAGAAAAATGTCAGAAGCTACAGTGTAGTGGTTAGAATTAGGACTAACTCTTTGCCAAAGGATCATTTCATTGTCATGCTGCCACCTGAGCAAAAAGGCACATGTTTTGAATGCAGAAGGCCCCAGTTCAATCCTGGTATGTCCAGTGAGAGCTGGGAAAGATCCATGTGAAACCCTGGAGAGTTGCTGCCATTCAGTATAGATGACACTGAACTAGATTAGACGAATGTCTGCAATGGTATAAGGCATCTTCATATGTGTAAGGCTCTCATACTAGCTTACAATCTGATAAAAGCTACAACAAAAGTGAAAGAACACTTTTGAATTTGAACTTCTATGGGTAGATTTCTATTAATGGAATGAGGCCTTTCTGTCTCCCCTTCTCCTGGAGCACCCAGCGTATTATGTTTCTGAGCATTGGGGTCACCCATAAAAACATGAGATATCACGCAGGAGTAATGCAGTGAGAAGGGAGAATCCACAAAAAATAGTACATCCATTAAATCCAAGCCATAGTTTATGATATTGAGCTCAGCTTATGTTTTTTAAATATAGTTTTATGCTGTGCATCCTTTAGTAGCTTTACATTCTACAAATGAAAGCATACTGCACTGTGACTAAGCCCTGCTGAACAGATGTGCATTTGTGCTGTCTTATCAAGTCTGAATGCTTGCCACTATCTACCTTATTCTGAGGACATAAAGATATGATTCTAAACATAGGGCTTCAGAAAGCTTCAGGCTTTAGCCCACCTGCTTATTCTGTCCCTGATTTTGAACTATGAAAAATCAAATAAAAGCAAAAATTTTTTTAGCAAAACATATAACTTACCTTCAACATCTAAGGAGGCAGTTCCTGACACTGATCCTCCTTGGTTGGTTGCTCGCACTTGATATACCGTAGCATCATCATCTGTTACATTTGTAATTACCAGTTGGTGATATCCGCCTTTGAATTCTTGAATCTTCACCTTCTCACCATCTGGCATAATCTCTTTGCCCTGCCTAAACCATTTTACGATAGGCTTAGGATGTCCAGTGATTTTGCAAACAAATGTGGCATGGCCTCTAAATTTCACATTCAGGTTTCTGATTTCTTCCTTGAAATGTGGAGCCTGAATTGGTACATCAGATTTTGGAGTGATTGGTTGTGAAATTTCACTCCATTCACTCTCACCACCTAGATTTTCACATTTGACACGGAATTCATATTCAAGGCCTTCAATAAGACCTTTTACTGTATAGACAGTTTCACGAATTTCTTCTGATGTTACAGAAATCCATTTGTTTTGTTTCTTTTCACGCTTCTCGAGGTAGTAGTTTCGGATCTTTGAGCCTCCATCACTAGCAGGTGGCTTCCAAGACACGACACAGGAATCTTTTGTTACAGCAGACGCAACTGGCTGATGTGGTTGGCCTGGTTTTTCTGTAATGCAGAAAATATTCAGCACATGAAATCAATTTGCTTTATTATACTGCAGATATAATATTGCCACAGAAGCACTGTTTTCCATCCAATAAGTAGGTGTGTCAGGAGGCTCTCAAGCCAACAACCTATCTGTTTGCGAGGTAGGGTCAAACGGAAGCTAACAGTCAGCCCTCTGCCCGAGGAGACTTCATTAGTCAGCTGACCCTACCTCATTTAGAGCACAAGGGCATTCCCATCCAGTCAGGAATGTCCTTTTCCTATACCAGGGAAACACATATTAGGGAGCTCACTTACCAAACGGTGTCTTGATAACAACAACAGAGGGAACCTCCAGTGCTTCACTGATGCCAAATGTGTTCTGAGCAAAGACACGGAAATAGTAGCCTGCATTTTCAGTCAGGTTAACAATTCTACAGGTGGTGCCAGAAATGCTAGATGATACTAATTGCCACTCTGTGCCTTCTTTTGCTTCTCGCTTTTCAACGACATAATTGGTTATTGGGGCACCTCCATCATCTTCAGGTGGTTTCCAGCTGATAACCGCAGAGTTCTTCAGCAAGGCTTCCACAACAATTGGCCCTGCTGGTTTGTCTGGCTTGTCTTCAAAAGGAAAAAGGGAGTATGTTAAGTTAGATGCCACAAAACATATAAGACAATCTTAGGTTAAAACCATTAGAAGGCAATAATTACCTTGTATTTCCACATTGAGTACTGTGTCAACAGTTCCAAATATGTTACTCAGTTGCACTTTGTACTTTCCAGCATGGGTTTTATGTTGTACATTTTTTAAGACAAGGTGGGTATAATGTTCTGTGTTCTCAATAGTAATATTCTCCCCACTCTTCAAAAGTTTTTGGCCATGGAACCAAGTGATAGCTGGCACTGGACGACCAATGTATACAATATGGAGGCGAAGAGTGGAGCCCACGCCTGCATAGTACTTCTCTTTCAATGGGAAGCCAGGATGGAAGTGTGGAGTTGCTTGCAAGAGTAGCTTGCCACTAGTTTCAATCTCTCCAACATCATTGATAGCCTTGCATGTGTAAACGCCTTCATCTTCCTGCTCTTCTGTGAGTACGGTCAGTGTGTGGGTTCGTCCATCAGATGACATCTTATATTTTCGGCTTTGTACCAGTTCTTTGCCAAAATGATACCATTTGATATCAGGAAGAGGTCTCCCAACAATCTGGCATGATAACTGACCTGATTCGCCCAGATTAGTAGTGGCATCCTTTATTTCTTGTCTTACTCCTGGTGCTTCTCCAGCTGTATTTATAACAGGACAAAAAAGATGAATATTGAAAGCTCTCTGCTTTATTTTCAGTGCAGTCTGCCATTCCAAGTACAATACTATAAGCACTCAGTATAATTTTTATTCTGTCACTTGCAGTTTCATTATCATTAGAAAAGAACTCAGGAAAATATGTGAAAGTAAGACACAGAATTACATCATGCCAAATCAGAGTCAACAACTACTATGTATTTATCTTACATCACAGTTTACTGCAGCATGTAATCGAATGACAACATAAAGCTCAATACAAGTGAGCATTTAAACGTACATGTTAGCTTTGTCTTTACTGTCATCGCTGTTCTACGTGGTCTGCTGATTCCAGTTGCATTTTCTGCAAACACTCTGAATTCATATTCTGTTGACTCCAATAAGCCTCCCATTGTAAACTGCCTGTCTTTGATACGTTCTTTGTTGCACTTTTTCCATGCACTCTCTCCAGACTGGCGATATTCAACCCAGTATCCAATTATCTCTTTGCCACCATCGCATTCGGGGCGCTCCCATTCTAAAGTAATGCTGTCCTTAGACACAGATGTGATCTCAATTTCTCCAGGCTGGCTTGGTTTGTCTGTAAAATAGCAACATATTTTCCAGAAGAAATTAAAACTTGCTTTTCTGCAAAGACTTCACTGTATTGCCCTCTAACGTTAATATAGATATGTACGTACCGAATGGATCCTTGCAGACAACTGGATCAGAAGCAGGACCTGGTTCACTCTCTCCTATATCATTTTGGGCTATTATACGGAACTGATATTCAGCATCTGGAACAAGCCCTGTGACTGTATACATTGTAGTTGTGATGTGAGTCTTGTTGTGCCTGACCCATTTCTCGGTAGACGTTTCTCTGCGTTCAATAAAGTAGCCAGTAACACGAGAGCCACCATCATCTCTCGGTCTGGACCAAGATAAGCTAATGGAACTCTTTGTGACATCCATTATTTCTGGTGGATAACTTGAAGGCTCGGGAGGATCTGGTGAAACAAACATAACGATAGCCATACATTTTTGTATCCTTTATATGCACGTGACATTTTTATAAATATAAAACATTACTGTGAACCATTGCACTTTGTACTAAACAAAATTACACACACGCACACACACTTACGCAAAGGTGTCTTGGGTACAACAGGTTCTTCAGATTTCAAGGATTTGCTGACACCAAACTGGTTTTCAGAATAAACACGGAAGTGATATTCCACATTTTCTTTGAGCCCTTTCACTATTAATGAGGTGCCCCTTACTCTGGAATCAACAGTGTACCAAGCAGTCTTGGGTACTTCACGCCTTTCAACAATGTATCCCAGTATATCTGCACCACCGTCATCAGTCGGAGGCTTCCAGCTGACTCTAACAGAGCGTGCTTGTATGTCGTCATATTCAAGTGGCCCTTCTGGTGGATCTGGAATGCCAATCACTCTGACTTTGATGTAAACAGCCTTCTTGCCACATTTGTTTTCAAGTGTCAAGTCGTAAGTACCAGAATCTTCTCTTTCTGCATCTTTTATTACAAGTTCAGTGCTTGCTTCAAAGGTGGCAACCATGGCTCTCTTGCTGACATCATGTCCTTCTTTAGTCCATTTGCATATTGGAATGGGTTTACCTTTAATTGGCACTGTAAGCTTGATTACACCACCTTGTCTTACGAATATACCTTCCAGGTATTTTTCATCAAGTTCATAATCGGGATATTCTGGGAAGAAGGAAACATTTCAAGTTATGGATGAAAAAAGATAATTCATTTTAAAATTTAGATGTCATTACAAAATAAATGTTCAAATGACTTACCAAGCATTTCAGTCACTTTGGCTGTTCCTGGTACCTCAGCAGGTTCACCTGGTCCACCAGCATTACAGGCCATGACACGGAACCTATATTCTGCACCTTGTGGTAAGTGTGTCAGTGTGTATTCGCGGATCTTGGTGGGAGTGGTGTTGCATTTGGTCCATTCAAACTGATCAACCTTTTGCATTTCAATGAAGTAGCCAATGACTTTAGACCCGCCTTCACTTTCTGGTGGGCTCCAAGCGAGAGAAATAGATGTTCTTGTAGAATCTGTAACTCTTGGATTCTGAGGTTTGCCTGGAGGAGCTAGAATTAGAGCGGTCAGACACATTAAAGTTAGCTCTATTTTAATTTTGTTGCTTGAAAGGCAGTTTTTCTCTTGAAAAATCTTACTATCCCCTATCTCTCAAATATTTTGCTGATAATCTGACTAAAAAGGAATAATATGACTAAAAAGGAATAATGAGAATCCCTTATCTGGACTGCTTGGGATGGGAAGGTGTCTGGATTTTGGATTTGTCTGGATTTTGGAATAATTGCACAAATGGGAAACGTTCCCACTTGCTCTTTTCACTGTTACCCATTTGGGTATATGCAGGTCTCTTTGACATATCTCAACAATGTCTGTATAGACACTCACCATAGAGCAGAGAATTGAACTTACAGCCTGTACGTGGGAATGAGCACAAGACCTAGGATTTACACTACAGAAAGTAAAAGAAAAAGTATTGGACAAAAATGTCTGGATTTTGAAATAGTCTGGATTTTGGTTGTCCAGATAAGGGATAATCTATACTGAAAAATAAGACATATTTCATAGGTTTTTCTGCTTCTCACTAGCCAAAATGTCTTCAGGATGAAAGACATTTCATCATCAGGATGAAAACTGTAATTTCTTAAATTGAAGGTACAATAAGCTATGAGCAGTAATATAGAAAATTATTTACCAATTGGATCCATAGCAACTGCAGGTTTGGAAGGTCGGCTTGGTTTGCCTGTACCCCTGGCATTGATAGCAGTGACCCGGTGTTCATACTCTAGTCCTTCAATCAGTCCAGTTGAGCGATAACGTGTCATAGTCACTGCAACTTTATTAACACGGACCCATCTGTCTGCTCTAACTTCTTTGCGTTCTACAATATATCCAGAGATCTGTGAACCACCATCTTCTTCTGGTGGATACCAAGTAAGTGTCATTCCGTCACGGGAGATATCAAACACTTCTGGCGTACCGGGAGGACCAGGAATACCTGTAGTAATAAAAAATGTGAAAATATGAGAATATAATTCCATTTAAGTTTTTTTCCCTAATAAACTGATACAGCAATACTGTGCTTTACTTCATACATATCAAATATTTACTTACTGATTCTGCTCTTGCACTCTATAATTTCAGATTGTAAGTATGACCCAATCCCAAAGCGGTTTGTGGCAGCCACACGGAACACGTACTCAGCACCCTCAGTAAGTTTAGAAAACTTAAACAGTGTCCGAGTTACAGATTCAGACACGGGTAACCATCCTGGACGGTGGGCATCACGTTGCTCCACCACATAGCCACTTATTGCTGCACCACCATCCATTTCAGGTGGTTCCCATGAGATGGTAACGAAAGTTGAATCAATATCAACAACTTTAATAGGTCCAATAGGTGGTCCAGGTTTGTCTGTGAAAAAGACAAAGAGGCTGTGAATAAGCAAAGAAATGGAAAATAATGACATAAAAGGCAGAGTTGAATTGGGAAAGCATTATGGCAAATATAAATATTATATACAACAAATAATGGACAATTATATTTTCATAACCAAGTCTTACCAAGAATAATGACTTTTATTCTCTCAAGAGCAGTTCCTGTTGTGTTCTTCAGTTCAAGTGTGTATTCTCCAGTATCACGTATTGTGGTTTCACGTATGGTTAATTTAGCTACTTTAGCAACTGTTTCAACCTTCACCCGGTCTGATTCTCTTAGTTTAGAACCAGCAAAGAACCAGGAAACAGCTGGAGGAGGTCGTCCAGAAATTGGAATAGCTAACTCTATAGGTCTGCCGGCTGGTACATGGATTGTTTTTTGAGGTATTCCAGCAAGATCGATTGTAGGTAGAACTAAAAGAAGAAGAAGAAGAAGAACTCCAATAATACTTCTCAAACTACATAACAATATTTTGAAAAAAAATTCATTATAGTATTATTGTTATTACCTTTTAGTTCTTGTACCGTCACTGCTGTGACTATCTCTCTTGGTTCTGACACACCCTTCTGATTTTGAGCTTTAACTCTAAACAAGTATTGTTCACCTTCATTTAAGGAAATTATGGTGTGCTCATAGACAGTAGGCTTCAATGTGACAACCTTCATCCACCTTTCTGTTCCAGCTTTACACGCTTCAATTACATAACCAGTTATTCTGCTACCACCATCATGTTGTGGTTTTTCCCATGCGAGTGATACAGTTGATTTAGTAATATCAACCACCTCCAGTTTTTGAGGCACACTTGGAACTTCAGACACCAGTACTGCATCCAGCGTTTCGCAGGGTTCACCAATGCCATATATGTTTTCTGGCAGTACTCGGAAATAGTATAGAGCTCCTTCAATGAGTCCAGAAATTCTATATATAGTTTTGTTGCATTTAGTAGTTACTGTCTTGTATGCTCTCATGGCAGCCTCACGTTTCTCAATTATATAGTTGTTGACTGGGGCTCCACCATCAATAGCAGGAATTTCCCAAGTAATTGTCACAGACTCTTTTGAGACCTCCTTGACTTTCACTGATCCTGGTGGGCCAGGAGTATCTGCAATGGGTGGAGGAAGACACGATAGAAGTTTGACTTGTTTATTTCAAACATTTTTTCTTTATTATTCAAGCAAAATTCATAACTATTGTACTACTGGTCTAGAAACCAGTTTTCCTGGGTAGTATGTCTCTTTTTTCTTTTGTAGTTTGCCAGATTTTTCTTTTACTTAATTGTTGCTCAATCTATTTACATTTCAAATTTTCTTTGCAAACATCTTCTGTTTTTATTTCACATGGAACAGACATAACTTTACTCCTTTAATGATAATACCTGTACATACCATAGACTTTTACAAGAATGGTTGCAGATTTCTTTCCCGATTGATTTTCAGCCTCAATGACATACTTCCCAGCATCATAGCGGTTAACTTTGTCCACAACTAGCAGTGTGTAGCTATCTGTAGTGTCAATAAGACCCCGACTTGCCAGGTCAACACCCTTTTTGCTCCATGTTATGATGGGAGCTGGTCTGCCAGATACAGACACCATTAGACGTAAAGAGCCACCTGCTCTCACAGTAACAGTTTTCTTTAGATCATCAGCAAGCTCAAGATCTGGTACTTCTACATATGGAGACAGAAATAAAAGTATAACATTATCTTTGACTATTTCTGAACACATTTTGAAAATTGTAAATTTGGAAATCTTTTGTGATCTTGACATTACCTATCCTTTCCACAGGTTCTATTTCAGCCGATGACTCACTGTATTCACTCATACCATTTATGTTGGTGGCAGCAACTCTAAAGCGGTATTTTTGGCTTGTTTTAAGACCAGTCACAGTGAATTCAGTGTTCCTGAGGGTGGCGGTACTATGTGCCCTGTACCACTGTTCAGTACCTTCTTCTTTCATTTCAAGAACATAGCCTAAAATGTCAACTCCACCATCATACATGGGCTTTGTCCAAGCCAAGCTTATGCTGGTCTTAGTAGTGTCCACAACTCTTGGAGGCGAAGGTGGTGCAGGAGTGTCTTTGGAAAAGAAAGTACATGTATTGTATTATTACACTGAACAGGTATACAATGAATTGATATAGTAGAATTATAGTCTGGAAAAGATTAGAAGGTCGTCAAATGCAACCCTCTGCCCTAGAAATGGGATTCCATCATCACTTTTTCCCCCTCTTCTCATAGACTGACTCATATGGATAGAGAGCAGGAATGCACAATTATAAGGCTCCTGCAGAGCAAATGGCACAAGCAAGCCTGAGCTGGGACTAGGATTCTGAATCTGGCAGACATTGTTCCTGCTTAGATCCACCTCTGTCCTGCTCTTGGCCTGATCCCTGCCTTGATCCGCCCACCACCACCACCATGCATATTGCCACCACTGGTTCATGGACTCCCAGTCTTTCACCAATGGCCATACTCTACAGACTGTCAGAGAGGTGGCCATGATAGTGGACTGCACAGTATACTGGTAGGCCTTGAGATCTGCCAGTGTACTGTGTGCCTAGGATTGGGCCGTAAATTAGGGCAGTAGTGAATGATCTCGACATCTCCTTTGGATCATCTAGTACCAAGGCCTATGTGCATAGTACTGAATCAGTCATAAAATATATTTTTATATAAAATAGATATAAATATTTAATATAAATAATTGTTTTGCTCTTGGCAACTTACATGATGGTTCTTTGCACAGTATGTATTGAGAAGCATCACTAGGCTCACTGTTACCAGCAGCATTTACAGCAGTGACACGGAACTGGTATTCACTGCCTTCCAGTAGACCAGTAACTTTCAGTCTTGTATCATAAATAATGTAATCTTTGTTGACTCGTGTCCAGCGCAGACTTTTCTTTTCACGTTTGTCTACCAGATAGGTTCTGATCTCATTACCTCCATCAGACTCTGGTTTCAGCCACTGAATAATGATGTGCTCTTTGCCAGCACTCACTGATTCAGGTTCACCAGGTGCCGATGGAACAGCTGTAATATTTTTGAAAGAAAAAAGGATATTTCACATTTTTATCTGTGACACAGTCCTCACACTGTGTGCATAAGTCAATTCTGCATTGAATTTAGGATAGTACTTACTGAATGTATTTCTAGCAATTATGGGTTCTGTTTCAAGTGGAACGCCTGGTCCATATTTGTTGACAGCTCTTACACGGAATATGTATTCATTGTTTTTAATCAGCCTTGTGACTACACATGACATTGTTTGACATTCAGCTTCAACAATAACCCAGTTGAGCCTGCTGGTCTCGCGTCTTTCTACAATGTAATGGGTAATTTCTGCTCCTCCATCTTCTTGCGGATTGTTCCAAGCCAGCGTGCACTTTTCTTCTGTTACTCTGCTAATGCTGATCTTGCCTGCACATGGACCAGGAGAATCTGAGGACAAAGATTATTGCCATGAAAGAAATGCTTTCATCTTAAAAATGACTTGGAATGGGAGGAGACAGTGCACCTTAAATTAACATTAATGAAACACTTACCAAGCACTTTTACAAAGACAGCAACTTGTTTTGTTCCACTGGCATTTTTAACAGTTAACGTGTATTTCCCAGTATCATTTCTGTCACAGAATTTGATGATTGCAACGGCGTGCTTGCTAGTGTACTGTAAAGAGATCTTTTCAGAGGGGTCCAGTTCTTTGTCACCTTTTGACCAGAAGACTTTTGGTTCTGGTTTTCCACCAATTGATGCCTCAAGGACAAGATCAGATCCAGCCCTAATTGTTACGATATCTCCCTGCAATCTGGCATCCAGCTCAGCTTTAGGTGGTGCTGTGAAAAAGGAAAGAGACCAATTCATATTTTGTTATTTTAAAAAGCCTACGTGCTTTACGTATGTAATTAAACCCCTTATTAATGTCTCTTACAATATTCATCTTTACAGGCAACAGGACCAGTAGATTCAGAACCCTTGCTAATTACACCAGCAGCATTCTTTGCCAGTACACGGAATTCATATTCCTCTCCTTCTCCAAGAGCCGTCACTGTGAAGAAGTTCTCTGAGACAATGGTATAGTTGCACTTCAGCCAACGTCCATCTCCTGCTTCATTATATGGCTTGCGCTCTACAATGTAGCCAACAATTTTGCTTCCACCATCATAAAGTGGAGGAGACCAACTTAATGATACTGAAGATCTTGTGACGTCTGTGACCTCTGGTCTACCTGGTGGATCTGGAAGAAAACAACATAATGTGGAAAAATGTAATTCCAGTGTTCTTCAAATAGTAATAGAAAACAAGCTTTCTCTACCAACTTCTCTAAATTATACTTACCAACTGGGTTTTGAGCCACTACTGGCCTGGAAGCTTCACTAGCTTTGCTAATTCCAGCAGCATTTAATGCATATGTTCTGAACTGATACTCCAGACCTTCGACAAGCCCTGTAACTTTGTAGTTGCATTCAAAGCATGGAGTTTTGTTTTCCTTCACCCAAAGGATTGTGTTGCGTTCCTTCTTTTCAATCCAGTATCCAACAACTTTGCTGCCACCATCATGATATGGTTCCTCCCAACGAATAGACATGGCATTGGCAGAAATAAAGAAGACCTCAGGCCTAGTAGGTGGGCTTGGTGGGACTAATAAAAAAAAATAAGGGAGATGTTAGGTATAGCTGTTTTTATACAAAATTAGAAGCAATTGTGTACATCCATTGATACAATTATTCCTTACCAAATGGATGCTCAGCCACTATTGGTACCGATTCTATTGGCTTGCTGACTCCAAATCTGTTTTCTGAGCTGACACGGAAAGTGTATTCCATGTATTTAGTGAGATGAGTTACTTTGATCTGTGTTCGTTTGACGCTAGAATTTACCAGTTGCCATGCTGTCGTACCAGATTCACGTTTTTCAACAATGTAGTTTGTAATATCAGAGCCACCATCATCTTCAGGTTCCTTCCATGACAGCACACAGGATTCAGCCGTTACAGATGATATTTCTATGGGGCGTGTAACTGGACCTGGTCTTCCAATAACAATTACAGTGACAGTAAATGTTTTCACACCAGCTGTATTCTCAAGAGTCAAGTAGTATTTGCCAGAGTCTCCTCTCATGCTGTCCTTAGTGGTCAGTGTGGTTCTATCCTTGGTTGTCTTGATAGTCACTCTATCAGTTTCTTTAAGTCTCATTTCTTCAAGTTTCCATGTAACCTTTGGAACAGGTCGTCCACTAATTGGTATATCAATAGTAAAGGTACTTCCAGTTTTGCAAGTTATAAGTTGTCTTGTTATTCCACTGAGATCTGCAGTTGGCTCAATCTGTGGCTCTTTAATAATGACAGAAGAGAAGGCTTCTCTTGGTTGACTATAGCCAGCATCATTCTTTGCTTTGACGCGGAATTCATACTCATTATTCTCTATAAGGCCTTCAACTGTAAAAGTAAGCTGTTTTGTTTGGCCAGCTTCAATCCATAACTCAGATCCCTTTTGTTTCATCTCCAGAAGGTACCCAGAGATGCGACTGCCACCATCATGATCAGGTTTAAGCCAAGCTAGTTCCACAGATGACCTTGTGGTATCAACGATATCTAATCTCTTCGGTGGAGCAGGTTCTTCAGTGGCTACAACTGGCTCTGTTAATTCACATGGCTCACCTATTCCATATTCGTTTTCTGCTGACACCCGGTAAAAATAGGGCACACCTTCTGCAAGACCAGTGACCTTAGCAATCTGACGGGTGCATTTTTCACTAACAACCTGCCAGCTGCGGCGGCTTGCTTCTCGCTTCTCCACAACATAGTGATGGATTCGTGCACCTCCATCCAAAACAGGAGCATCCCACATTAAAGTTATAGAATCTCTGGCCACATCTTTAAATGTAATAGGACCTGGTGGCCCAGGAGTGTCTAGCACCTTGACAGTAAAAGCAATAGATTTGCTACCACTGTTGTTTTCAACAGTAAAAACATATTTGCCGGCATCAGTTCTGTTGCAGTTCTCCACAGTTAATGTACTGAATGAATCTGTTGTATGAATCTCAGCTCGCAGAGTAAGATTAGAATCTGCTTTGGACCATGTTGCAGTAGGAGCAGGTCTCCCCTTAAAGGCAATAAACAGACGGATATTTGCGCCTGCTCTGACAATATGAGTCTGCTTAAAGGTAGCATCAATATCAAGTTCAGGGGAAGAAAGTCTATCTACTGTTTGCACTGATGCAGAGACTTCACAGCTTTCTCCCTTGCCTGCACCATTTACTGCGCTGACACGGAATTTGTAATGTTCATTTGGTTCTAGCTCAGTAACAGTATACTTGGTAGCAATGCAGGTCTCAGCATTGACTTTGTGCCACTCTCCTAAATCTGCTTTGCACATCTCAATGATGTAACCAATTATTTCCAAGCCTCCATCGAAAACTGGTCTGGTCCATTCCAAGCTGACACTTGTCTTTGATGTATCTGTCACTTTGACCATGGTTGGGGGACCTGGTGGATGTACTGGCTCCCTGCATTTAATCAGCCTTGAGACACCACTTGGAGGGCCTACACCGGCATTATTTTCTGCCATAACGTGGAACTCATATTCATTGCCTTCAGTAAGGCCAGTCACTCTGAATCTTGTCTCAGCAATGGGTCTCTTGCTGGTTACTTTAACCCAGCGAATACTCTTCTTTTCTCTTCTCTCCAAGATATATTGGTTAATGTCACTTCCACCATCAGATTGTGGCCTTGCCCATGTGAGTGTAATACTATTTCCTGTTACATTGCTAGGTTCAGGAGTGCCAGGAGCCTCAGGAACAGCTATAAAATAAAAAGGCAGATTAAAGACGATTCTAGATAAGGTGCACAAGAGTTTAGCTATGATTTCTCATTTCAAACAAACTTACTGTAATGTGCTTGTGCTACAATTGGATCAGATTCGAGTGGCCTGCCAACACCAAACTTGTTGGCAGCAGAGATACGGAATTGGTATTCATTGCCCTTTATTAATTTAAGCGCCGCATAACTGCATGCTTCACAGTGGTCTTCAATCAGTGCCCAGGATACGCGACTGGTTTCACGTTTTTCAATCACATAATGGGTAATGGCTGCACAGCCATCATTAGCTGGAGGCTCCCACCATAATGTTGCCTTCTCTTCAGTAACGTTGGTGAACCGTATTGGTCCTCCTATTTTTCCTGGGGTGTCTGTAAAATAAAATTACCACTTATGTTAAATTTAATATAAAATGGACAAAATACTAAATAAAAGGTGGTCAGTATAACATAAGGGAAATTAAGAAAAGTGATATCACATTACCTTGTACTCTTACAGTTATTTCTGCCTGTTTGGCACCTGATGCATTCTTGGCTTCTACTCTATATACTCCACGATGATCCCGAGAAGCATCTCTAACAAAGATGGTGCTATAGCCAATGCCATTGGTTATTTCTATGTTCAGCCGCTTGTCAATCTCTTTTCCATCCTTAAGCCAGGTCACCTGAGGAACTGGACGGCCTGTGATAAGAACTTTAAGTCTTATGCTTTCTCCAGCTTTAACTGTGAGACCTTCAAAGTGCTCGGCACCAAATTCAATTGCTGGTGCAACTATAGAAAAAAAGAAGTAAAATAGTATTCACTAGCAATCAACAACTTTTAACTTGCTAGAATGTAACATAAAAGAGACATGTCAATTATGCCTCTCTCAGAGGTCTACTTGCTATTGAAAGCACAGATAGCAGTATTTATATTTTAAGACAACTTTTCGGATAATACCAGTTTCTAATTTCATTAATCCTATAGTTATTTATTTTCTTTTTCAGTATTAATAGAAATGAATATTGTGAACCATTTGTTTACAGTGCACAGTAGTAGATAGTGAGCTAGTCACAAGAAATTGATAGTCTTCCAGTCTAGAATACTAGAATACTAGTCTGCCTAGAAAACTTCAAAGGAATTTGAGATTCAATAGAGCATGGTTAATGGCTAATAAATATATCTTACCTGCATCATCTCTGGTCATAATATAGCCCGAAGACTGAGAAGGAGGGCTAATAGTTCCAACAGCATTTCTTGCAAGTATCCTGAATTCAAAACGATCACCAGGGCTAAGTCCTGTCACTGTATATTGGCATTCGCTGACATCAATAAAATTGCACCTGACCCAGCGATCACCACTTCCTTGCCGTTTCTCAATACTATAGCCCACAATCTTGCTGCCTCCATCCCGCAGAGGTGCAGTCCACTTCAGTGTAATAGTTTCCCTAGTCACATCAATGTAATCAGGAGTGCCAGGAGGATCTGAAAGAAAGATGCATAATAACATAAATTGACAGGCCTCCAGCATGTGAAGATAGATGCTTTGTCTTTAGTGGTCATTTGCTTACCGACTGGAGAGACAGCCAAGGTAAATTTGCTTGGATCACTAGCAGAGCTTAATCCGGCAGAGTTTTCAGCATATACACGGAATTGATAGTCTAGGCCATCTGTTAATCCAGTAATTCTGTATTCTCTATTGGATATTGATGAAATATTTACTTTCTGCCACAGAATGCTGTTTCTTTCTTTCTTTTCAACATGATATCCAATAATTTCTGAGCCCCCATCATAAATTGGAGCATCCCAGGATATGGTCATTCCATCAGCTGTTACATTGTAAACAACAGGTTTCCCTGGTGAGCCTGGTGGCTTAAACTGGTGTTTTGCTATGACTTCTACGGAGTTAAGTGGTGGGCTTACGCCATATCTATTTTCTGCACGGATTCTGAACTGATACTCCGCATCTTTGACAAGGTTAGGAACTTTGAAAGTTGTCTTTGTTACACTAGAACATATCATTTTCCAAGCGGTTTGCGAAGTTTCCCGCTTCTCAACACTGTAGCCAGTTATTTCTCCTCCTCCATCATCTTCAGGAACACCCCATGAAAGAATCATGCTGTCTGCTCTTATTTCATCTAATTTTATAGGACCTTTTGGTTTAGAAGGAGGGCCAAGTGTTATAACTGTAATTGGAAATGACTTTCTGTGAACACCATTGTCAAGGATTAAGGTATATTTGCCACCATGTTCTTTTTTCACATTCTTAATGCTCAGTGTTATTTTGTTCTCAGTTTTCTTGAAGCGAATCTGTTCACTTTCTTTCAAAGGGATGTTGTCTTTCAACCAACTCATAGATGGTCTTGGCTTTCCTTTATATGGTAATTCAATATGTACATTATAACCTATTCTTACTGTTACTTGTCCTCCAGGTATATCAGAAAGGTCTGCTTCTGGTGTTATTACATAGTCTTTCACTGTAATGGGTCCAATTGCAACAGCATCACTTCTTCCTTTTTCATTCTTAGCTGAAACCCTGAATTCCATAATAGAAAGCTCCTTCAGTTTTTCAACTTCAAATTCACATGCTTTACTTATCCCTGCATATGACCATTCTTGTTCCTCTTTCAATCTCTTTTCAATGACGTAATCTGATATGATGCTACCACCATCGAATTCAGGCTTGCTCCACTGTAAAGTGACTGATGTCTTTGTCGAATCTTTCATAGCCAGATCACGCACAGGCCCAGGGACTTCTGCAGCCTTCACTGGTTCTGCAGTCTCACTTGGTTCACCCAGTCCATTTTCATTTTCTGCAAGAACTCGGAAGAAGTATGGGATCTTTTCTGACAGGCCAGTTATCTTAAATGTTGTATTAGAGCATTTTGCTGTAACCGAAGACCAAGCTCGCTTTGTGGCATCTCTCTTCTCAATGACATAATTTGTTACTTCAGAACCACCATTAATCAGTGGTGGCTCCCATACCAATGTCACAGTTCCACGAGAAACATGCTTAAGGTGCAGTCTTTGGCATGCAGATGGCGTGTCAAGCACTTTAACATTCACAAATGAAGATTTTGGTTTTCCAACTCCGTTCTCAATTGTGAGGACATACTTTCCTGTATCATTCCGAGTGACTTGAGGAATACTAAGCAGTGTGGATGATTCTGTGTTCTGAATGCTGTATCTTTCATCAACACCAAGATTTTTGTCACCTTTCCTCCATGTTACAGTTGGAGGAGGTCTACCTTTGAACGGAATCATTATTTGTATGTCTTCGCCTGCTTTAGCTACAATTGAAGTTCTAAGAGCAACATCCAGATCAATCTCTGGTTCCTCTGCAAGATTAAAATTTTAAAAAATATATTACTATTGGAGAAAAGGTGGAAATGTAGCAAAATTTTAAGAGAACAAAAGTGATTAAATTCACATACCAAGTATGTCTTTAGCTTGTACAGGCTCTGTCATTTCAATAGGTTCACCTTGTCCAGCATAATTGATAGCAGATACACGGAAGTAATAATTGATTCCAGGCTGGAGATGAGAAACAACATACTCTGTGGTTCTCACTTCTCCTCTTGCGCTGACCACAGCCCATTCTTCTTCTTCTCCCTCTCTCTTTTCTATAGCATAGCTGGTAATTGCACTTCCTCCATCATAAGCTGGTTTAGTCCAGCTAAGTGTGACAGATGTCTTTGTAGTATCCACAACCTTTAGCTTAACAGGTGGTCCAGGTTTATCTATAAAATTCAAGAAACAAAAATCAGACTTCAAAAGTTAGACTAGTAATATTAATCATGTAGAACAAAAAAAAACCTCATGTACTATATTATAAATATATTATTTACTAATTATGTACTATATTATGTTAATAATAAATATAATTTTTTTAAACATATAAATAGAAAAAGGCAACATTTTAAAATACAAAACATCAGTCAATACAGTGCACTGAACTAAGTCCATTATGAATATCAAATAACAAATAAGCTTTATTTAGGCAATGGAAATTTTCAATGCGGAGAATTCACATGTCTCCAGAAAAAACTACCAAACGTATTAATGTCTAGTTGAAACCTTCCTTTGATAAACTGAGTGTATGAGCATTAGTTACATCATATATATATACATGCATACACACATATACCTTTATTAGCATGAACATTAGTTCATCTAAAATTGAATGAGATTTTGTCTGCCTTTTCTCAAACATATCCAGTTTGGATATTCTGCAACTGACAAAAAGTTCATCAATTTAAATATAAGGACAGATGTTCCTCTATCGGTTTTTTTGGCCATTGTATATATTTGGAGATTTCTTACCAATAGGATCTATAGCTTTGTAGAAGTCAGATGCTTCAGAGAATGGACCTTGGCCAGCGGCATTCACAGCAGATACTCTGAACTGATATTCACTGTTTTCTGTTAGACCTGTTACTTTCTGCCTGGTGTCACGGATGGTTTCTTTAATGACCTTGAACCAGGTTAGACTTTTCTTATCACGTTTCTCAAGGTAATATCCATTTATTTCACTACCACCATCAACAGTAGGCCTGCTCCAGATCACAGTCATGGAATGCTTAGTTATATTAGTGACTTCTGGCACACCAGGTGGCCCAGGTGTAACTGTGTAGTGAAAGAAAAATTATGTCAGGTCAAATAACCAAACAACAGTCTCATTAACAACAATAATAATCTCTACTCCACTCAGAGATTTTCAAGAGTGGATTAACATCTGCTGAACTTACCAAATGCATTTTTAGCTATAACTGGGTCAGACTCCAGTGGATCACCAACACCAAACTTGTTTACACCTCGTATACGGAAAATATATTCGTTTCCTTTTATGATTTTTGTGGTAGTGACAATGCATTCTTCTTGTTTTTCTGAAACTACAGACCATACCACACGACTTGTCTCACGTTTTTCAACAATGTAATGTGTCACAGTGGCACCTCCATCATCTGCTGGTGGCTCCCACAAAAGTGTAATCTTTTCAGCAGTCACTGTCCTGAATTGTATAGGTCCAACTGGAGGTCCTGGTTTATCTGTTAAATAGGAGTAGAGATGAGATAGTTTAAATATACAAGTATGGGTAGCTGGTTGAAATTACAGAATAATACAATGTGATACTGAACAAAACATACCAAGTATTTGTACTCTGACAGTGGCAGATGCAGAACCCATGGCATTCTTTAATTTCAGTTCATAATTTCCACTGTTCAGACGAGTTGCATCTTTAATCAGTATAGATGCAAATTCTGTTGTGTTTTCAATAGATATCTGGGCACTGGTCTGTATTTCTTTGCCATTTCTGAACCATTCAATTGTAGGCATGGGTTTTCCTGAGATGCCAAGTTTCAGCTTCACTGCAGTGCCAGCTTTGTACTTTACAACTTCTGTATATTCTGGTGGTACATCTATTTCAGGTGCACCTTATTGAAAAATGAATGAAATTAAAAGATATTATGATTTCTGAAATCCTCAAAGGTGCAAACCAAAGCATTAACAATCCCTATCAATTAATATCTTTCTATATGCACTGATTAATTCAATGAAGCCAAGAGCCTTTAATTCAGATTTCTACAAACAGTAGTAACTTTAAGCTAGGACTTTTGATATTGATTTGTATGCAGTTATGCATTTCTTACCATAAGTATCCACACATGTGACAGGTCCCAAAACATCCGATGGATTACTGATTGAACCGGCTGCATTCTTAGCAAATACACGGAATTCATATTGGGAGCTTTGAGTCAATCCTGATACAGTAAATTGAGTTTCAATTACATTGGTGAAGCTGGCCTTTGTCCATCTTCCATTTGGAAGATCGCGTTTCTCAACAATATATCCAGTGATTTTGCTACCACCATCAAAAGCTGGATTTGTCCACGAGAGACTGACAAAGGTTTTTGAAACGTCTGTGACTCGAAGATTTCTTGGTGGCTCTGCAATATGAAAAACAACATCATTTCAATTAGAAATTGTATTAGTGCTCTGCACTGGCTCACCAAGAATATACTGTATATTTTCCACTAAGCTCATTATCTGAAACATGATACTTTACTCCTGAATACATACCACATGCGTCAATGGCAAGAACTGCATCAGATGGATGACTTGCTTTTCCAATTCCAGCTGCATTTTCTGCATAAACCCTGAATTCATAAATAAGTCCAGCTGTAATATTGGTGGATTTGAAGTGAGTTGTGCGTATAAGCATTTTGTTAACTTTTTTCCATAAAATACTGTTCCTATCCTTCATTTCCATGTGGTAGCCAATGACTGGACTGCCTCCACTGGAAACAGGTTCATGCCATCCAACAGTGATACTTTCTCGAGTCACATTGGTGATCCATGGTGTGGAAGGTGGTCCAGGTGTTGCTAAATAAATATTACATGCCAATTAATAAATCTTAAAAATATGTCTGAAAAACTTAGAAAACAAGAGCAAACAAGAAGTTACTTACTATAAGGCAATTTAACAGTTATACATGCTGAATCAGTGTGGTCACTTATGCCAAACCGATTTTCTGCTTTGATACGGAATTGATATTCTTCTCCTGTTGTTAGCTTCATAATTTTAATCATATTTCTAGCAACTGTTGTAGACACTTCAGACCACACAGCAGTGCTTGTTTCTCTTTTCAATACGATGTAATTGGTAACTTGACTTCCACCATCATAACGTGGTGGTTCCCACTTCAGAGTAACACCGTCTTCAGTGATATCACTAACGACCACAGGACCAACAGGAGGACCTGGTCGGTCCAGGACAATGATGTTAACAAAAGATTTAGTAGTTCCACTGGAGTTGGCAGCTGTGATGTCGTATCTACCAGCATCAGCAGCCACACTTTCTTTAAGGTTGATGATGACACTTTCTGCTGTAGTTTCTGTGTTAAACCTCATGGTTGGTCTCAGAGGAATGCCATCTCTGGATAAAGTCACTTTTGGCAATGGCTTTCCGGAAACTGGTATTTCAACCTTTAGGTTTGAACCTGCTCTCACATAAACTGTGTGATTTGGGAAACCTCTCATGTCGACCTCAGGAGATTCTGAAAAATACATTTATACGTTAAAAAAACAATAGTTTTAAAAGGCATTTTCAATTTGTATTAACCCTGAATATTAGTAGACATACCCAGTTGTTCTTTAACAGTAACAGCAAGAAGAAGCTCTTTAGGATCACTTAGACCAGCTTGGTTTTCAGCAAATACTCTGAAGAAGTAGTCCACATTCTCCTTGAGCCCTTGGACAACATGATGTGTCGTCTTGACTACTGCACATTTGACCCATTTTTGCTGTCCTTTCTCCAGAGCTTCAACAAGGTAGCCTACAACTCTGCTTCCACCATCATGCTCTGGTTTTAGCCACACGAGAGAGACACTATCTTTAGTAACGCTTGATACCCCCAGTTTTTCAGGTGGACTTGGTTTTTCTGATAAATAAAAAGAAAATGAATAGAGAACAAAGTAGGTCATATGCATTCTACTTACGTTTAATATATTCACAAAGTGCATACACACACACACGAAAAATGGTATCTGTTATCTTGCATGCTTACACTGAAATAATTATAATAATCTAATAATTATTAGATATTTTCATTATTACTTTACAATAAATATGTAGTATCAGTAATATAAGCTTTAATAGTATATTAAGATTGCAACTTGAACAGTTAACTGGAAATAAAACTGCAATGAACTTAGTAGGATTTGGTGTAAATCATCCATAACATTAGGAAGTAAAACATCTAAAATAAATTTAAAGGAACTAACCTGTTATTTTAACTCCATCCTTGGTTTCAGTAGGAACTCCAACACCAAACTCATTTTCTCCAGAAACTCTGAAGTAGTAAATTCCACCTTCTTGCAGATGGGTGACTTTGTAGGAAAGACGATGACAATTGTTGGTTACAGTGACCCAAGCTTTCTTGCTTGCTTCTCGTTTTTCAATGTAATAGTTCTTCACAGGAGCACCTCCATCATTCTCAGGAGCTTCCCAAGATAACACAGCTGATTCTTTCGTTACATCTTTTACAACAATATTAGATGGAGGTCCTGGTGAGTCAAGAACCTTGACAACTAATGTCAAAGTAGCTGTGTTCACAATATTTTGCAAAGTTAATGTATATTTTCCAGAATCATTTCTTGTTGCTTTTTCAATGGTGAGTGAGGTGCAGTTATCTGAGGAGTCTATATTTGCTCGTGTACGGAGATCGCTATCTGGTTTACTCCACAGTACATTAGGGATTGGTTTTCCTCTGAAAGGCACAGTCATTGTAAATGATCCACCAGCTTTCACAACTAATGTCTTTCTCATTTCATTGTCAATATCAAAAACAGGCTCTTCTTCTCTTTCTTTTGCTACCTGAGGTTCTGAGACATCACTTGGATCACTAACACCGACTTTGTTGACAGACCTGATCCTGAAAACATATTCAGCCCCTGCTTTCAGGCCAATGATGGTGTATTCAGTACCTCTTAAGCTTTGAATAGCTGTTGACCAATCAGTTTCACTGGTTTGCTTGTATTCAACTGTGTATCCAGTAATAGGAGAACCTCCATCAAATAATGGCTTTGTCCATCCTATTGTTATATTTGATCTAGTAGAGTCTACAATCTTGGGTTTAGATGGAGGTGATGGCAGGAAAACTGGATCTTCTGCTTTAATTAATGGTGAAGTATCACTAGGAAGACTAAGACCTCCAGCATTTTCTGCATATACTCGATATTCATATTCACATCCTTCTCGAAGGCCTGAAGACTTTACTCTGAGATCATAAACTGGCTTTTTGTTTACACGTATCCACCGTAGACTGTTTTTCTCACGTCTTTCAATTACATATCCAGAAATTTCATTGCCTCCATCAGTATCAGGTCTTGCCCAACAAATGGTCATGGATTCCTTTGTTACATTAGTAATCTCTAAATTTTTGGGTGGGCTTGGAACGGTAAAAGGATCTAGAGCCTTGACAGCATCACTTTCCAAAGGTTCACCAACTCCATATTTGTTAACACCCATCACTCTAAAGATGTATTCATTTCCTCTAAGTAGTTTTGTCACTTTGCAGGATGTTGTTGGAAGCTCTGCTTCACAAAGCGTCCATGCAATTCTACTGGTCTCACGCTTTTCCACAATATAATGATCAATTTCTGCACCTCCATTTTCCTGAGGGGGTCCCCATGACAGATGGCACTTCTCAGCAGTAAGTCCTTTGATTTCTAGTGGACCTGCTGGTGGACCAGGTCTGTCAAGTACTTTGCAATTGACAGCTAATGATCTTGTTCCGGCAACGTTTTGTAATGTCAATACATATTGACCTGAATCACGGCGAATACAGTCTTTAACAGTTATTGCAGTAGTGTGATCTGTTGAGACAATTTCCACTCTTGCTTTTTCCTCAATCTCTTTACCATCTTTTGTCCATGATACTACTGGCAAAGGTCGTCCTGCAATATCAGCATTGATTTTCAAGATCTCTCCAGCTTTAACCACAACAACATCCCTGAACTTGACATCCATCATAATTCTTGGAGCATCAACATCATCCTTTACAGTAACTGGGCCAGTTGATTCAGATGGCTCACTAAACTGCCCAGCAGCATTCCTTGCAATGACATGGAATTCATATCGCTGGTCTTCAGTAAGCCCTGTTACATCAAAGAAAGTTTCTTGTACGTTGGTGAAGTTACACTTCAGCCACCGACCATCTGGCAATTCTTTTCGCTCAACAATATAGCCTGTGATCTTTGCTCCACCATCATATTCTGGTTTAGCCCATGAGAGTGAGACACATGTTCTTGTAATATTAGTCACTTCTGGTTTCCCAGGAGGATCACATGGATCCCTTGCTGCAACAGGCTCACATGATTTGCTACATTTACCTATTCCTACAATATTTTCAGCGTACACACGATATTCATACATCAGTCCTTCATCAAGGCCTGAGACTTTCATCTGTGTGTCACTTATGAGAGTTTTATTTACTTTAGTCCAAAGAATACTGCTTCTTTCTTTATACTCAAGGTGGTAGCCAAGTACTCTGCTACCTCCATCATTGACTGGCTCCTGCCAGTTCACAACCATAAATGCTTTAGTTGCATGTGTAACACGGGGAGTACCAGGTGGACCAGGACGGTCAAATGGATATTCTGCAACAACCGGTGTAGTTTCAACGTATGTACTCTTGCCATACCGATTTTCTGCACAAACACGGAACTGATACTCTGATCCTGTGGTTAAGCGAACAATTTTAATTGAGGTTCGTGCAACTGCTGCAGAAACTGTGCTCCATGTTGTTGTAGTTGTTTCTCTTTTCTCCACGATGTAATTATTAATTTGACAACCACCATCATACTCTGGGGGCTTCCAAGATATGGTTACATTATCATTACTGACGTTGTCAATACGTAATGCAGTTGGAGGTCCTGGCTTATCCAGTACAACTACAGTGATAGAAGCTATTGTAGACCCAGCACTGTTTGAAACATTTAATTCATAACTGCCCACATCTTCTCTTGAAGCTTCCTTGATTGTCAGTGATGTTGATGTTTTTGATGTTTGGACGTTTACCCTAGTTGTTTCTCTCAAAGGTATCCCATCTTTCTTCCAAGTAACTGAAGGAATTGGTCTTCCTCTGATGGGCACATCAACTTTAAGATCTTCGCCAGCTTTCACACTGAAAGTATTGAAAAGAAGCTCAACTGAAGGCTGGATTTCAATATCTTTTGCTACTACTGGAACCCCAAGCTGTCTTGGATCACTTTTTCCTTTTTCATTAACAGCACGGACTCGGAAAGTATATTCTTCTCCCATACTTAATCCCGATATTGTTGCTTCTAATGTCTTTACTTGTGTGCAAGTGCTCCATTTTTCACTACCTTTAGTTTGCATTTCTACAACATAGCCAGTTATTTTACTACCACCATCACTCTCAGGTTTCTCCCATTTAATAGTAGCACTGTGGCGTGTAACATCAACAAGACTGACTTTACCGGGTGGATAGGGAGGTTCAGAAGCCTTAATTGGTTCAGGTACTTCTGCTGGCAAGCCAACTCCATATTCATTTGCAGCCAAGACGCGGAAATAGTAACTGGATCCTTCCTGTAGCTGTTCAACCTTGAAGACATTCTTTGTGCAGTTATTTGTAACAGTGGCATAAGCCTTCCTTGTGGTCTCTCGTTTATCAATTATGTAATTTGTTATTTTAGCTCCACCATCAATAAGTGGAGGCTCCCAAGCTAATGTCACTGTATCTTTCTTCACTTCCCTGACATGCAGGTTTACAGGTGCACTTGGTGTATCAAGCACTCGAACATTAACAAAAGCTGATTTTTTGCCGCTGTTATTTTCCAAAGTCAGGTTATATTTGCCGCTGTCAAATCTATTTACATGATCAATGACCAACATTGTATATGAACTGGTGACTTCAACCTGAGCTCTTTCACTCATACTGCCTTCTGCTTTTTCCCATTTTACTTCTGGCTCTGGCCTTCCTTTGATAGTGACAAACAAACGCAACGTACCACCAGCACGTACTGTGACAACTTTTCTGAGATCTGCATCAAGTTCAATCTCAGGAGGTTCAATTTTTTCAGCAGCAACAACGCTACCAGGTATAGTTGCTGGTTCCCCAACTCCTTCAGAGTTGATAGCACAGATGCGGAAATTATACTCACTATTTTCTTTAAGTTTTGTTACAGTGTATTGTTTTCCTTGTAGTCCTGATGGTGGTGTGGAAGTTGTCCATTCATCAGCAGAAGCTTCTTTGAATTCTACCATGTATCCTTTAACAGGAGCACCACCATCATAAATGGGCTTGTTCCATGCAAGGGATACAGATGATCTGGAGGTATCTGTCACTTTTGGATTGCTTGGTGGGCCTGGTGGATACACGGCGTCACAGGCACGATAAAAAACTGATGGTTCACTAGGTTCTCCAACACCAGCAGCATTTTCAGCAGAAACTCTAAATTCATAGAAGTGTCCATCTGTGAGTCCAGTTACTCTTAATCGCAGATCTGTAAGTCTTTTTTTATTGCACTTAGTCCACCGAATGCCATCTTTGTCTCGCTTTTCTAGTATGTAACCTTCAATTTCAGCTCCACCATTGTCTACTGGACGACCCCAGGTTACAATCATAGAATCTTTTGTGATTGCAGAAACTTCGGGTGTGGAAGGAGGACCTGGAGGTTTGTATGGATTACATGCCAACACAGGCTCAGATTCCAGTGGTTCACCAATTCCATATTTATTGACAGCCATTACACGGAAAATGTACTCATTGCCTGGAAGAAGCTTGGTTACTTTGTGGTTCAGAGCTTGTACATCAGAAGACACTTGTGTCCAAGAAAGTCGACTTGTCTCTCTCTTTTCAATGATGTAATGTGAAATGTTAGAACCACCATCTTGTAAAGGTGGTCCCCATGCCAGATAACATTTTTCTGCAGTCACGCCTGTAACTTTCAAAGGACCCTCCGGAGGCCCAGGTCTGTCAAGTACTTTCACAGTGATAGGTATAGACTTTGTGCCACCAACATTGCTCAGTTTAAGTGTATAGAGGCCTCCATCTGTTCTGATGCAATCTTTGACTGTAAGTGTTGTTCTCTCAATGGTAGATTTAATTTCCATTCTTGCTGTTGCTTCTTCAAATTCTTTTCCATCTTTTGACCATATAATATCAGGAATAGGTTTGCCATGGATATCAGCCTCAAGAACAAATGTTTCTCCTGCATGTACAACTATGATATCTTTGTATTTTGGATCCAGGGAAGCTCTTGGTGCTTCAATTTCATCTCTAGCAATAATTGGTCCTGTGCTTTCAGATGGCTCACTTAAGCAACCAGCTGCATTTCTTGCAATCACACGGAATTCATATCGTTGGTCTTCTACAAGGCCTGTTACAGTAAATTCAGTTTCTATTACGTTTGTAAAACTGGCTTTCATCCAACGACCTTCAGGCAATTCTCTCTTTTCCACGATATATCCAGTTATTTTGCTGCCACCATCATATTCAGGTTTTTTCCATTTTAGTGTAATATAATTTCTAGTAATAACAATGGCATCTGGACGACCAGGTGGATCACAAGCATCACGGGCAACATATAGCTCAGATGATTTGCTAACCTTACCAATCCCAACAATGTTTTCAGCAGAAACTCTGAATTCATATTCCAGGCCTTCTTCAAGGCCCTCTGTTTTATATTTTGTGTCTTGAATGAGGGTTTTATTCAACTTTGTCCAAAGAATGCTATTTTTGTCTTTACGTTCTAGATGATATCCAAGAACTTTGCTTCCTCCATCATTAACTGGTTCATGCCATTGCACTATCATGTGATCTTTGGTAGCTTCAGTAACAAATGGGGTTCCTGGTGGCCCGGGCTCCTTGTATGGATATTGTACAAGAACTGGTTTAGAGTCTAAAGCAGAGCTCTTTCCATAACGGTTTTCAGCACTAATTCTAAACTGGTATTCGGAACCTGTTTTAAGTTTTGTTACTTTAATAGTTGTTCTTGCAACAGTTGCTGACACCATCTGCCAAGTAGTAGTAGTTGTGTCTCGTTTCTCTACAATGTAATTGGATATTTGGCACCCACCTGTATATGCTGGTGGTTCCCATGATAAGACAACAAAGTTTGAACTAACTTCATCAAAGCGGACAGGTCCTTGTGGTGGCCCTGGCTTTTCTAGCACAATTATACTAATATGCTCTGTTGCTGTGCCTGCAGTGTTGGTTGCTGTTACAGTATATTTTCCAAAGTCATCTTTGTTACTCTCTTTAATAAGCAAGGTAGTTGATGTGGGTGTGTCTTCAACATGTAACCTGGTAGTTTGTTTTAGAGGCAGACCATCTTTTTCCCAAGTGATAGTTGGCTTTGGTCGGGCTATAAAGGGTATCTCTACCTTAAGGTCTTCGCCAGCTTGCACAGTATATGTATTAAACATCAGTTTGAAACTGGGCTGAATTGCTAGATCTTTAGCAATTACAGGAATTGCCAGTGGTCTGGGATCACTTTTTCCTTTTTCATTGTATGCCAAGATACGGAATTGATACTCGTGTCCGGAACTCAAACCAGATACAACTGCATTGCATACTTTGGTTTCAGTAACAACATTCCACTTATCAATTCCTTTTGGTTGCATTTCAACGATATATCCCAATATTCTGCTACCGCCATCATGTTCAGGCTTCTCCCACATAAATGATGCACTTCTCTGAGTTACATCAGTGAGTGTCACTTTCCCAGGAGGCAAAGGTGGCTCTGAGGCTTTTGAGGCCTCTGCAGTTTCTACTGGAACACCAATTCCAAATTCATTTTCAGCCATAACTCTGAAATAATAAATTGCCCCTTCTGTAAGGTTTTCAACTCTAAAGCTTGTCTTGTTGCATTTTGCACTCACATTAGCATAGGCTTTTCTGGTTGATTCACGTTTATCAATCACATAATTCTTTATTTTTGCACCACCATCATTAGCAGGAGGTTCCCATGTTAGTACAGCAGAATTTTTTCTAATTTCTTTGACTACTAAATTTTGTGGTGGTCCTGGTGTGTCAAGTACTTTAACTGTTACAAATGCAGACTTAGAACCACTGCTGTTCTCCAGTTTAAGTATATATTTTCCAGCATCATTTCTATCACAATAATCAATTGATAGTTGTGTATAATTCAGGCCCTTTTCAATTTGAACTTTATCTGTAAATTCTCCTTCTTCTCGAGACCATGTGATTTCAGGAGTTGGGCGTCCTTTAAATGGTATGTTTATCCTGACAGATCCACCAGCTCTAACCACAATTCCCTTCCGTAGCTCTGAATCAATATCAAGTTCAGGAGCCTCAAGCTTATCTTCTGGTTTAACTGTACCAGGAACGGCTGCTGCTTCACCTACTCCAATTTTGTTGAGGGCACACACTCTTAGTTTATACTCTTGATGTTCAATTAGCTTTTTGATCTCAAAACGATTGACTCTCAGACCAGTCTGTGGAGTAACTATTGTCCATTCGTCTTCATCAGCTTTGGCAATTTCCACAATATAACCTAAAATATCACTGCCACCATCATAAATAGGTTTACCCCAGCCAACTGTAATGGAATTCTTGGTGGTATCCACAATATGGGCATTGGTGGGTGGGCCAGGCTTGAACATGGGATCACATGCTTTCCAGTAGGGAGTAACTTGACTTGGTTCACCAATTCCAGCTGCATTTTCAGCAGATACTCTAAATTCATATTCATGATCTTCTGCTAGTCCTGTGGCTCTTAAACGCAAATCTGTAATTCGGCGCTTATTGCATTTCACCCATCTGATGCCAGCTCTGTCTCTTTTTTCTACAATGTAGCCAACAATTTCACTGCCACCATCACTATCTGGACGATTCCAACAGATGGTCATAGAATCCCTTGTAATGTTGGTAACTTCTAAGGACTTTGGTGGACCAGGAACCACAAATGGATTTTTCATCAAGACTGGTGCAGACTCAAGAGGCTCACCAATACCATATTTGTTAACTGCCATTATGCGGAAGATATATTCGTTTCCTTCCAGAAGTTTTGTAACCTTCATCATTGTGGCTACAGCATCTGAAGCAACAACAGTCCAAGCAAGACGGCTCGTTTCTCTCTTCTCAATTATATAATGAGAAATCTCACTGCCACCATCATGGATTGGTGGAGCCCATGCTAAGGAGCACTTTTCAGAAGTAACTCCAGAAACTTGAACACTCTCTGGCGGTCCTGGTCTATCCAGTACTTTTACTGTTATTGGAACAGATTTTGTTCCTGCAATATTGGAGGCTTGTAAAATGTATTGTCCACCATCAACACGTATGGCATCTTTTACAGTAATCAATGCCTTAAAATCTGTATTCCTTATTTCACTTCGAGCAGTATCTTCAAGTTCTTTATCACCTTTGTACCACACAATAGTAGGTATTGGCTTCCCATGGACATCAGCCTCAAGCTTGAACACTTCTCCAGCATTTACAGTAATGACATCTTTGTATTTTGGATCCATGGAAATTCTTGGAAGCTCAACTTCATCTTTTGCTGTTATTGGCCCAGTGCTGTCAGAAGGTTTGCTTACTGCACCAGCAGCATTCCTTGCAATTACTCTAAATTCATATCTTTCATCTTCAGTAAGGCCTGATACAGTAAATTGAGTTTCAGTGATATTGGTAAAGCTTGCTTTCATCCACCGGCCCTCAGGCAAATCACGTTTCTCCACTACATAGCCTGTAATTTTGCTGCCGCCGTCATATTCTGGCTTAGTCCACTGCAGAGTAATAGAACTTCTTTTGACAACTATAGCTTCAGGGCACCCTGGTGGATCACATGGATCACGTGCTACATAGCACTCTGAAACTTTGCTTGCCTTACCTACACCAACAATATTTTCTGCAGAAACTCTAAATTCATATTCAATGCCTTCTTCAAGGTTAACTGTTTTATAACGTGTGTCTTGAATAACTGTCTTGTTTACCTTGGTCCACAAAATGCTGTTTCTTTCCTTCCTTTCAAGATGATAACCTAAAATTTTACTTCCACCATCACTAATTGGTTCATGCCACTGCACAACCATAGAGTCTTTTGTAACTGTTGTCACAGATGGTGTGCCAGGAGGACCTGGTTCTTTGTAGGGATATTGTGCAACAACTGCATCGGACTCTAGGGCAAAGCTCTGTCCATACCTATTTTCAGCAAATATTCTGAATTGATATTCTGATCCAGTTTTGAGTTTGGTCACCTTGAGGGTCGTTCTTGCAACAGTAGAGGAAACTGTCTCCCAAACAGTGGTGGTTGTATCTCTCTTATGAACAATGTAATTAGTTATTTGACAGCCACCTGTATATGCTGGAGGGTTCCATGATAACGTAACACTTTCAGCACTAATGTCATCAAATTTAACAGGACCTTTTGGAGGATCAGGCTTGTCTAGTGTTATAATTTCAATAGTTGCAGATTTTTGTCCAACAACATTAGCAACTGCAATTTCATATTTTCCACTGTCTTCTTTACTTATTTCTTTAATATTTAAGATGGTGAGGTTAGGGGAGTCACTCACATTAACCCTAGTAGTCTGTTTTAATGGTATCCCATCTTTTGTCCAAGTAATAGTAGGCTTAGGTCGACCAGATATTGGTATTTCAACCTTCAGGTCTTGTCCCACTTGTATGCTGTAGCTGTGGAAAGCAGGTCTTACATCTGGTTCAATTACTAGATCTTTGGCAGTTATTGGAACAGCGAGTGATCGTGGATCGCTCTTACCTTTTTCATTTACAGCCATTACTCTAAAGAGATAGTTTTCTCCTTGAGTTAGGTTAGTAACAACTGCTTCAAGAACTTTAACCCGTGTACATTCTGACCATCTGTCACTACCCTTAACTTGCATTTCTACAATGTACTGTAAAATTTTGCTTCCACCATCATGTTCAGGCTTTGCCCAGCTCAATGACACACTGTTTCTTGTGACATCATCCACTGTTATCTTTCCAGGAGGTTGAGGAACTTCAGCAACTTTAACTGGATCACTTGTTTCTGCAGGCAGACCAATTCCAAATTCATTCTCTGCACAAACTCTGAAGTAATAATAACAGCCCTCTTGAAGCTGATCCACTTTCCATGATGTCTTGTGGCAATTTGTTACAACAGCTGCATAGGCTTTTCTTGTGGCCTCACGCTTTTCAATAATGTAATTTTTTATTTTAGCTCCACCGTCTATCACAGGAGGTTCCCATGCAAGTGAAACTGAATCTTTGGTGATCTCTTTAATTTTCAGGTTGATTGGAGGACCTGGGGTATCTAGGACTCTTACGCTGACAAATGCAGACTTTGTTCCACTGCTGTTTTCTAAAGTAAGAGTATATTTTCCAGAATCAAATCTGTTAACATTGTCAAGAACCAGTGAGGTAAAGCTGCTGGTGCTGTCAATAATAGCTGCCTCTCTGATGTCGCCATCCACTTTACTCCATTTTACTTCAGGCGTTGGGCGCCCTCTGATAGGCACAAATAATCTTAGGGAACCTCCAGCTCTTACATTTATAACTTTCCTCAATTCCAAGTCAAGATCAAGGTCTGGAGCTGCCAGCTTTTCTTCAACAATAATAGTTCCAGGAACATCAGCATGCTCTCCTACGCCTGCTTTATTAACAGCACAAATGCGGAATTTATATTCATGTTTTTCCAGTAGTTTATCTACTTCCAAATTTGTTTTCTTAATTCCAGTTGGTGGTGTACATATTGTCCAGTCCCCAACGCTTACATCACATTTTTCAACAATGTATCCTTGAATTTCAGAGCCACCATCATAGATTGGTTTACCCCAGGAAAGGAAAACTGATGATCTAGTAACGTCTATTGCCTTAGGATTATTAGGTGGGCCCGGTTTATATATTGGGTCACAAGCCTTATAGTATATAGAAGGTGGACTTGGTTCACTTGCACCAGCTGCGTTTTCAGCAGAGACCCTGTATTCATAATCATGATTTTCTATAAGTCCAGTGACTCGGTATCGAAGTTCACTGATTAAACGTTTGTTACACCTTGACCATCGAATGCCTTCTTTATCACGTTTTTCTAGTATGTAGCCCAAAATTTCACTGCCGCCATCAGAGGCTGGCCTGTCCCATACTACAATCATAGAGTCCTTTGTAACAGCTGAGACTTCTGGAGCCTTTGGTGGAAGTGGCACCACAAATGGGTTTTTCGCGAGCACAGGCTCAGATTCAAGAGGTTCACCAACGCCATATTTATTTACAGCCATGATACGGAAGATATATTCATTACCTTCCAAAAGTTTAGTAACTTTGCAACTCAGGGTTTGTACATTGGCATCAACTAAAGTCCAAACTAAGCGACTTGTTTCTCTTCTTTCAACGACATAGTGAGAAATGTCACTGCCACCATCTTGCAATGGAGGCTTCCACGCTAGCATACATTTTTCTGCAGTAACTCCTGTTACAACAACAGGCCCTTCAGGTGGACCAGGTCTGTCAAGAACCTTAACATGAATAGAAGCTGTTTTTTCACCTGCAACATTCTTCACTAGCAATACATAATGTCCACTGTCAACACGAATGGCTTCCTTGACACTTAAGCTTGTGGCAAAATCAGTACTTTTTATTTCCAAACGTGCTGTGTTTGCTAATTCTTGATCACCTTTCAGCCACTGAATAGAAGGCAATGGTTTGCCATAAACATCAGCATCAATCTTGAATGATTCACCAGCATTCAGTACAAGAGTTTCTTTAAATTTGGGATCCATACTTATACGAGGTGGATCTACCTCATCTCTTGCTGTTATTGCCCCCGAGCTTTCAGAGGGCTCACTGAAGACACCTGCAGCATTGCGGGCAATGACACGGAACTCATATCTTTGATCTTCAACCAGGCCAGTTACTGCAAATTGAGTCTCAATTACATTTGTAAAGCTTGCTTTCATCCAGCGGCCTTCTGGTAACTCTTTCTTTTCAACAATATAGCCTGTGATCTTGCTTCCGCCATCATATTCTGGCTTCTTCCACTGAAGTGTAACAGAGTTCCTTGTGACAATGATAGGCTCTGGACGACCTGGAGGATCACATGGATCATGAGCTTTGTAGCATTCTGAACCTTTGCTTGCTTTTCCAATGCCAACAATATTCTCTGCGTAAACTCTAAATTCATATTCAAGACCCTCTTCAAGTCCAGTTGTTTTAAATTTAGTGTCAGGAATTGCAGCTTTGTTCAGTTTAACCCAGAGGATGCTATTTCTTTCCTTGCGCTCCAAATGATATCCAATAATCTTGCTGCCACCATCATTGACTGGTTCATTCCACTGCACAATCATACTGTCCCTGGAGACTACTGGTACAAAAGGAGTTCCAGGTGGCCCAGGAACTTTATAGGGATATTGGGCTATGACAGAGTCTGAGTTGAGATATGTACTCTTTCCATATCTGTTTTCAGCAGCAATTCTGAATTGGTATTCACATCCAGTCTTTAATCTACATGCTTTTAGAGTTGTTCGGGCAACAGTAGCTGAAACCATCTGCCAAGTAGTGGTGGAGGTATCTCGTTTTTCTACAATGTAATTGTTAATAGAACTGCCACCATCATATTTTGGTGGTTGCCAAGAAATAGTAATACTGTCTGCAGTTATTTCATCAATCTTAACTGGTCCAGTTGGAGGCCCTGGTTTGTCCAGGACAACAATATTAAGGATTTCAGAAGCTTCACCAGCAGAATTAGAAAGTTTTACTAAATATTGTCCAACATCTTCTCTACAAGCTTCTTTTATTGTTAGTGATGTGTTGTTTTCAGTGCTTTCCTCATTTACTCTAGTAGTTTGTTTCAGTGGCACATTATCTTTAAGCCAGACTACAGATGGCTTGGGTCGACCAACAAATGGAACATCAACCTTTAAGTCTTCACCGGCTAGCACACTGAAAGTGGTAAACAATAGTTTGAAGGCTGGTGGAATCACAAGATCTTTTGCAATAACTGGTATACTCAGTTGTCGAGGATCACTGATTCCTTTTTCATTCTGAGCTGAAACACGGAAGGAATATTCTTCACCCTGGATCAGTCCAGTTATGGTAGCCTCAGTAACTTTCACAGTAGCACATGTGGCCCATCTGTCACTGCCTTTACTTTGCATTTCTACAATGTAGCCTAAAATTCTACTTCCTCCATCGTGTTCAGGTTTTTCCCAAGACAAAGATACGCTGTTTCTTGTCACATCTAATAAGGTTATTTTTCCTGGAGGAAGAGGCCTTTCTGATGCCTTGACAGATTCTGATGTTTCAACAGGAAGGCCTATTCCATATTCATTTTCAGCAAGGACTCTGAAGTAATAGTTGCAACCTTCCTGCAGCATGTCCACTTTCCAGCTGGTCTTGTGGCAATTTGCCATAACAGTTGAGTATGCTTTTCTTGTTGCCTCGCGCTTTTCAATGATATAATTCTTTATTTTAGAACCACCATCTATGAGGGGTGGGTCCCATGTAAGTGTAGCAGATGACTTTGTGATCTCTTTTATTTTTAGATTCTGTGGGGCTCCAGGTGTATCAAGAACTCTAACCATTACAAATGCTGATTTGCTGCCTGAACTGTTTTCTACAGTCAGCATATACTTGCCACTGTCAAACCTATTCACATTTCCAACAGTTAGCAGTGTGTAAGAGCTTGTGGATTCAATAGTGGCTTTGTCTAAAGACTCTCCATGTTCTCTTGTCCATTTAACTTCAGGTGCTGGTCTTCCTTTAATTGGGACAAAGAGTCTTAAAGTACAGCAAGCTCTAATAGACACAACTTTGCGTAGGTCTGCATCAAGTTCAATCTCTGGGGCCTGCATCCTTTCTTCAGCCTTTGGTGTTCCGGGAACAAGAGCAGGTTCTCCAATACCTTCAGAGTTCATGGCATATATTCTGATTTTATACTCCTGGTTTTCTTTTAGATTAGTGATGGTAAAGGAAGTGGCCTTCAATCCTGCTGGTGGAGTTACAATTTTCCACTCATCTTCTTCAGGTAATGATGTTTCAACCATATAACCTGTGATTTCTGAGCCACCGTCATATATTGGCTTATTCCAAGCAATTGTAATGGAGGACTTGGTTGTATCTAAGACACGGGGGTTACCAGGTGGACCTGGTTTGAATACAGTATCACAAGCTTTGTAGAACTGACTGCTTGGACTTGGTTCACTTATGCCAGCAGCGTTTTCAGCTTTTATTCTATATTCGTATTCATGTCCTTCTGTGAGTCCAGACACTTTATAACGCAAATCTGTGACAACTCTCTTGTTACACTTCACCCAGCGCATTCCTGCTCTGTCACGGCGCTCCACAATGTAATTGGTTATGGGACTTCCACCATCGGAATCTGGATGTCCCCAGCAGACAATCATAGAATCTTTGGTAGCAGCTGTAACTTCAGGCATCTTGGGTGGATCAGGTGGCACATATGGATTTACTGCAAGAACAGGCTCTGATTCCAGAGATTCACCAACTCCATATTTGTTAACAGCCATAACTCGAAACACATATTCATTGCCTTTCAAAAGTTTCGTAACCTTTAATTTTGTCACTGGAACTTCTGTGGCTACACTTGTCCATGCCAATCTACTAGTCTCACGTTTTTCAACGACATAATGGTCAATCTTTGCACCCCCATCATCCAAAGGTGGTAACCATGATATGACACATTTTTCCGTGGTTACATCAGATACAGCCAAAGGACCTTCTGGAGGACCAGGTCTATCGAGAACTCTGACATTGAAAATATGTTTTGCAAAGCCACCTGGGTTGGAAGCAGTCAGAGTATATGCACCACCATCTCTTCTTGTAGAGTCTTTATTGGTAAGGACCGTATTGAATTCTGCTATTTTCATTTCCAATTTTGCCGTATCTTCAAGTTCCTTTCCTTCTTTTGTCCATGCCAGAGTTGGTGGAGGGCGACCAGCGACGTCAGCTTCGAGTTTGAAAACTTCACCAGCCTTTAATACTAAAGTGTCTTTGTACTTAGCATCAACCATTATCCTTGGTGCTTCAATTTCATCTCTGCATGTTATTGCATCTGATGGTTCAGATGGCTGGCTAACAGCACCAGCGGCATTTCTAGCAATTATGCGGAATTCATAAGCAGCATCTTCTGTGAGACCGCTAACAGTGAACTCAGTTTCAAGTATATTGCTGAAGTTAGCCTTGAGCCATCGGCCATTGGGAAGATCTCTCTTTTCAACAGTGTAACCAGTTATCTTAAAGCCTCCATTATATTCAGGTTTTGTCCATCTGAGTGCTACAGCATGTCTTGTGATATTGAGAGGAACTGGCTTACCAGGAGGATCAATAGGGTCCAAAGCAAGTGTTGGCTCAGATGGCTTGCTTGGTTTACTTTTACCTGCCATATTTTCTGCTATGACTCGGAATTCATATGCAATGCCGTCTGCAAGACCACTTGATTTGAAGATGTTGCCAGACACCAAGGCTTTGCTTACAGTCTGCCAAAGAATGCCATTTCGTTCTTTTCTTTCAATGTGATATCCCAAAATTGGACTTCCTCCATCAGTCAGAGGCTCATTCCAGCTAATGGTAATTGCATCCTTTGTGGCAGAAATCACTTGAGGAGTGCCTGGAGGCCCAGGAACTTTAAATGGAAAACTAGCAATTACATTCTCTGTACTGATGGCTGGACCGGAACCATATCTGTTCTGAGCTTTAACCCGGAATTGGTATTCAGTTCCAGTAATGAGACGAGCAGCTTTAAAAGTGGTACGTATAACAGTAGTGGCTAACTCAGTCCATGTGGTACTGTCGGTTTTACGCATTTCTACAACATAGTTACTTATTGGCACCCCTCCATCATTCAGTGGTGGTAACCATGAGAAGGTCACAAAATCAGATGAAATTTCATCAAATTTGATTGGTCCTGTGGGAGGTCCAGGAACATCATGCACCTGTACAGTTATAGTTTCACTAACTTCGCCAACAATGTTTTTGGCTGAGAGTGGGTATCTGCCACTGTCACTTCTTGTGCACTCATTAATGGTTAAGATAGTTGCAGTAGCAGTATTTTCAAAGTTTACCCTTTGGGTTTGTTTAAGCAACTGGTCTTCTCTTTTCCAAGTAATAGTGGGCCTTGGGCGACCAAGCACAGGAATCTCAACTTTGATATTGTCACCAGCTCTAGCAACTACTGTTTTCTGATAAATACCACGTAAATCAAATTCTGGAAGCATCATCTGCTCTTTAACAACAACTGGTCTGCTTTCTCTTGGATCACTTCTTCCAGCACTGTTAACTGCCATCACCTGGAAAGTATACTCTTCATTTTCAGTTAAATTCTTTACCACACATTCTAATGCTTTCACAGTTGTGACATGCGTCCACTGAGTTGAACCTTTTTTCTGTGCTTCAATTACATAGCCAGTAATCTTGCTTCCACCATCATGTTCTGGCTTTGGCCAAGCAAGGCTAACTGAATTCCTTGTGATATCCATAATATTAAGGCTCTCTGGTGGTGATGGTGCTTCAGATGCTCTTATGGGTTCAGGAGTCTCAGCTGGCTCACCAATTCCAAATTCATTTTCAGCCAGTACCCTGAAGTAATATTCACACCCTTCAGCCAAGTTAGGAATCCTAAGAGAGCATTTCTGACAGTTCGTTGTGATTGTTGAATAGGCTTTTCGTGTTGACTCTCGTTTCTCAACTATATAATTTGTTATGCGTGAACCACCATCAATTAGAGGCATATCCCACTGGAGCGTAATGCTGTCTTTAGATATTTCTCTAGCCTTAAGGTTTATTGGTGGCCCTGGTGTGTCCAAAACTTTTACGTTTACAAAGCCAGTTTTCTTGCCAGCAGCATTTTCAAGTGTCATTACGTACTTTCCTGCATCGTATCTATTGCATTCTGTGATAATAAGGAGAGAGAAAGAATCTGTATTTTCAATATTGGCACGCGCTTTAAGTGGGATATCATCTTTGGTCCATGTAACTTCAGGAGTGGGACGTCCTTTAATGGGAACAAATACTCGAATGCTTAGTCCAGCTCTAACAACAAGAGTTTTTCTCAGCTCAGCATCTAATTCAAAATCAGGAGCGACTTCACGTTCCTTGATTTCAACATTTGGAATCTTGGCTGGTTCACCGACACCAGCTGCATTGATGGCAGAAATTCTAAAATTGTATTTGGCTCCTGGCTGGAGATTAGCAACAACAAATTCTGTGATTCTTAGAGCAGTCCCTGTGGTATCTTTCACCCATGCTTCTTCTCCTTCTTTTTGATGCTCAACAATATAGCCAATAATATCAAGTCCACCGTCATAATGAGGTTTTCCCCATGCTAGACTAGCAGCAGTCTTTGTTGTATCAGTTACTCGTGGGTTTGCAGGAGGCCCTGGTGGATCTAGAGTAATGAAAAAAGAAAAAAAAAGACATTGGGTTAGATAACTTTTACAGGCATGCCACATTGTGCAATATGAAGGATTTTCTCGAAGTACTGAAATCATACTCACATGCAACATCTTTGGTTAGTACTGGTTGAGAAATATCACTTGGTGGCCCAATTCCTGCTCTATTTTCTGCGCTGACCCGGAATTCATATTCGTTTCCTTCTAGGAGTCCAGTCACTTTGTACCTAAGGTCCGACACAGGTTTCTTGGAAACTCTGACCCATCTCACACCTTTCTTATCTCTTCTTTCCAAGTGGTAGCCTGTGATTTCACTGCCACCATCATCTGTTGGCCTCTTCCAGCTAACTGTAACAGTGTTTTTCGTAACATTTGATGCTTCTGGTTTACCAGGTGGACCAGGGGGCCCTAATTTGGAGAAGAAGAAAAAAGATGAAAAATACTTATCTATATTCTGCAATAAATTCATATTAAAACTGAATCACTTGTTTTGCTTACCAAATCTATCCACCATTTTAACTGGTTCAGATTGTGTTGGTTCTCCTTTGCCATATTGGTTCACAGCTGAGACACGGAAGAGATATTCATTTCCCTGAATAAGCTTACTGACAACATGTCTACAAGATTGAATGTCTTCAGCCACTAGAGTCCATAGAAGCCGGCTAGTTTCCCTCTTTTCAAGAACGTAAGACTTGATCGGAGATCCACCATCTTCTGCGGGAGGTGTCCATGTGAGAGTCGCTTTTTCAGCTGAGACATTGCTGACTTCAACTGGTCCAGGAGGACCAGGCACATCTAACACTTTTACATGGACATGCTCTTCCTTAGTGCCAAAAGGATTGGTTGCAGTGATTGTATATTCACCAGAATCTTTTCTAGCTGCATATTTGACAGTAAGTTTCGAAGAGGTGGGAGTTGATTCAAGAAGAACTGTCTCTGAAATCTTAAAATCTTTTCCTGCTTTGGACCAGACTGAAGTTGGAAGCGGTTTGCCGAGGATGCTAATAGCAGAAACTGTAATGGTGTCTCCAGCTTTAACAACCAGGCCATCTTTGAGAGTAGGATCTATAACAATAGTTGGTGCCTCTGCAAAAGAAAATAATTTTGTCAAAAACAAAACACCCAACAACCCCTGAAAAGACACTGGAACATTAATTTAGGAAAAGTGAAGTGCATTTTTATAGGAAATGCATACCGTATTCATCCTTGCATATAATGGTTCCTGTAGTCTCTGAGGGAGGACTAATAGCTCCAGCAGTGTTCTTAGCTCTAATTCTGAATTCATATTTTGAACCTTCCATAAGGTCAGTTACTGTAAATGCACATTCCGGAACATTCACATGATTGGCTTTTGTCCATGATTTTGCAGGTAGATCACGTTTCTCCACTATATAGCCAATTAATTTGTGTCCACCATCATACTTTGGTTCTGTCCAGATCAGAGTCACTGAGTTTCTAGTTACACTGATGACTTCAGGTTTCCCAGGAGGATCTGAACAAAAACCACAACAGAATAAGGAAGTTATAAAACAGGATATACAAATTTTCTACCTTAGGAAAATGTTTTTCTTTAGTAACTTACCAATTGGATCAAGGGCCACAATTGGTTCAGATGGCAGGCTTGGTTTACCAACTCCAGCTAGATTGATTGCCATGACTCTGAATTCATATTCCAGACCTTCGGTTAACCCTGTCACCCTGTAATCTTTCATCTTTATCGGAGTTTTGTTTGCCCGTTTCCATAAAATACTGTTTCTTTCTTTATATTCAATGTGGTAACCTACACAAGCAAACAATTGGAAAAACAAAACACCAATTTATAACTATAAAAGGGCAATGCAAAAAGTTGATGTGATAAATATCAGCATTTTTGTTCTATTCTTGTTTCTTCCTTATAAAATTTGCCCACATGTGTGTAGGGCTGCAATCCTGTGCACACCTTCCTGGGAACACAACAGGACTTAAATTTGAATAGACATGGATAGGATTGTGCTGTAAATCATTATAACGATAATGTCATAATTATTGTTTTCCTTATAAATGTAAATAAGCCATTGAAGTTTCTGAACCCCAAATAGGTTTAAAGGCTGCCTGTCCACTCCTACCTATTAACCATTTTTACAAAAGTTTCCTTGCTGGTTCTCCTATAGGATATCCAACATTTACAAGCCTTATAGTCTTTTGCATTTGTAATAATATGATTCTAATCTAATTCCAGTTCAATTATTTGTAGCCTAAAAATTGATGGATAAAGTTATTATATATTTCAGATTTATAAATTAGCTTAGGGAGGCACTGCACTAAGAGAATATAAGATGATGAAACATTAGAACAGGACAGGAGGTCAGACTGAATGGTAGAGCTTCTGCCTTTGCATGAAGAACATTTGGGGATGCAAGTCTGAAACAACCAGAAGTATCTGAGCTGCTGACAATGCTGCTGACAAACTGAGTCATCCCAGCTGGTGAGAGGAGCAGAGATGACCCCCCTCAGTGAGAGAGAGGAGTTGCTGTCAGTCAAGCGTGGGAGGCGAATGCTCACAGAAAGACACTGGACTGAGAAGGAATCCATCTGGAATAAAGGCGTTCTATGAAATAGTAGAACTTACTGTATTGTAAAATTCCCTTGGAGGAGAAACTGATGACAAAAGAAAGGTGGTATATATAGTAAATGATTATTATTATTATTATTATTATTATTATTATTATCATCATCATCATCATCATCATCATCATCATCATCATCACTTGGGACTCTAGGAATGAAAACTTATGAGACTCTTAAAGAAGACGAGACTTCAGAAGAAATACCTGTGATTGGTGAGCCACCTGTCTTTTTGGGATCAGTCCATGTTAGAGAGGCAGAATCATGCCTAATTTCAACAATTTTGGGTGGTGGTGGAGCATCAGGAACATCTAGAAAATGTAATACATATGAAAGAATTAGAATGAAAAACAAATAAGTAAACTAAACTACCTTGAACATATTACTTTAGGCTTACCAAATGGATGCCTTGCAATTATAGGATCAGATTTAAGGCCTTCACCTACGCCATATTTATTTTCAGCACTGATTCTGAAAGTGTATTCATTGCCTTCATGAAGTCTTGTAACTCTATAGGTTGTTTTCTGGACAGCAGACACACATGTCACCCATTTATTATTCACATTGTCTCTCTTCTCAAGGATGTAGTTAGTGATTTCTGAACCACCATCATCTTTGGGTGGACCCCATTTTAATGTCATTGCATCAGCTGTAACTTCATCAAATTTCACTGGTCCTGTTGGGATTCCAGGTTTGCCCACAACTTTCATAGAAATAGTGCCTTCTTTAGTGCCAGCAATATTCTTCAGTGTGATTGTGTATTTTCCAGCATCATCTTTGTGGCAATCCCGTACGAGGAGTGTAGTGTTTACTGCTGTCGCTTCAAATGCAACTCTTCCTGTTTCAGTGAGAACCAGATCTTCACCTTTTTTCCATGTCACAGCTGGTGCTGGCTTGCCTTTAATTGGGATTTTCAGACGGAAACTACTTCCTTCTCTAGCCAAATAGCACAAGCCTGGCAAGTCTCTCAAATCAAGATCAGGGGCCACTGTAAAAACAAAAAGAAGTGAATAAGATGTGCATAGTTCAATGAATGTAATTATTTAACTTCAGTAACTTCTGTCCTTCAAAGCAACAAGGTGCCTTGTGGCAATTTTGTTGTGTTTGTTACAACAACCTAACCCTCAAAAGGTTTGACTGTTGGCCAAAGTGATATATTATTGCTGTCCCCTGCTGATTAGAATGCCTTGAAACTTACTCACCGATATCATCTCTTGCCACCACTGTAATCTCATTAGGAGTTCCATACCCAGCTTCATTTTGTGCTCTCACTCTGAAAGTGTATTCCTTTCCTTCTTTCACGTCTCTTGTTGAGTATTGGAGATTCTTTGACCTCATAACTTCTTGCCATTGATTTTCACCTGTCATAAGCTCTACTAAATATGCATTAATACGACTTCCACCATCACTAATAGGTTTTTTCCATGATAAACTGCAAGACGACTTTGTGACAGCCACAGCCTTTAAGTCTACAACTGGTCCAGGTGTTTCTAGTAAGAAGAAATATATATAAATATTTAGTAAGGTTCAATGTACAATTAGAAGCACAACAGACTTTTAATGCTGCAGTTCTGTGCACACTTACCCAGGAGTAAGTCCTACTGAAGTCAGTGGGGCTTACTTCTGAATAGAAATGCCTAGGATTGCACAGTTTGGAACATGACAGGACAAAAATGTAAATTTTCTCACCAGAAGCTTTAACAGCATCACGAGTCTCACAAGGCTCACCAATACCATATTCATTTTCAGCAAAAACCCTGAAGAAGAAAGATTTCCCTTCTTCTAAGTTTGAGATCCTAAAACTTGTTTTTGGACACTCGGTGGATACCGTAGCCCATGATTTTCTTTCTGCGTCACGTTTTTCAACTACATAGTTTTTTACTGGACTCCCACCATCAATTAAAGGAGGCTCCCATGAAATGAAGGCAGAATCTTTAGATGCTTCTTTTACAACCAAGTTGACAGGTGGTCCAGGAGTATCTGCATGAATATAAAGGAACCATAGAAGTTATTAACCATAATCTAGAAAATACTTCTCAATAATTTGTTAACAAAACCATTTTTAGTTTTTAAATATACCATAACTTTAGCACTTACCAAGTACTTTGACCACAATGGTATATGACTTTTTGCCGCAACTATTCTCCAAATTCAGAACATATTTTCCAGCATCATATTTATTTACATTTTCACAGCGCAGGAAGGTGTCAAAATCAGTTGACTTGATGTCTAATCCTGGTCTGTCTCTCAAGTTTGCATCAACTTTAGACCAGGAAATCTTTGGAGCTGGTCGTCCTCTAACAGGCACATAAAGCCTCATTGTGACTCCAGCGCGTAACACTAGAACTTTCCTCAACTCAGCATCAAGTTCTCCCTCAGGTGGAACTGTAGTTTAAAGAAAAGATATATGTAAAATAAAGGTTCACTTGAAAAGATAAAGAAAATTCAGTCTGAGTGAGTGATGAAAGAGGGAAAGGAAAGATAAATACATGCAAACATGCTAAACCAGGGGAATCAAACTTGACTCAGTTTAAACCACCACCACCACCTCTAAAAGTTATTTCAGGCTCAATTCCCAATTGCTAGTTTTTATATCATGTAACTGGAGACCTGGGGTATAATTGAGGGGGAGAGGACACCTAGGACGTTTCCTACAGCAGAAAGGATGATGACAAAGAAGCTTAGCTGAGAAGCATCAGGTTCAGCAGGAGGCGAACTGAGAAATTTGCCTAGGAGTATTTGTTAATGTTTAAGCAATTGTTGGCCAGTTTGCAGGCATTCTTCTTTCCTCCTCCACTGATTCAATGCAAGAATAGCAATAATGTTTCCCTAATCTGTTCTCCCTAACATGTACCACTTACATACATTCTTATTGTAAAACTATTCTTAATTTACCCATTCTTAGACACATGCTGCTTTTCAAAAATGAAATCCCCCATGTACAACAAGAGCTGCTTGTTTATAGATCCATATATAGTTCAGGCCTCCAATTTCCCTGGAGAACCAAAGCTCCAAAACCTTTCTATCTCCACTAATCCAGCAAGACAGTTTTTTTTCCAGGATACTTACTTAAAATGTCTTTGGCAAGATGTTTGTCTGGCACATCACTTGGGTCACTGTATCCAACCTTATTAACAGCATAAATGCGGAACTGGTATTCTGTATTCTCTGTGAGTCCAGTCACAACATAACGGGTATCTGGCAAATTTTTGGGCAAATTGCACCTGACCCAATTGTCAGTGTCTGCTCGTTTTACTTCAACAAGATAGCCAATAATAGGGCTTCCACCATCATAGGCTGGTTTGGTCCAAGATAGGCTTATAGAGCTTCGGGTGGTATCAACCACTTTGGGGAATGCAGGTGGGCCAGGAGGATCTGAGAATGATAGTAACAATAAGTTACACAGTGCATAATTATAACCTGGCAAATGGATTTAGGCATACACAAAAAGATATTTTAAAAATATGTATTCAACATACACTGAGGATCACGAGCATAAACTGCCTTAGATGGTCCACTAGGTTTGCCTGGTCCAGCTTTATTGAACGCAGTCACTCTATATTCATATTCTGCTCCTTCCTGGAGTCCAGTAGCCTTTATTGTTCTTTCAATAACAGGCTTCCTGTTAACTTTTGTCCAGTTAACGGCTTTAGTTTCACGTTTTTCAACTATATATCCAGTTATAGGGGAGCCGCCATCATCAGCAGGTGATTTCCAGCTTACAGTCATGAAGTCTTTTGTAATGTTACTAATTATAGGTGGCTCACAAGGTCCAGGAACATCTAGAAATAATTATTTGAAATGTCTTTAACCAGCTGTTGAAACATACACCAACACCAATTGGTTAGAAGAAGCAAGAAGGAGAAACTTACCATATGGATTTTTAGCAACTGCGTTGTCAGTCAAGATTGGATCACCAACTCCAAATTTATTTTCAGCACAGATGCGGAATTGGTACTCGTGCCCTTCAATCAGTTTCTGAACACTGCAGCTCGTAATTGGGACATTGGCAGTGACTTGAGCCCAGTTGGGCCTGCTTGTTTCTCGTTTGTCAACAATGTAATTAGTAATGTCCGATCCTCCATCTTCGAGAGGAGGTTCCCAGGAAAGCATTGCTCTGTCTGTATACATGTTTGTGATCTTGACTGAAGCTGGAGGACCAGGTTTGTCTGGAAAAGCAAAATAACATAGTCAGTGAGGTCTCACCACTGTTGTATTTTCTAAAGTTTAAATACACTGATTTACTTTGTTAACTTACCAAGTACTTTAAGCTTAATAGTTGCTGACTTGGATCCACTTGCATTTTCAGCTGTGATGGTATAGTCTCCTGTCTGCTTTCTATTTACACTGAACAGTTCCACAGTAGATAAGTTTCTCTTGGTGGTGATCTTGACTCCTTCAATTGGTTTCAGAATCTCTCCCTCTTTTTTCCAAGTAATGGTTGGCATAGGCTTACCAAACACATTTGCCTCAAGACAAACATTGGTTCCAGCTTTTACTATAAGTAAGGATTTCATCTCTACACCAAGCTCTATTTTCGGTGGTACTGAAAAAGTAACAAAAATTAAAGAATGACAATATTGGAAAGAGTACTTAAAAACATGGAGGATCAATTCATTCACTGACGTTAACAGTATCCAGTTAATATTTCCTTACCATTTTCTGCTTGAATAGTCACTGGATCAGAAGGTTCAGAAGGCCGGCTGATGTTGACTGCAGTTTTTGCTATTGCTCTGAATTGGTACTGTGCATTTTCCTCTAAACCAGTTGCAGTGTACTCTTCCAGAGGTATCTGATGAGGAGTAGTGTTGCATCGTACCCATTTAGCTCCAGGCAGCTTGCAGGCTTCAACAAAGTAGCCAATTAGCTTACTACCACCATCGTGTTTTGGTCTTGCCCAGACAAGGGACACAGTACTCTTAGTGACATCAATAACTTCAGGTTTACCAGGTGGATCTGAAAACAAACCAGATCAGAATTTATTCCATCAGTTTGGCATTTGGTATCCAATGTCCAAATGATAAGGAATATGCAGGATTGAGCTCTTCTGACAATTTTTGAACAAATTTAGTTTATTTGAACAAAAACTGTTCAAATTCAAAACATTTCAAAACAATAAAAATACTGTTTATTTTTGAACAAATACTGAATTTATACTGAATTCAAAAGAATTCAGAGGAATGAAGAACACATGATGAACATGATCCCACAAAAATAAAACCTTTTAAAATAAATGTCAATGGAATTGATATGTACAATGTTTTGTTCTACTATTGGTCTTAAAAGTGCTTGGTGTAGGTTTGATTGTGCGTTATTTTGAATATATATGGAACTTGTGTTTGCTTAATATTAACAATAATATATACATACAATGGAACATATACAAATGTTTTACTAACCAACTGGAATTCTTGCCGTAACAAAATCTGTTTGATTGCTAGGCTTGCTTGCACCAGCTTTGTTCAGAGCATAGATTCTAAAGGTATACTCAAGGCCTTCAATTAAGTTTGCACATGGATATTCTGTGGATCGCACAAGTGTATCATTGGCCTTCACCCACAGCAAACTGTTCCTTTCTTTCCGTTCAATGAGATAACCAGTTATTGGACTGCCTCCATCACTGTCTGGTCTGTCCCATGCCACAAAAATGCAGTCCTTGTTCACTTTGGTAACACGTGCATTCTTTGGTTCGCTAGGAACATCTGTAGATAAAAAGATGAGATAAAAATTACTTTATGCTTTTATCATTAGGGGCATTTAAACAAGGGCTTTACCATCAGCTGAGCCAGACATACCAAATGGGAACTTTGCAATCATCTTATCAGAGGGCAGTGGCTCGGAAATTCCAAACCGATTTTCAGCACGAACACGGAACATGTACTCTTGTCCAGGAGTTAGTTTACCAAGTCTGCAATTGGTCTTTGTGACAGAAGCAACTGCTGTTATCCAGTCTCCTCGGCTAACGTCACACTTCTCAACCACGTAATTGGTGATGTTACTACCACCATCTTCAAGAGGAAGATGCCATGACAAAGAACAAGCATCAGCATCTATATCAGAAATTTCAAAGGGTGGCTGTGGTGGACCAGGGATATCTACAGAAAGACATTAAAAGGTATGTATAAAGCAATGGTAATTGATGAATATGTCAAAGACAGTTGTGTTCAGAATTGTAAAGAAATTGTAATGAAAAGCATGTAGTGAAATGTACCCATGACAACTACTTTAATTTTCTGAGTAGCTACTCCAGAGCTGTTTTCAGCTGTTAGGCTATAATAGTCACTGTCTTTTCTAGTTACATCCTTTATGATGAGAACAGAAGTGTTGTCGGATTTATGCACTGCCAGGCGGCTGGATGTCAGCACATCTTGATCTCCTTTCTTCCATTTACAGATTGGATGAGGTTTCCCATAAATATATGCTTCGATCCTGAGTTTCTGCCCAGCCTTTATACTGATATGATCTGGCATCAGAATCTTAGGTGGCACTGAAATAAAAATTAAACAATAGGAAATACACATTTAAATCCCGTTGAAAACAAGTTGCATGTATTTTGTATGTCAAATTGTTATTTACTTGAAGCAAGCAAGGTACCAAATCATCAAATTGCCTTGCTTATACTAACAAGAATCTGGAAGGCTGTAAAAAACTACAGTAAACATTGGATCCAATGAACATACATATTATAAGTCCATCTATACATCATTAAAAACAAAGTGACTTATTGCCCAATCCTATTCCCCCATCAGTTTACACTATGTAGCCCTGCTAGCAGAGCATGTGCTGAATGCAATTGGGGGAACGAATGGACGACTAAACAGTTCAGGAGAGGTGAGTAAAATCTCCCAGTAGGCTGCCTATGGGTCTCCTTGGACCCATTCCAAATATTTAGCTGGTGTAAATCTGAAGAGGACTTTCCTGGGGCAGGTCCAGGCCAGAAAAGGGAGATAAGATCCTGGTATACACTGTTGCTGTTGAGATCCACCCCTCCCACCCTGGAGCTGTCCCGGCCTGCCCTGCTCCCTTCCCTGCTCCTCTCTTGATCCTCCTTTGAACCACCCACATCTTATCAGCTCAACTGTTTCCCCCCCCCCCATCTTATTTGCTCCGGTGTAGTGTCTGGGAGTTGCTGGCACATGCGTAAGGCCTCCAGACATTTGTGCTGGTGGTCCTGAAACGCACAATGGTGCCACAGCTTTTGCATCCTGTAAGAGGATTCATGGCGGTAAATAATGAGAGCCACTGCTGTAGGACTTCCATAGCAGTGGTTCCCAACCTGTGGTACGATATCCCCCCAGGGGTACTTGCCAGAACCTTTAGGGGTACTCAAAAAAGAATTGAATAATTGCTAAAAAGGCAGGTCTATATTAGAATTAACAGCAACTATATTAATTATAAACATTTTGGTAATATGAGGGGCACAATTTATGGAAATGGGCTGCCAAGGGGTACATAAGTAAAAAAAGAAGGAGCCACTGTTCTATAGGATTCAGCTGTTAGACTGCAATTCTATACATGCTTTCCTGGGAACAAGTCCCACTGAATACGCTGGGACTTAGTTCTGAGTAGATATGCACAGGATTGTACTGTAATCCAGTTTATGTGGTATTAAAGTTTCAAATATCTTTCAGTTTGGACACACAAAGCTTGATGTTAAAGTCTAGATGTACTGTTCAAAACATCAAATACATTACAAATCATTAAGATTTCCCGGAATATGAGACAATGGATAATTATAAGTTACTCACTGAGTTGTTCTTTAACTTCATACATGCCCTCAGTTTCTCTTGGTGCACTTACTCCTACAGCATTTCTTGCAGCTACTCTAAATTTGTATTTCTTTCCTTCCTTTAGGCCAGCAACAACAATATTAAGATCTTTCACAACAGAGTACTCTGTCCAGTTATCGCCAGCTTGCCCCTCTTGTTGGTATGAAATAATGTATCCATCAATTTTAGAGCCACCGTCACGCAAGGGAGGCAACCATCCTAAAGTAGCACTGTTCTTTGTAATTTCAGCCACTTCAACTTTTCTTGGAGGATCAGGTGCACCTTAAGAATGAAAAAGGTAGACATTTCAAAATACTTACATTTCAACAAGTGCTTTGATTAGATTATTTCTGAGACTATGGCATGCTTCTGTGCTTGATCAGGATTTTTCAAACAGAGTAGAAATTTGAGAATTTATTAGGCTATTGCTTTCTGAATTACATAGCAAGTACAGTTGTCAATTGTGCAAAGCACCAAATCATGGGGTGACATCACATTGCAACATTCACTAGGCAGACTTTGTTGTGTGGGGTGGTTTGTCATTGGAAGGTTGGAAGACTGAGTCAAACTTGAGCTGGCTACCTGAGAACCTGAATTAAATAGTACTGAGGGTCTTTATTCTGGTTTCTTTGTTCTTTTCTACAGTTTTCCTTACTTTATGGCCTCCATGTGAAATAACATGCTTTGCAGTGGAATCAGTTGACACCTTCAGCCGCAAGTCATTCAGTGATGTACAACCTAGTGTTCAGAAACTAGTGATATGAACGTGTGTTTGAATCCAGCCCTCCCATTGAAATGGATGGGACCTAGTCCCAAGTAAAGGTGTTCAGAATTGGAGCATAAGGGCGCAATCCAAGGAGCACCCTTGGGCCAACACAAGCCATTTGCGTTGTGCCTGCACACGCAGCACTGGCGCGAGGGCGCTGTCCAGGATGCCTGTACCAGCGCTGTGTCCGCAGGCGCAGGTTCGAGGAGCCCATTGGGGTGGCTGGCGCCTACCCAAGGATAAGGACGTGAATGTGCCCTTGCCCCATGGAGGCCCCAGCCTGCTCCCAAGGTGCTCTGGATACAGCAAAGGCCTACCAGCCTGCCTGTTCCAGCGCAGTTTAGGATTGCGCCCCAAAGTTTCAATTTTGAGAAACCATTTAGTATTGGTCATTCATGTACTTACGTAGCTTTATGGGGGATGGGTTGCAGCAAGGCTACCTTTGCGGTGATGTAAGTTGAAATTGTTGCATAGACTGCTGTCCTTACCAAGGAAGTGAAATCTTTCTTCCTAGTGGTCAGCAGCTTCTCTGTAGCAGACACTCTAATGCTGCCTTGCCCTCACTGTTTGCCTGTTCTGCTGGCTCCTCTGCATATAGACATATGCAGAATAAGAGCGTGATCCTAACTGGTACTTAGGCCATCTTGTGCTGTCTTCAAGGTGTTGCAAACATGCTGTAAAGCATGTTCGCACCACCTCGGGAGTCTGGCAGGCTGGTGTGAGGAAGTGCACTAGTCTCTGAATGCCAGGTCCAGACCAGATCTTGAATATAAACATCCAATAAGAAGCAATGGAGCAATGGTTTTTGTTTTTGTTTTAAATACAATGCTGCCATTCAATCATAAGCAATGATAACTGATTTTGATTGCACAATCATGAAAAGTTGGACTCTTTTGGGTGAAACAATATAAAATCTACTTTAATGAATACTTACTTAAAGGATCTGTTGCCATGATTGGCTTTGGTGTGTCTCTTGGAACACCAGGACCGTATTCATTGACAGCAGACACTCTGAAGAAATATTCGGTACCCGGCATAAGATTAGTAACCTTAAAACTAGTCTTCTTTACATCAGCAGTAATTTTTGCCCAAGTCTTTCGCTCAGCCTCACGCTTTTCCAAGATGTAATGTGTAACAGGACTACCACCGTCATTTTCAGGTGGTGCCCATGAAACCTGGCAGGATGTTTTTGTTACATCTTTGACGCTGAGCTCTGCTACTGGTCCAGGAGTGTCTATGGGAAAAAAATCAATTCATGTATAATATTAGACCATTTTTTTAAAATGAGGTAACAGCTTTCTATCAAAAACAAACTCTGATCAATAATACAATCAATAATAAAAACAAAATTAAGACATGCTACAATTATCTCAGTTACTTACCAAGGACACGGACATTCACAAAAACAGCCTTTTCTCCAGCAGGGTTAACAAGTGTCAAAGAATATTTGCCCGAGTCATCCCTTGTTGAATCAGGGATGACAAGGAAGGCCATTGTGTCAACCAGGTCAACTTGGCCCTTTCTGACCACGTTATCAATTCCTACTCTCCTCCAGGTGACTTTAGGTGCTGGTCGCCCTCTAACAATGGCAAAAAGTCTTATGGGGCATCCGGCTCTGACCGTGACTAACTTTCTCAGGCTTGCATCCAAATCAATCTCAGGAGGTTCTGAAAAATCATATAAAAAGTTTAGATTTTGAATGTAAATTTCAAATAAATATAGCAAATAAACTATAATTTAGTGGGATAGTTGGGCAAATTACCAAGTATTTCCTTGGGAGAGACAGCTTCCTTCAAATCAGCTGGTCGGCCAAGGCCAACCTGATTTTGGGCAGAAACACGGAATTCATATAGTTCTTTCTCATCCAGGCTGGTCACTGTAAATTCTGTATGGATAACAGTAGCAGCAACATTGCATCTTTTCCATCCATCTTCAGGACCTGCTTTTTCAAGTTTTGGTCTCATTTCTATCACATAACCAATAATTGGAGCACCACCATCATAGACTGGCTTTCCCCATCCAAGAGTAACAGAGGTCTTTGTGCTATCAACAACTTTAAGATTAATGGGAGGACCAGGTGGCTCTGTAAGATAATATAGAAGTATTCAGTGACGTGGAGAAAGATATATTAAATTAAAAGATTATTATTACAAAAACGTAGGAGTTTGTTACCTATTGGGTCCTTTGCAATTGCTGGTCTTGATGGGTAACTTGGCTCACCAAGTCCAATTTCATTTTCTGCCTTGACACGGAACTGATATTCATGTCCTGGAATGAGATTTGGAACTTTTTTCCGTCTTTCTGGGATTGCAGTTTTAGTAACAGGAACCCATCTTAATGATCGTTTTTCCTTCTTCTCCAATATATATCCAGTTATTGATTTACCACCATCATATTCTGGTGGATTCCAAACTACAGTCATCTCTTCTTTGCTTACTTTTGTGATTTCTGGAGGATCAGGACGACCAGGTCTCTCATATTTTGTTTTTGCTACAATTGGCTTTGTCTCCGTAGGTGGACCTGTACCTATCTTATTTTCTGCTCTGACTCTAAATATATATTCATTGCCTTCTATGAGATGTGTTACATGTGCATAGTTCGTTAGTATGGCAGAAGAATATGTAGTCCAAATCATACGTTTGCTTTCACATTTCTCCAAGATATAGTTCTGTATTTCACAGCCACCATCATCTTCAGGTGGGTCCCAGCCAACTGTGCAGCGGTCACTTGAAACATCAGATACCTTCAAGTTTCTTACAGGTCCTGGTTTGTCCAAAACATTTACAGTAGCATATGCTACAAAGCTGCCAGCTGGATTAGTGGCAGTAATAACGTATTTACCACCATCACTGCGCTTTGATTTTATAAGACTGAACTTTGAGTAGTCTGAAGTTGTTTCAATTTTGACCCTGGGAGATCTGGTTAGATCTGTTGCATCTTTATCCTTTGTCCAAGATACTTCAGGTTGTGGCTTGCCTCTAAGCCCTGCTTCAAGTTTAATTGTTTCGCCCGCTTTCACAGTAAGCACACCAGTTAATTTCAGATCAAGTACTGGTTTCTGCAGTTCTTCCTTAACAACAACTTCACTTGTCTTCACCCAGTCACTTACACCTCCTTCATTCTTGGTTTGAACTCTGAACTGGTAAATTTTATTTTCAACACACTTGTCAACCATGTAATGTGTTTCCTTGATGCTTCCTTTGTGCACCCTTTCCCATTCATCTGAATCCTTCAGCTTTCTCTCAACATGGTAAGTTAAATTGGGACTTCCACCATCATAATCTGGTCTTCTCCATTTCAGGTACACAAATGTCTTTCCTGTTTCTGCAATGTGAAGGTTTTCAGGCTCACCTGGCCTTTCAACAGGATTAATGGCAAGAATAGGAGTTTTGGTCTCAACAACTGGGCCTGGACCTACTTTGTTTTCTGCACAGACACGGAAGAAATATTCATGGTTTTCTATGAGATGTGCTTTTACCAACCGTTTAGTTAGATCGGAAGAAACTATTGACCATCCTCTCTGGTTTGGTTGACGATACTCTACTATGTAACTCGTGATTTCTGAGCCACCATTATCTTCAGGATTCTCCCAAGAAATCATACATGAATCTTTAGTGACATAGCTTACTTTCAGGTGCTGGCAAGGTCCAGGTCTATCAAGTACGTTAACAACGGCTGATGCCTGGGCATGTCCACTGCTGTTTTTAGCTGAAATGAGGTATTTGCCATGATCTGCTCTTGTAGCTGTTTTCACTTGCAGCTCTATATGAGGGAATTCACTCATTATTTCAACTCGTTTATCTTTTACTAACGTTTTGCCATCTTTAGACCATGTTATGTCAGGATCAGGTCTGCCTCGCACTTTGCCAACAATCTTTATTGTCTGGCCTACTCTGACAGTAATTATATCACGGCAGGTCACATCCAGCTCTAGTTCTGGAGGAGAGAGAATGTCTTTGGCAAGAACTGTTTCTGGCAATTCTCTGGGTTCTCCTTCTCCTACAACGTTAGCAGCTTTTATACGGAATCTATATTCATTTCCTTCAATTAATCCAGGTACTGTAAAAGCACACTGTCTAATGAGCTCATCCTTATTAATTCTGTTCCACTGGGTAGTTCCAGTTTTCTGGCATTCTACAACATAACCCAGAATAGGGCTACCACCATCTTTGAGGGGCTTTGTCCACACTAATTCAGCTGTTTCTCTGGTCTTATCTTTGAGCTTTGGATTAATGGGTGGTCCAGGAGGTTGGAAAGGGCGCAATGCCTTTATTGGATCAGAAACTGGAGATGGTTTGCTTATGCCTACAGCGTTTTCTGCAAAAACACGGAATTCATACGTATTGCCCTCAAAGAGGCCTGTGGCTCTGAACTTCAGTTCAAGCACTGGTGATTTGTTGACACGTACCCATTTGCCTGATATTTCACGACGTTCAAGAATGTATCCACTTATTGGACTTCCACCATCAGATTTTGGTGTAGACCAAGTTACTGTTGCAGCATTTTCTGTAATATCATGAACTGTCGGTTTACCAGGTGGGGATGGTGGGTCAAACATATGCTTGGCGACGGCTGGTTTTGAATCAAGAGGCGCACCAATGCCTATCTTATTCTCTGCACGAACACGGAAAATATATTCACAGCCCTTCTGTAGACGTGGAACTTTAATTTTAGTTTGATTGGTTCCTGAACAAACCACTCCCCAGGTTTCTTTCTTTGACTCTCGCTTCTCAATAATATAGTTAATAACAGGACTTCCACCATCATCTTTGGGAGGTCGCCAAGAAATAACCATGTGATCTGGAGTTACTTCTAGAATATCAATTGGGCCAGTTGGAGGACCAGGAACATCCAAAACTGTTAGATGCACAGGTACAGTTTTGCTTCCAGCTATATTAGATACTGTGAGCAGATATTCGCCTGTGTCCTTTCTTGCACAGTTTTTCAGAGTGAGAACAGTTGAGTAACTATCTGTATCAATCTTGTAATTGCCTTCTGATTTAATTTCAGTATCATCAGTAACCCATTTGACGGTGGGAACAGGTACACCTCTCATGATTGCAGGGAATCGTACTGTGGTACCAGCTTTTACAACCAGGCCTTCTATTAATTTCACATCTAGCTCCACTGTTGGTGGTACTGGAAGGAAGAACACATGTACATAGAATTACCATAAGTTTTCTCCATTCTAATAGTTAAGCAGTAAACGCTAATGCAATGTACAGTTACACAAACATAGAAAATACCTAGTTTTTCTTGGCATTCTATTGGTATTGTTGTGTCTGGAAGACCAAGACCCACAATGTTTTGTGCCTTCACACGGAATTTGTAAATCTTTCCTTGCTGTAGACCAGTGACAACACATTCTGGCACACTGACTGTTTTAAATTTAGTCCAGTCCTGTGCACCTTCCTCTTGGTACTCGACTAAAAATCCAGTGATTTCAGCACCACCATCACGATCAGGATAGTTCCAAGCAAGAGAGACCTCTGTCTTGTCAACATCTATATGATGCAAATTCTTTGGTGGGCCAGGAGGATCTTTTAAAACAAAATAAATATAGAGTTAGTATTTTGTCTTTAAACACACAACAATATTCTTGTGCTCATGCATACTGCTCAGATGAGCACTATTTCACAATAAGGTTCTTTAAAACAATAAACAAACATTGAATGATGCTTACGCAGTGGATCCATAGCTTTAATTGGCTTGTGGGTTTCAACATAGGAACTTCGTCCATACTGGTTCTCAGCAGCAACACGGAAGAGATACTGAGTACCTTCCATAAGGTGTTTAGCTAACAGACTGTGTTTCTTAGAGGAGGATGATATTGGTACCCATTGAGCAGAAGAAACATCTTTCTTTTCCACAATATAGTTAGTAATGACAGAACCACCATTGTCCTCAGGTTCTTTCCAAGTCAGATAGCAAGAATCTTTTCTAACTTCACTGACTTGTAGATTCCTAGGAGGCCCAGGTTTATCTGAACAAAATGAGATAAACACAGAATATTTGTTAAATAAAACACATGTTGCCTCTTTATTTAGTTGGTGTACAATAATGTCATGCTAAATGTATTCCCTGCAATTTACAGCCCTTTCATAATCACTGCATGCTCCTTACTGGTAGAGGAGAAGGAAGACAGCCAAATGGACAAAACTAATTTAGAAATAAATAAATGTGTTCCTATCAGCCACATTTTGCATTTTTCAACAAAATAATAAAATTCATCTGAAATCAAACTGTGAATATTACCTAGGACAACGACTTTTACTGAAACTGTCTTTGATCCAGCTGGATTTTCTACTGTCAGGGAGTAAATCCCTCCGTCTTCATGGGCAGCATTACGAATTTCCAGCTTACTACCAACTCCTGTAACTTCAATATCTGCTTTTGGAGAAACTTCCTTATCTTCTTTCTTCCAAGACACCTTTGGAAATGGGATCCCTTTAATTACAGCACTGAGTCTCAATGTAGTTCCGGCTTTTATGTGCTGCTCTCTTGCCATATTAGCATCCAGAATTAAGTCAGGAGGCTCTGATAAAAGAGATTTCATTTTCAGAACAGGTCAATTTTGTCTCTTAAAAATTTACTTAATTTGTACTTAATTTAAAATTTATGATAATTTATATACTGTTCGAGGGGCTATTCCAGAATGTTTGGAATGGCTTTCCTCTGCCAGGGAATACATATTCTGCTTACCAAGTCTGTCTTTCACTTCCACTGGATCACGGACATAAGCTGGCTCTGATTCCCCTGCTGCATTTACTGCCATGACTCTGAATTTATATGTGGTTCCTTCAGTGAGGCCAATGACTCTGTATTTTGTATCAGGGCAGGAGTCTGCTGTATGATTGGCTTTCTTCCACTCCTCATCTCCAACTTTTTGATACTCAACAAGATAGCCTATAATTTTGCCTCCTCCATCATGTCGTGGTGGTTGCCAGGATAAATCAACAGAGTTTTTAGTTTTATCCACAGCTTCAGGATTAATTGGTGGACCTGGTTTAACTGTAAAAAAATAGGCTACTTTAATGAAGCTGAAAAAGATAATAATTGATCTAAAATAACTTTAATAATATGACACATAGGAAAATGTCTTTGTACGATACCTATTGGATCTTTAGCAAAGACTGGTTTTGATGGTGGACTAAAATCACCCATGCCTATTTCATTTTCTGCTGCAACTCGGAATTCATATTCACAGCCTTCGAGAAGATCTGTTACTTTGAACTGACTATCTGGGTAGATAGAATCTGTGGTGGCTCTGGTCCATCGCTTAGACATTGTTTCTTTCTTTTCAAGTATGTATTTGGTTATTGGCTTTCCTCCATCACGTGGTCTGTTCCAAGTGACTAATGCAGAATCTTTGGTAACGCTCTTAACTATTGGTTGCTCTGGTGCCTCAGGAACACCTGAAGGAATAATATTTTTAAGTTTTAAATTAAAAAAAGAGATAGCAATACGTAAATACAGTATGTAGAAAAATGACAGATAGGTAAGTAAATCAGAAAATAAACAACATACTGAAACGATCCTTGGCCTTCATTTCATCAGACACTAGAGGATCACTTATGCCATACAAATTTTCAGCATAGATTCGGACAACGTATTCTTTTCCCTCGATTAATTTAGGAACTTTGCATGTTGTCTTGACAGTAGCTGACGTCACTGGCATCCAGAGGTCTCGGTGTGCATCTTTCTTCTCAATGATATAATTGGTAATTGGACTGCCACCATCATCCAAGGGAATTTTCCAGGAGATAATAAAATGATCTTTATGTACTTCATCAAAAATAACTGGACCCACTGGAGGCTGTGGACGATCTGTTTAGAAAGAAAACAGGCATAAATATTTATAAAGTTATAAATTTGATTGAAATAACTATGACTTCGCAAGTTTAACAAATGTAGAAAGGTTTTTTTTAAAAAAGCTAAAGGATTAGAAACCAAAACAACTGCAAAATGTGATACAGCTGTATAAAGTGACATTTCTCACTTTAACCACATATAAACTAAAATATAAAGTATCCATTCTGTATTGCTTATCCCCAATTGTTTTCATTAATTGTTTTATTTATTGTAAACTTTATTATGAGTCGCCTTGGCATTGTGAGCTACCTTGGGCATCTGCTGTGGCAAGGGAAAGGCAGGATATAAATTTTCAACATAAATAAAATTTCCCATTCACAAATTATTGATACTGGTTTATGTTTTACCAACAAAACCTAAACCTAAATCAGTTGTAGCTTTTGATGCATCAAATATACCAATTTATTTGATTGGTATATTTGATGCTGAATTATAATTGGCATTCAGAGTTCAATTCTAACCTGGAGATAGGCCGTCACAGTTAAGTCAGCAAAGTGTGGCTGGCCTAAAGGACACCGTAAAGTGTTTGGACCACTCTCTGAGTCAGAGATAATACTAATAATAATAATACTTGTATTTATATACCGCCTTTCTTAGGTCACCAGATTTCTCTAATGACTATAACTCAAGGTGGTTTACATAGGCAGACTTTATTCAGAAACCTGAAGGTTTTTACAATTTTTACAGAAATGCTCTATCTTCCAAGAACTGCACACATACAGATGGATCTTTCTGGATTTAGTCCTTCTTTCTGGCCACCCGTTTGTCTTCTTGCTGGCTGATAAGCGGCTTCCCTGCTCCCACCAGAGAAGCAGTTGACTTCAGTACAACTCCCCCTCACATAAGGCAGCCGGAGACAGCTCAGCTGTTAATCAGTCACAATTACAAGGTCTGCCGCTCACAGAGACTTCCGGTAGTCCCGAACTGGCTCTTATCTCCAGCTCTTATCTTCAGGCAAACAGAGGCATTAACCCTCTCGACTAAATCTTCTGCCCAGGGTGTGCCATCCTTCCTGATTCCAGGAGTGGTCCAAACGCACTTTACGGTGGCCCTTGTGTCGGCCAAACTTTGCTGACGTAACTCCAGGTTAGGATTGCGCACATAATCCATTAACCAAAACTGGCAGTTGGGCACAGGATGTCCTATACTCATATTCTGCATATTTGTTCAGCCATTTCTGTCTGCAGTCTTTCTAGAGCAAACTGTGTGATGGGATAATTCTACTTTGGCATGGGAAATTCAATTCATCATCATCAGAACCTTTATTGGCATATAAGGGAAATTCAATTAAAATGGCAGTATCTGGCAAGGCTAAGATTCCCCCACAGAGGAAATGGTTTGCTGCACCTTCATGTTTCACAGCTCTGGCCCTCCAATCAGACTTAAGGGCAAATGATTCTACTTAAGGGCAAATGTTTCTCTACTTAAGGGCAAATGATTCTTTGGGTTTGATTTGATCATTTAACCAAGCCTGATACAAACATGCAGCAGAATTACCTGAGACATCAAAAGATGGAAGATTCCTCTGAGGACTGATAGTTCTTACATATACTCTGAAAGTAAACCTTGTCAGGTGTATGCTAGAAGTATACCCCTGATTTTAACACTCAGTATGCCTTGTGTATCAGACAATTGCGCACACAACTGTCTGGAGCAACATCCCTGCACTGCTACGTAATTGCTGTTACAGCACACCTCAATATTGGACCATATAATAATCTAATATCCATGCTGCCTTCTCATTGCAGGCCACAGTGACGACTTGTTCTGTTTTAAAATAAGTGGAGTGAAATAAATAGAAGGTCATGGTGAGGACAGCTCTTAAACATTAGGTAATATCCTATCTGAGATCCAGATATTGCTCAGAATAAAAACACATTCATGAAGTAGGGTCTAAATCAGAGAAATAATCAATAACAAAAATGTCATACAAAATATAAATAGCTTGAATTTTCTGGCACTAGAATACTACCTCACAATGGTCAATAGGATAAACATTAATATGCTTATATTATATACTATAATATTACAAACTTCTACAGAACTCTAACAGTACTTACCGACTACAGTTACTTGACAAAAGCCTTTTCTTGCGCCTGAACTGTTTTCTATAACTACACAATATTTGCCTGAATCTTCACGGGTAGATTTGAATAACCCTAAGCAAAGAGTAGCTGGAGTTGTCTGGATCTTTATCCGTTTGTCTTCTTTCACTGTAATGTCATCTTTGAGCCAAGTAACCTTTGGTGCCGGTTTGCCTGAGTAACGGCCTGTCAGACTGAAAGCTTCTCCTACACGGACTGTAAGCTTCTCTCTGATATCAAGTTCAAGTGTTGGAGGAGCTAAACGTATTTTAAAGAGAAAGAAAAGGATATCAGTGATATTTATAAGAGATTACAGATCAACAAACACACATTGCTGGATCCCACCCCCTTGGACGGGGTGGGTGGGTTCCAAACTGAAACATACCAATTTCATCTTTGCATGTGATTGGCTTTGTACAAAATGATGGTTTGCCTTGTCCCACAATATTGCAGGCACTGACACGATACTCGTAAGTGTCACCTTCTTTCAATCCTTCCACTGTATATTTTCTGTCAAGCATTTTTGCTTTTGAAACTCTTGTGAACTTCTCTTTTCCAATAAGACGGCTTTCCAAAACATACATGGTTATATCAGAGCCACCATTATACTTTGGTGGATTCCAAGTCAACGTAACAGAATCCTTAGTTACTGCTTTGACTTCAAGATCCTCAGGTCTTTCTGGCACAGCTAAAAAGAAACATGCATAGCATATTAAATATATTTTGCTTTGCATATCATTTACGATCATTATTTATAAGATTAAAAAAACCTCTTACTTATTGGGTCTCTGATTAGAAGCTCTTGTGTTGTCTCCGCAAATGGGCCCATGCCAATTATATTCTCAGGTGCAATTCGGAAGAAATATGCTTTGCCCTCAATGAGTCCTTGAACAGTAGCATTCTGTCTGGTGACTGTATATGTCACTGGTGTCCAAGCCCTGTGATCGGCTTCACGCTTTTCAATTACGTAGTTGGTGATAGCTGAACCACCATCATCTTCAGGAGAAAACCATGTAAGTTTGCAAGAGTCATTGGTTAGGTTTTCAGTAAGGAATGGAATGCCAACTGGACCTGGCACATCTGTGAAGAAAAATTTAAAAATGTATTAAAAATACATACTTACATATTTAGGAATGCATAATAAATGCCATAATGTTCAGAGTTTGCTGCTTACCTAGCACATCAACAATGATAGTCTTCTTTCTTTCTCCACCAGCATTTTTAGCAATAAGATTGTAGATGCCCTGGTGACTTCTCTTGCAGTTCTTTATGACCATGGAAGAACTAATAGCAGTTTCCTCAATTTTTGCCTCTTCTGGCAGACCTCTTTCATCCTTTAGCCAAGTAATTGTTGGAGGTGGCTTCCCTGAGACATAAGCTATGATGCGGATCACCCCACCAGCATGAACAACAATTCTGTCTTTCACGTGAGCATCTAACTGAAGGTCAGGAGCAACTGGAAAAATAAACAGTGGATGTTAGTGACATAATTCTCCACTATTTCACTTACACAAGAAATAATAAGTTATGCTAACAAATACCTATTCTGTCCTTTATTTCAATGACTTCAGTAACTTCTCCAGGCTCTCCAATACCAGCCGCATTTATGGCTCTGACTCTAAATCTGTAGAAACTTCCCTCTTTTAATTCTGCCACAACAAACTTGGTTCCTCTTATTTCTTTGTCTTTTGCCTAAAAGAAGAGAAAAATATTGAGTTAATCAATATAAGAAAACAAACATAATTGCCATTGGACAGGTGTTCTCAAACAAGAGCATCACAGAGAAATAGGAAGCACGCCTTGTATTGGTCCTTGTCTGGAAGGATAATGTCCAGTTGTGAGAAGGGGAAATGAATGATAGTGGGCAAGAGGCACTTTTTCAAGTGGTGTCCTCTTATATTTAGCAGGGGGACAGCAATTGTCCCTTTTCACCTCAGCACAGTGTCTTTCTCGTGGCTGTTGCTGGTGGTGTTCTCCTTTCCTTTAGATTGTGAGCCCTTTTGGGACAGGGAGCCATTTAACTTTAATGTTGTTATTTGCCTGTAAACCGCTTTGTGAACTTTATGTTGAAAAGCGGTATATAAATACTAGTGATTGATTGATTGATTGATTGATTGATAGTAAGAAAAACCAACACTAAGCTTCAGCTTTCAACAATCTATCAAATTTGTATGTCAAAAATGGTTTCTGTTTCTGATCCAATTGTGAAACTTTTATGCAGATAACGCATCTATTTTCCCCCAGTCTCATTCTATACCAAATGAGTGGCTATATAGCTGCTGTACTCCTAGGTAAAGAAGTAGAGGTAGGGGGAAATCTTATGTTCCTTGCACGTTTCCTGTAAAAATAAGCTTTTGTTACCAAGGATGTATAGAACTTTCTGGTTTTTGAAGATGTCAAAAAACAGCAATCTACAGGAAGTTACAGGATGGACTTTCAATGGAACTGAAGGCAATTAACTATATTTTGATTATAATCTCATTCTAGACAATAAGATGATCTGTGTTCAAAATGACTTTTATGAAATTTGAAGTAATTTAGAAAGAATGAAACTATTTTGCTAATTCCCAAGCCTGTACAAATATACTATGCTACAAATATTATCACACAAAAGCACACTGTAGTACAACTGATTGCCCATAAGGAAGAATATAGTATAATTTATCCCCTCCTGAACATTTCCTTCCTTATAATACTACTTAGACTGCATGTTTGGGGGATACAAGTTGTCTCTTCAGTTCCTCTCTCTCTTTCCTCTTCTTTCGGCCTACATCACATTAGCTATCTGTCTCTCCTTTCATTGTTATCACTACTAAAAGCAATCTGAATGGAAAAGGGGAAACTGGAGAGTGGTGATGATGGGATTCCTACTCCCAAATCACACTGATGAGATTGGGAGTGTTTCAAGGATTCAACCCACTGTCCTTTTTTATAGAATGCCCAATCAGCAAATGTGTTTACCCTGGCATAATGTGTCAAATAAAACTTCTGATGGCAGCATTTTGTTGCAGTTTCACACCACACACTCCAGAACTGGTAGAAACTGGCATTCCGTCTCTCCGTCTCCAAATCAGATAGAGCACCTGCGTGTCCTTGAGGTGCTCAGCTTCCCAGCTTGTTAGTGCAATCTGCTACACAGTAGCTGGACTCCCTTTAGTTAGTATAACATAAGCAGGCAATGTTTCTCACGGGAAGCGCTGGCTAGCAAACATCCACTTTCTCATGAGATCATGATGTTCAAAGGGTTACCCCATTGGTTAACATGGGGCACAAGGGTCTTCAGGTATCCACCTACCAGATATGCTCTGGCTACACCCCTTTGTTCCTATATAACTTGTATTTTTTACTGTGTGCGCACTCTTACTGTTACTGTTACTGAGACTGAGACTGTACCTCAGAATGTAACAACATGCGTTGAAAAGCCGCTTGTAAGCGGCAAGCCTTCGCCGGCTTTCGCTGACCGGCAATTAGAACTTCTCGCTTTCTAACTATCGCTACTGTAACCAATAAAAGACTTTGTTATTGAAATGTAGCGATCTCTTCGTTCCTCCGCTCCGATCGCGCTAGGCAAGCGCTGAATGGGTCCACAAGCCCCCAACTCTGCTATAAACACTCCAAACAAACAACAGGTTATGGAAGATTCAGCCGTAACCCTGCAGGGGTTTGCCGCGGACCCGATCCATGGAGCAGAGACTGAATTGTGAATGTGGCTGCACCCCTATACTCGCAGACGTCCTGACAGATGTCTGATGAGGAAGGAGCAACTGGTGGAGTCAAGGAGGAGACAGAGGAAGACCTCGGAGACGGCGCGGGGGAAGAGGACGTTGGCGACCCAGGAGAACCCGAGCAATCCGGGGAAAGTGAGGAGAGCGAATCGGATGATCTCGGACCTCTCATTCCCCTTCCGGGGGCTCCCGACGGCCAAGCACCTGTCCCGCCACCGCCACTCGTCCCAGGACAAGGTCCTTTCATCCCTCTGATACCACCTCAAGTTCCACCGCTGCAGCCCGCTGGGCCCGGAATCGGGATGGCGCAGCAACCTCTCGCCGCCCCGCCGGCGCCTTTCAACATTCTCATCCCACTTCTCAACGACAGCAACTATGTGCAATGGGCACACAAGATGCGGTTGCTGCTGGAAAGGGAAGACCTTTGGCAGCGCACTCAAGCGCTTCCCACGAACGCTGCAGAAGAAGCAGCTGACAGGAAGGCGAAGGCGACCATCGGTCTTGCAATCTCTGAAGATCTCTTAGTCTATTGTCGCGATCTTGGACATGCTATGGACTATTGGACCACATTAAGAGAGTTGTTTGCACGTGCATCCCTGACTTCCAGCATGGTTCTGACGCGCAAGCTGTGGAGAACGCGTCTTGAACCGGGAGGGGACTTGCGTGTCCACCTAAGAGCAATGCAGCAAAACCTCAAAGATCTTGAGGCAATCGGGGAACGTGTCGAGGAAAGGCTTAAAGTTTTCGCAATCCTCAATTCCCTGGATGAGACTTGGGACATGTTTACCCTGACTTTGGAATCCATCCCTGCAGCACAACTGACTGTCACCCTTGTCGTCGCACGGCTTCTCGAGGAAGCGGACAAAAGGAAAGACAACCAGAGGGAGCGAGAATTCCGAAAGGGGAAAAACAATATTTCTGGGAAAAAGCAGCAGCAGCCCAAGAATGAGTCCCAGGCGCAAGTGTGCGCCAGTGCGAGACAGTGCTATGTGTGCGGATCAACTCAACATCTCGCATACCAGT
>JAJKFI010000015.1:703156-740819 GCA_029204185.1 Lerista edwardsae
GGTCCACAAGCCCCCAACTCTGCTATAAACACTCCAAACAAACAACACATTTGACCTACCTTTACCCACTCTTCTTTCCCTTCCTCTTTGTATTCAACAATGTAACCAGTGACTTTAGAGCCACCATCTTTTAGAGGTGGAGACCACTCAAGATCGACTGAGGATTTTGTCCAATCTGTAACTTTTGGAATTGGTGGGCCAGGTGGAGCTGAAAAAGAGTAACATACCATTTTGACATAAGATTACATTTTCCTTTTTTATTTGGATACATTCATATTAAAAAAAAATCTAAACTATTTACCAATTGGGTCTCTTGCAATTGTTGGATCAGATGGCATGCTTGGTGGACCAACACCAGCAGCATTAATAGCATATACACGGAACTGATAATCTGAACCTTCAATAAGGCCAGTCACTTTGTAAGAAACACCCAACGTCATAGGTTTAATGGGATCACGGTTAACCCTTGTCCATCTCTTTGCAGTGGTCTCTTTGCGCTCCAGCCAGTAACCAGTCACAGGAGAGCCTCCATCATATTCTGGTTCCTCCCAGTTGACGGTCATTGAGTCATGTGTTATGCTGCTGACTGTTGGTTTGTCACAAATTCCAGGAACAGCTATGTGAAAGATACAAAATGTGTAAGGCAAAGCACTAAAAAGGACATTTACTGTTGCTTATTTAGATATTGCATTCTTATATAGTGAGCATGGAGCCCACACTTATCCCCTGTAGCAAGGATTATGATGAAAAAGAACATTGTGTCATTGCAGCACCACTGGTGTTTTGTGTGAAGTAAATAGGACAGGGTTGTCCATTTCTGCCCATAGCATCCCTTGCTCATTTTCTACTGTACATAATTTTGTCAGTGCAAGTTCTTCAATGGTTCTTAAGATCCTCTGCTAAAAGCCAGAGCTAATGCTCTGTATCCTGAACCCCCCCCCCCCAACCCCAAGAACTCCTGGACAACATGCCAACATGTCTCATGTTCTGAAATAGCAGTACCAATGGCTGTCCAGATATGGCTGCCAGGTAAGGGCTAGATTCTATTTGCCAGAACAGGATGTGAAGGTATTCACTGTAGCAGAAATGGGAGACCTGTGCTGTGCTGCATTGCAGATCACAGAATCAGTCCAGTCCTAACTAGGACTAAAAAGGTAAAGGTTTCCCCAAGACCGAATGGTCTAGTCATGACCGACTGGAGGGGGCGGTGCTCATCTCTGTTTCAAAGCCTGTAGAGGCGGCGTTTTGTCCAAGGACAAGCTTCCATGGTCATGTGGTTGGCATGACTATACGCCGTAGCGCACGGAACGTTGTTACCTTCCCACCGAAGTGGTCCCTATTTATCTACTTGCACTAGGACTAGGCTGCCCTTTATGGCAGTGAGATGGTGAAGGTGGTAGCCCCCGAGTGAAGGAACATGTTCCCTTACTTCGAGGAACTGGGGTGCAGGGCGAGAATTGGGCTATTGGGCTATTAGGCTCTAGCTTGAAATCTTGTTCTATGATTAAGACTGGCAAAAATAGGTCCAGTGCATGAAAAACTCTGGATACGTGAAATACTATCCGAAACACATAGTGCGAATACAATTGGGATCTATTCATATTATCTAAAATTTAATGGTTGTATTTTAAGATAACAGAGGAAACAACGGTTAGGAACAGAGGTTCTCAATAATTTTTACAGAGTTAAAAAAAAAAACCTTTTAGGTTTGTATCCTATCCACGGAGGTTATGGGGTTCCTGTGCAAATGGAACATTCCTTTTGGGAACCGACGTCTCTGATGACACTCTGCAAACAGGTTAGGCTACAACCTAGTAACATTTTAGTCATATGAACATGAAGGCAGTGGTGTTATTCAGGGGGTTCTCCCAGGTTCTATAGAACCGGTTGTTAAACGGCCAGGCCCTGCCCACTTGCTTACCTCAGCTGGCTTTGGGGGTTTTTTTGCTCCGGCTATGACGTCATAGAACCGGTTGTTAATTTATTTGAATACCACCACTGCATGAAGGTAAAACATTAATTTTAACTTGCAGCTGAAATACTAGTTAATCTGATTTCTTATATTCTGCTTTGCTAGAATTCCCTAAGAAACATAAGATCAGGTGACATTTGAAGGAACATTTGAATCTTACTGAAAAGATTTCTTGCTGTTTCAGGTTCACTATCCAGAGGTTCTCCAACACCATATTTGTTCTGTGCCATAATACGGAAGACATATTCATGGCCTTCTAGCAGTTTGGGTACCGTGAAGATGCATTCCTTAGGTTCATTGGTAACAGGGACCCACGTTCTTCTGTTTGCTTCCCTTTTTTCAATAACATAATTGGTTATCTTAGAGCCACCATCATCTTTAGGAGGAAGCCAAGACAATGTCATCTTATCAGCTGAGATAGATTCAAATTTAATGGGCCCTTCTGGTGGTCCAGGGCGACCTAAAAAACATTTTATAAAACATCATTTGATGCAAAAGTAGAGCATTATATAAAGTAAAATAATTAGAGTTGCCAAAACAAAAACAGTTCTTATTTACCAAGAACATTCAGCCTCATCTCCTTTGAATCTGTTCCAAAATTATTAACAGCTGTTATAGTGTACAAGGCTGTATCCTTTCTGCGAGACTGCTGTATCAGTAATGTGCAAGAATCTTCACCCACAATCTTATTGACATGTTGGTCATACAGCACTGGCAATTTGTCATCTGGTTTCTTTGGAGGAGCTTTAACCCATGTCAATGTAGGGAAAGGCACGCCCTTTATTTTGGCTATAATGTTAACATCTGTTCCTTCTTCTACTTCCATAAACTCTCTAAGTTCAATCGATGGAGGACCTGCACCAAAACAGAAATGCAAAAAATGTTTATGCCAATTGTGAGGACTGAATTATGAAGAGCAATAACTACTAGTACTTTTTAGCGCTTACATGTCTGATCTTTGACAATGATCGGCCCAACAGTAGCTGATGGTCTGCTTGGACCAGCTTCATTTACTGCTTTCACTCTGAATTCATATTCTCTACCTTCTTTAAGATCTTCAACTGTAAACTTTGTTTCTTCGACATCACGTCTGTTGCATTGTCGCCAGGTTTCCTTGCCTTCACCTGTACGATCCCAGCTAAGGCACTCAATATTATAATGAGTCACAGGAGCACCTCCGTCATTCTTTGGAGGTTTCCATGTCAAATGTACTGTGTTCTTTGTTACAAGACCAATCTTCAGTTTGATAGGTGGATCAGGAGGATCTGTTTTTTTTAAAAAAAATTTAAAAGCAAAGAACAGTAAGTACTGCTCTACAGTAAAGGTAAAAGGTAAAGGTTTTCCCCATGACCAAATGGTCTAGTTGTGACCAATTGTAGGGGGTGGTGCTTATCTCCATTTGTAAGCCAAAGAGCCGACATTTGTCCGAGGACAAGTTTACATGGACATGTGGCCAGCATGACTATACGCCAAGGTGCATGTAATGCTGTTACCTTTCCAGTGAAGTGGTACTTATTTATCTACTGGCATTTTTACATGCTTTCAAACTGCTAGGTTGGCAGGAGCTGGGACAAGCGACGGGAACTCACTCCGTTGCATGGTCTTGAACTGCCAACCTTCTGGTCAGCAAGCTCAGCAGCAGCGGTTTAACCCACTGTGCCACCACGTCCCTGCTCTACATTACAGAGCAACAATTAATGCAAATGTCCTTTGGTTCAACTTACGGATTGGATCTCTTGCTGTGGTCCTTTGAATTGTATCTGCTGGGGGGCCAACACCAAAGCGGTTTTCAGCACGTACACGGAAGAAATATTGTTGTCCTGCTACGAGATCAGGAACAGTGAAGGAGGTGCCAACACATTCTGGAGTTACTTTTGTCCAGGCCTTCCCTTCAACAGTTCTTTTTTCAATAATATAGTTTTTGATTCTGTCACCACCATCATTGTCTGGCATCTTCCATGAAAGTTTACAGGTGCCTCTTGTTACATCACTTACTTTCAGGTCTTTTGGTGGCCCCGGAGCATCTGTTAATTGCAATGGGATAATTATTGTAACAACAGAAGATTATTGAACGTTTAAAATCACACTATCAGTAAGACAGTGCAAAAGTAAGAGTCGTATATCTTACCGAGGACATTGACTCTGACATTGACAGTTTTCTGTCCTGCTTTATTCTTTGCTGTAATACTGTATTTACCAGTATGACCTCTGTTGCACGCAGGGATAGTAATGACTGAAGTGGTATCAGTTGATTCCACCTGGACACACAAAAATATTTTGATTTAAGAATTAAAGATTCACTTGAAAATAAACTTTGAAAAGTCAGCCTACTAAAATAAGAATACAAATACAAACTGTTTCTTACGGTAGCATCTTCAGGTATGTTATGTCCATCCTTTAAATGAAAAATGCAAGAGAGATGTTAAAACATTTACACCATAATCCTATCCCTCACCAGCCTACACCATGTAGAAGTGCCAAATGAAGAGTGCTGCTGGCCTGTGCTGCCGCCACCAAGATCCATCCTTTCTGCCCTTAAACAGCTCTCTGCCTGGCCTTTGCCCGACCCAATCCTCCCAAATTGGCCTCAAGTCACCCTTGCCACCACCTTACTTGTCTATCACAGGCTGGATGAGCTGTTGGGGTATGTACAGAGAATCCAGCTGTTTGTGCCAGAAGTCCCAAAGCACATGAAAGTGGTGCAGTTTTTGCAGCTGGACAGATCCACTGCTGTAAGCCCCAGATAGAATTGGAACATTCATCAGAGATATGAAACAAGGTTTTTTTTTTCTACTGACCTTTGCAGCTTTTTTGGCTTCTCCTTCAAATTCCCAAGTTGTTTTGGGAACTGGACGGCCCTTAATAATTGCTGGAATTCTAATGGTTGAGCCAGAACGACAAGAGAGGAAGTCTTGTGCCCCAACATCAAGGGATATTTCTGGTTCCTCTGCAAGATATGAACAGTGTAATACAAATTCATATATTTATCATTTAACTCCTCTGAACTGTGCATTGTTCTCATGAAGATATACACGTATTTCTGAATAGGAACATCTTATTCCTAAAATAAGCTAGCACTAGAGAATTTGCAAGGAAGGACTAGTGAAAAATATACTATAAACTGTTGTAGGTCAAGGAATAGAGTGGAATATAAATTTCTAGCTCAGATCATGTTTCTACACCCCTTTACTGACTGCTCAAGGATACAAGATATTGATAGTACCTTCTCAAATTTAAGCAGAATAATCTAGTTTTTGCCTCTAGATCTAATGGCTAGGGCTGCAATCCTATGCACAATTTCTTGGGAGTAAGCCTCACTGAATTCAATGGAATTTGCTTCTGAGTAGACAAGCATGGGATTGGGCTGTAGGTTACCAGATTGATTTATGATGTTGTTCAACTGATCAAAATATTAGGCTCTCCCTTGTACTAATTGTATCTCCCAGTGAATTATGGTTGCTCAGTACTTTACACCTCTAATATGGTGTGCAGAAATTACTACATTTCAATTTTCATCTTAACCGCCGTCTGTATATACTGTGGTAGAAATAATTATTTCCAAGAATTCTTACCTAGAATTTCTTTGCATGGTATTTCACCAGTTGCAAGACTTGGTTCAGATTCTCCTGCAGCATTTACAGCCTTTACTCTAAATCTGTACTTCTTGAGTTCTTTCAGATTGGGTACAACACATTCGCAGGTAGGGAACAACTTGTCTGGCTCATTCACTTTCTTCCAATCTGAGCTACCTTCTTCTTGCATTTCAACAATATATCCTTTAATAGGGCTGCCACCATCTTTTTGTGGAGGTTTCCAGGCAAGAGATATAGTTGACTTGGTTTTGTCTTTGACATCTGGGCATGATGGTGCTCCAGGAGGAACTATTGAGCAAACACAAAATACTCTGACATTTGGACTATGCTTCCAGTGTCCTATTACAAAATTCCATCTAATGCATGCAAGGGGCAATTACACAAGCACCCGCCACTGAAGTGAATAGAAATCCTAAACATTTATGTACAGTCCGTCATTGTCTTACACAAGGGTTATGTTCACAAGTCAGTGCCTCAAACTAAAATCACATACAGGCATACCCGAGTATCCGCTAGGGTTCTGTTCCGGACCCCACCGTGGATATCTGAAACCATGGATACTGGGGACACCTTTTTAAAGATAGGGGAACATCAGTGGTTTTGCTGCAGCAATTGTTTAATGTTCCACTATCTTTTGAATAGGTGTCCCAGTATCCATGGTATCCATGGATAACTGAAACTGTGGATACCGAATCAGTGGATACCAGGGCACACCTGTATTCTCAAAATTATCTTGAAAATTCCTTTAACTGGTAAAATAGGTACTGTCTCTTTAAAAATTACAAGAGGCAGGTGGGAACTGAGACCAACTGAGGAACAGCAGCTTCATACTCCAATCTTAGGCTCACTTTCAAGCTTGAAGTGGAGTGGCAGGTAGAACCATCTGCACTATTTGGTTTATTTGGTTTTCTCTGGTTTTATTTTTAATTTGCTAAGTACTTGTAGTTGAATTTGCACAACATGCTTTACAACTTGAACATATTTACTTGTAGCAATGAAAGGTAATTTATTAAAATATTAGTGCTACTAGGTTCAAGACAAATTGAATAAGAGTGAGAGAGACTGCTTCCTGAGTTATCTACTACCTAACATTTTCATAAACTTTATATACTCACAGATTGGATCTGCTGCCTCAACAAGATCTGATGGTTCACTGGGAGGACCAATTCCAGCAATATTTATAGCCATAGCTCTGAATTGGTATTTAACACCTGGAATCAAACGCAGTACATTGAATTCTAGTCCTTTCACTGCTGGTTTTGTTACTGGAGCTCTGTTGACACGTGACCAGTAGACACCTCCTTCTTCTTTCTTCTCTAGCCAATAGCCAGTAATTGGAGCTCCACCATTGTCTAGAGGAGCTGTCCATGTTACCAGCATTGATGATCTAGTGGCCTCTGCAACCTTAGGCTTTCCAGGAGGTCCAGGAAGTCCGTAAGGATCCTTAATCACCACTTTCTCAGAAAGACATTCATCACTTGTTCCAAACCTGTTCACAGCCCTAACTCTGAATTGATATTGGCCATTTGTTGTAAGTTTATAGACCTGAAAAGTGAAGCAAACATGAATCATTCTTCTAAAACAATCTATTTCAAATTTAAACTCTGATGTTGTTTCTAAGACCACTTTTCACAGGTAATTTAGCTGTTAACACACCTCACTATTATTTGCTACTTTTATTCAAAATGGAGTGAAAACTCTAATCCATAACAAATACTGTGAATTTGAGACCGGGTAATAATACTGTATTTTCCCCCCAAATAAGACCAGGTCTTATATTAATTTTTGCTCCAAAAGATGCATTAGGGCTAATTTTCAGGGGATGTCTTATTTTTCATGTACAACAATCTATATTAATTTATGTACAACAAGATTCATATTAGAACAACCACGTCTGTTTGTTAACAAGTGCACACGTTATTCATGCATTGTGTCTGTACTCCGATTGGTCATTTGGCAATAAGTCTCAGGTTCATCTGTTTATATAGGCATTTACCTCTTGTTCAAAGGTGCCCGCTTGGGTATTTACACATACTTAATTATAATTTATATTATTTATTTTAAGTATTAATGTCAATATTATTTATTTATATTTGATTATATATTAATATTATTTTATAATTCAATACATCTGTTGTGTGTTGCAACAAACTTCCTACATAAATGCATCTGTCTGGCTGACGATCTTAACTGGGGCTTATTTTTGGAATAAAGCTTATATTACGAGCATGCTGAAAAATCATGCTAGGGCTTATTTTCTGGGGAAATAGGTTTGTTGCCCTCATTGCCAGCAGTAATGTATACCACTAGCTAAAAGTGTTGCAAACATGTTTATAATAACACAGAAAGATGGAGTGCTGGGCCAGCACTAGTTAGCGCCTGGCCGCAGTGTCAAGAGGAAGGGCCTCTGGCACTCCAGCAGACCAGTAAGTATGTTTGGGGTGGGGAGAGAGGTGGGGAGGGAGCGGAACTGGGCAGGAGGAGGGGAGGATTGGGCCCACACAAGGGGTGGGACCTGGTGATGGCTTCCACTGCCAGATCCTATGCCCTGCTTCAGGCCGGGCAGCCCAACGAACATCTCCTTCCCCCAAGGAGACCCCAGTGGTTGCCACAGATCCTGCAGGATGCAGTGGTAGCAGTTTGCTACCACTACTCCTACAGGAGCTCGACAGCTCAGGATTGGGCTGTACGTAAATGAATGTGTCTGAAGCTTTGCAAATAACCTCTATTGAATTTCTCAGGTTTTAGTTGTACTTTACCACAGTAGTTTTTGAAAATATGCCTAAAATTGATCACACATCTTTGTACAATACTAAGAGACAGTGTACAACATTCCATTCTTGATTATACGGCATACAAGTAAGAAAGTACTACAGCATACTGTACCACTACTGCAGCGGACACAAGAGCGCTGTGAGACTATACTCCACTTTAAGTGCTGCAGTGCAAGCATATGCTTTTGCCGCAAGAGGTAAAAGAGTGTCTAAACAAGTCAAGTTGGGCACACCTATCTTCCTGTAAAATATTGTTCAACAGTGTTTTTTTCCCAACAAGTTGGAAAAAAGTTGTCTAAGGGGATGGGGCCACACCCATTGCTTTTTTTCTCTGCTTTCATCCTGTCTTAAAAAATTTGTGATGCTAAGGGGTTTTATCTAGTATTGAGATATCTCCGCCAACTGCTGCTGACCCTACTGTAGAACACAACTTTGCAGCAATAGAGAGGTTTCACAGGGTATATAGGGCTGCGTGTTTGGTTTTTTTCTTCTGTGCAAAATAATGGCAAGCTAAAATGTCATTTGTTTAGCCCTAAAGAAAAAGCAGATGTGTATATGAGAAGCAACTGTTGGGAATCTGAAAAGTGGGCAATGTAGCATCAGTAATCTTTTTTCACTTGAAGGTAATGTACTTTAATTAAGAAATGAACACAAAATATTTACCCCAAATCGTCTGTCCACGACAGTGCTGGATACTTCCTCCCAGTCAGATTTCTTCCTGCTCGCATCACGCTTCTCGATAATGTAGTGGGTAATCTCACTGCCTCCATTATCAAGTGGGGCATCCCACGTCAAAATGCAAGATTCAGCTTTAATATCACTAACAGCAAGGTTTCTTGGTGGAGAAGGACGATCTGAATGAAGCCAATTTCAATATCATTATGATACAGTAAAAATAAATGGTGAAAACTTTGATCATTTAAGCAACAAATCACATACTTACCAAATACTTCAACATGAACATTGCGGTATGCTGTGCCAAGTCGATTAGAAGCCGTAACAGTGTAAGTGCCTTTATCATTCCTAACTACTGCGGGCATGCTGAGTTCGGTTTTGGCCTCAGTTCGAGATAATTCTTTTTTCATTATCTTAAGCGCATCTGATGTTTTGTCAATCACAACGTCATTCTTGGACCATTCTATCTTCGGCATTGGAAGACCTGTCACATCTGCTGGCACGTTGACAGGTTGCCCTGCCATTACTTTAATAGTATCTCCCCTAACGGACAGACGTAATGTCACCGTGGGAGGTTCTGAAAAGAGAACATTCATAGAAATGAATAATGTAGGTGTTGACATAGTAAAACCTACATTTTCACATGTATAATTATATGTATTTGTTTTTAAAAACCTCTCACTCACCTTCATCATCCTGAACAACTACATTAAGTGGCAGTGATGGTTCACTTTCTCCAATCTCATTGACTGCTTTGACTCGGAATTCATACATATGTAGCTCAGCAAGGTTGTCAACAAGAAGTGATGTAGTTGGGCAGGGTCTCTTATTGACTCTTTCAAATTCATCTGAGTCATGTCTTCTCTTGTCAACAAGATAGCCAATGATGGGGCTGCCACCATCATTACGAGGAGGTTTCCAGTCAAGCGTAATGGATGATTTAGTTCTCTCTGTGTACATGAATCTCTCAGGTGCTGTTGGAGGACCTGTAATGACAAGAATGTTATTGTGAAAGTTTAGTTTGTGCAGATTCTCATTTTGGCTTGGCTTCATGGAGTGAGCATGCCAAATGGAATCTCTTTCTTTTAAGCTCGAAACCCTCATGCCATGTCACAATTTTTTAAACACTTTTCTCAAAGAAGCTTTTCTCAAGAACCTAAAGATTCCACTGGCATTCCCAATCAACTATTTAGATCTAAGCTTTGTGTTTCTATAACGTGTTTATGGTTGTGCAGCAGTTATACAGTTAAATATCACATTAATACTTGAATTATGATGTTATTGCTTTATATTTACATCCTTACTCTTTTCCAGAGCTCAGGACATGCAAGAAGATCTTACTTTTTTTACCTGAAAGAGGCGTTCCACCTGTTCAACTTCCCCATGGGATGTAGAATAGCCTGTGTGGGCACTGCTGCATTAGCACAGGGAAGTTTAGGTAGGATTGGGCTGCCCGTCACTGTTTGCATGATAATTTGAAATTTCCATGGTCAGAATCTTAACTCTGATTATCCTTATTACTTATATCCATTATGTCTGTCCTATAGCCATGCAGGTTTATGCTACTGTTACCCTATGTATAATATGTCAATCTGACACATTTGAGTATCTAACAATTTTTGATGGCCTGTATACTGTTTCTTGAGTCTTCAGTTTTTTGTGTGTGCTCTCTATATATTAATGAACAGAAACCTCAAAAAACAGACATGAAGTATTTTTGCACATTATTCAGTGTGCAAAAAAGGACCTGTGACATGTATGTTGAACCAGTAGTTTGCCACTTAGTTTAATTTTAATAGAAATCAGCACAGACTCAAGGCTGGCTGCAGTCGTCAGAAATGCTGAATGAATGCTGACACTTCATTCATTCATTTGTCAAGAATGGACATGCACTCAAAAGGGAGAAAAGTGGACTCACAGCCCAATCTTACGGTGCTGGGCCCCTGTAAGAGCGGCAGTGCCAAAAGACTACCGCTGCATCCTATGCGTGCTGCAGCAGCCATAGGAGACACCTCAGGAGAAGGGAACATTTGTCCCCTCCCCCAAGGTAAGGGCGCTAGTTTGCCAATGGGCCTACTCAAAATAGCCAGCGTAGACTTGAGGGCCTCCATGTCGGACCGTACAGCTCAATATACAGGATCCTACAGATGAGGCCGCTAGTCCCATCCCCACTCCACCCCCAATTCCTCCCACTCCCTACTTCCCCCCATCCACGGCAGACCTTACTGCTGACCGGCGCTGCTGGAGTGCTGGCTGGCCATACTGCCTGCACTGGGACATATTGCTGACTGGCTCAGCCCCAGTGCCAGCATTCCCTCCTCAACACCTGGAGCAGGCACTGAGCAGCAGCCTGGGTGATACAAGCCCATAGGATTGGGCTCTCAGTTTATTATTCAGTTACAAAAGAGACTTTGATTATACACAGAGAGAAATAAATATTTTTGAGACAGTTTTAAATCTGAAATTAAAAGGAAAAAAAGTCCTCTGTTCAGAAGTGCTCTAACAGTTCATTTCAATACAACAAACCTACCTTTAGGGTCAACAGCAAGGATAGGTCCCAGTTCAACAGGTGGACCACAGCCAAACTTGTTTTTCGCAAATACACGGAATTTGTATTCTTGGCCTTCAACAAGTCCTGTAATATCACACTTTGATCTGTCTGTGTCTACAGCTAATCTCCAGGTATGCATTTTGGCATCTTTCCTTTCTACAATGAAGCCTATGATCTCACTTCCTCCATCATCTTTGGGATCATCCCAGTTAAGCAGACACATCTTTCTATTCACCACTACAGGGTGAAGGTCAGTAACTGGTCCAGGAACATCTGGGGAAAAAAAGGCATGATATGTAATTGAAACACACAAATATTTCATCTATTCATTCACTATATGTAGTATTCTTTTCTTACCAAATATTTCTACCCTGGTTGCAGCAAATTTAGAACCACTGTCATTGGTTGCAGTAATCATATATCTTCCGTGGTCTTTTCTGAGTGCATTCTTGATAGTTAATTCAGATGAAGTGCCAACATTTTCAATCACAACCCGCTCTTTATCAATTTCTGCATCCTCTAAAGTCCACACAATTGTAGGAGTAGGCCGTCCAGTAACAACAGCAGGAAGTTTCAGGGTTTGACCCGCCATTATCTGAACGCCTGCTCTGACAGAAATATCCAGTTCAACAGTAGGAGGCTCTGTATACAGAAAGATAGAGACCATTTGTTAGTTTACAATTTCATGAGCAATTTCACATTAGGATTCATTTTAACTTTGTATAATCACAGTACCTTGAGGTTCTGCAACGGTTACAGGCTCTGTTTCTCCAGGAGGGCCTTCACCGGCAATATTAACAGCAGTGACACGAAGTTTGTAATCAGCTCCTTCTCTAATTCCTTTAACTATATAGCTTCGAACCTTAATGGCTTTCTCTGTGCAACGTGACCACTCATTTGTACCCACAAACAGCTTGTAAACAAAATAACCAATGATGTCACCACCTCCATTGTATAAGGGAGGATCCCACTCAAGGTCAATGCTTGTTGAACTTGTATCAGTAATTCTTGGAACAGGTGGACCAGGTGGCACTAAAGAAAGAAAACGTATATATCAAAACCAAAAGACTTTTAAAACTATAATTGGTCTACTCATTGGTAATATTAGCCATCAAACAACTTACATATTGGATCTTGTGCAATTTTAGGGTCTGATGGGGGACTGAATTTGCCAACGCCAGCTGCATTTTCAGCACAGACTCTGAAAATATAAGTAAGTCCTTCCAAAAGTCCTTCCACTCTCAGTTCCAAAGCATTTACACGATCTTTATTCACACGAGCCCAATGAGTTCCATTGATTTCACGTTTTTCAATCCAGTATCCCAAAATAGGGCTACCATTGTCATTCGGTTCATTCCATTTTACCAACATACTACTACTGGAAGGTTCTTCTATCAGAGGCTTGTCAGGTGCATCAGGAGGAGCTATAAAATAAGAAATATTAATTATAAAATTAATTTATAGTTTATAATAATATTTTAATATTATATATTATATTATAATTATATTTTATAGAAATATAAAATAATATTAAATAATAAGAAATTTTAGCAGATCACTCCAAATTATAAAGATGCGACATGTAACTCAATAGAAAGAGCACATGTATTACTACAACCTCATACATAGGAATGCCTGTCATTTTACTTGTACTGATAGGCATTCTGAGAATTTGCTTATTTCAATAAAGATCTTTCCAGTTCATTGTCCTCATATTTGAATGGTACAGTATAATACCCATCTACGTCACAAATATATTTTCAGAGACTCTTCCAAGACAAGCAAGTGCATGGCTCTAGAAGCTGCTGCCTAATGTATAAATGCCAATTAGCAACTTATTTAACCTTTGAGGCACACAGCCTAATCTGCTTGTCAGCTTCACGAACCACCAAAAATTGGGTCACATATTTGTGACCCACACAGTTTGAAAACCAGTGCTCTAGATTAATTTATAGGATTTAAGGTTTAAAATCAAAGTACTATAATAACGTTTATAACGTTATATTATAACGTTACATTATAACATTAATGATTATTATATGCATATTGCAGTGGTGTTCAAACTCCCAGTACAAGGAGTTTGAAAAGCACTATAAATGGTTGCAGGGAAAGAAAGGAGGCAGCAGCGTGATCCCCAGGGTTGTGCTGCTGCCTGGGGCTACAGGGGCTTTCATCTACTAACAATCGAAGCACTGTTGTCCTGGGGGTGTGGGGAGCCTCCACAGGGTTCCCCAAGCCTTGGAAAATAAAAAAAGATTACAACGCACTTCTGGTTTTTGATTGTGAACTGGAAATGCATTGCAATTTTTTTTAATTTTCTGAGGCTTGGGGAGGCATCTGCAGAGCTCCCTACACCCCCAGGATGACAGCACTTCACTTGGTAAGTAGATCAAAAACCCTGTTACCCCAGGCAGCAGTGTGATCCTAGATATTGCGCTACTTCCTTTTCTCCTCCCCACCCCTTAAGAGGACAGGGCCAGAGGTTCTCTGGCTGGGGCTTCATGACGCCCCACTTTGAAAATCTCTGGCATTCTGCCATTTGGAAAAATACACATGCTTAGGACAGTATAAGCCTTACTGAATGGATCTTTAGCCACCACAGGTTTTGACGTAGCTGGTGGTCCAGATCCTACTCTGTTCTCGGCTTTCACACGGAAGAGATATTCCTTTCCTTCTATCAGTTTGAGTACATTGTATTTGCAGTGCCTAAGTGTTGAAGTGACAGTAACCCAGCCTATTTCAGCTTTTGTGTTGTCTTTCTTTTCCAGGATATAGTTCAATATTTCACTTCCGCCATCGTCAAGAGGAGGTTCCCACTTGCAAAGAATGGAGTTTCTTCGGACTTCTTCCAAAATGAAGTTGACTGGAGGTCCAGGTGGGGCTGTTTTAAAAACAAAAAGTGATGAGCACCACTTTGCACATATCACTTCTGTGTTGAAGAAAAATGTACACACATCAAGTATGAGGACCTACCTAACACATTGACCTCACACGAAGCTTTTGCTGATCCATGGTCATTTTCAACGTGGATGGTAAATGTGCCATGGTCTGCTCGGATTGAGTCCCGAACAGCCAACAAAGACTCTCCTTTTCGGCTATTGTCAATATTCAAACGCTCTGGCAAGGACAAGTGGAAAGGCTCATCTTCTTCAACTTCATCTTTCTTCTTTCTAGAATATTTGGTAACTCTCTTTTTAATTTCTTCTGGTCTAATAACATCATCGTTCCTTAACCAAGTGATAACTGGATAAGGTGACCCAGAAATATGTGCTTCAAGTGGAATCTCAGAGCCTTCTTTCACTTCAAGGCCAGATTGCAGGCTAGCGGCAAGGAAGACTTTCGGAGCCTCTGTAACAATACAAATGTAATTGGAATTTAATTGAGTAGAGCAGAATTTCAACATTTATTGAACACTTGTCAGTATAAAAACAAGTAAGCAAAACATACCAATAGGATCTGCCGCCTTCACCAGAGGAGTTATATTAGAAGGTTCACTGACACCTGCAGCATTCTCTGCCCGGACACGGAACTGATATTGTTTGCCATCTTCAAGACCTTTTACTGTGTAAGTCAAAAGAGGAACCAAAAAGTCATTGCATCTCTCCCATTTGTCTCCTCCTTTAGCTATCTTTTCCAAAACATAGCCCATAATTTTGGTTCCTCCATCGTACAAGGGTGGTTTCCATGTAAGTGTTACTGATTGTGATGTTGGATTGTGAACCTCAAGGTCAACAGGTGGATCAGGACGCTCTGCAGATAGGAAATAAAACGGAACATGTATCAATAGAAGGCACAGAGGAGTTGCTTACATTTTCAGTCTATGTGATTATCCAACAATATAAACACTTACGCTTGGGATCTTCTGCAATCACTGGATTTCTCAGTTCAAGGTATTCACCTCCTCCAATTTTATTGACGGCTTTAACACGGAAGTAGTATTCACCATTTGGAATAAGATCCTTTACGTTCCATGCCAATTTGTTCTCACCAGACATCACTGGTATGTAGGTTCTTCTACCCGCTTCTCTTCGTTCCAGCACATAATGTAATATGGGAGTGTTGCCATCAAATTCTGGAGGTTCCCATGTCACTTTGCATGAGTTTTTAGTCACATCAGTTGCCTTAATAAGTTTGCATGGTCCAGGCACACCTATGTGAAAAAACAATATACTCATATTTAGAAATTAATTAAGAAAACACTAATAGGTTTGAAAACTGAGTTAACAGTAATTATATGTATAATTATTAATATAATATTACATTCTATTATATATTTGAAAATACACTGTGTTTTTAATTATTTGTACAGAAAGCATATGAACAATAAACATATTGGTTTTACGTCAGCTGTATAAAATTAATAGTTCCTTAAGTTGTCAGAAAGTAATCAAGTACCTACTCAGATCACTAGTTTGCTTATTTTTACTCTCCATCATAACTGGGATATCTGGATGTTACAGACATATAAAATGGCTTGTTACATGTATCAATCAGGTAGAAAGGACCTGAATATCTTGCCACCTGCTCACGAACATGACTCTCATTAGCATGTCTATCAATACAAGAAAGATAAATTACCTATTACTTTGACATTGACTGTACCAGTTGTTGAACCCAATTTATTCTCCAAGGTGATCGTGTAAACACCAGCATCGGCATGGACAGCATTTGTTACTTCCAGCAAGGCAGAGCTATAGTCGCTTGTTGTTGTTGTTCTGTCACCAACTTTAATCTCCTTCCCATTTTTATGCCAAGAAATGGTTGGAGATGGAACAGCTCTGAAAGGAACAGGGATCCTTAACTTTTCACCTTCAACAACAACAAGGTCTGTTGTCTTTATATCAACTGTTGGATTACCTGTTTAAAAAAAAACAACAAGAAAAAATGATTGGGTGAACCACCATAATTTTGGAATTCTTATTTAGTTTATAAATGCATTGTAAAGAAATATTCTTACAATCTGGATCTTTGGCAACAACATTTTCTGATATGTCTGATGGTTCACTAGCTCCAATAGCATTGACAGCTCTGACTCTCAATACATATTCTTTGTCAGGCTTAATGCCTTCTTCTGCTTTGTATTTCAAGTCTTTTACTGGTCGAGAATTAATTCTCATCCATTTTTCAGTTCCTGCTTCGCAGAGTTCAATATTGTATCCAATTATAGGGCTGCCGCCATTTTTCTCTGGTGGTTTCCATGCAATGGAAATGTGTTTTCTGCTTGCATCGGTCACATGTAGATCCAGAGGAGGTGAAGGAGGGCCTGCCAGAATGAAAAAAGCATGTTATGTTCTAGAATACAACATGTTCTCCACACATTTCATTCATGATAGCTCTCATTGTAACTCACTTGTTGGATCTTCAATTGCCAGGATGTCAGTTGGTTCACTAGGATGACCGCAGCCAGCCTCATTTTCAGCACGAACCTGGAACTGCACCTCTGTACCTTCAATGACATCAGTTACTCTGAAATGACAGTCAGGTCCAGCTGTCTTGCCAGCTTTCACCCAACGTGTGCCAAGCTTCTCTTTCTTTTCAATAACATATCTGTGTAAAGAAGAAACATTGTAAATTGTATGAAAATATATAATTACATCAATAACTGAACTGAAAGCAAATCACCTATTACCATCTATTTACATCTACCTATCTACCTAAATGATTGATATATGCCTTTCCCACCAACTAAATGAAAAGCTCAAGGTGGTGTAAAAATAAGAAAAAAATAAACTGCTAAAATACGAAGTCATAATTTATCATTTTAATAATAAAATTTATTATTTTAATAATAAAAATTATAAGGACTAGTACAATTAAAACTTTTTTAAACAAAATACATTCACTATACAATAAAACTACTATATAATGTTAGTGAAGATCTAGACAGTGGTTCCCAAACTGGTGGAACCACCAGAGGAACTGGAAAAGGGCCATTCCCCTTAAAGAAATCGACAGCAACGTGATTGCTGAAGGGCAGGGAAGTTTTTTTTTTGTTAACTTATCAGGGGGTTGCTATGCTGTCCAGAGGGTCTTGCGACCCCCTCTGCAGCCTTCCCCAAAGCTTGGAAATGTTGTAAAAAAGAAAATACTTCTGGGTTTTGTCCCAAAACAGGAAGAGGGTTTTTCCTTTTTTTTTTTAAACCAAATTCCCAAGCTTCTTATCCATGGATATCCTCTATAGCAGTGTTTCCATTGATGTTTTGGGTTTTACTAATAAGGACTGTGCCAGCATTGCTTTGCCAGGATAGGCTTGGCATTTGGCCATCGGTGTTGTGTTGTCAGGAGTGGCTCAGGATATGACACATATGACAAACAGTGCACCAGCATTGGTAGGAAGTCACTGTGGTGTCCAAATAGGATTAAAGGCCCAGTCCTTTTTGAGCTTATCACTCATCCCTCGCTTCATTTAAATAACTCAGATATTATGCTGTGTTCTCTCCAAAAAACCAAACTATTTAATATTGCTGTTTGACAATCAAGGCTGAAATCCTAAACTCCAGGATTTCCAGTGGGATTAAGCTCCACTTACAAAATGGGACTTCCTTCACAGTAAACATGTATAAGATTGTGCTGTAAGAACAACCTGTCTTACCTTTGAATTGGTCTACCACCATCATTCTTAGGCGGTTCCCATTTTAAGTCAACATGTCTCTTCGTCACTTCGACTGGTGTAAGTGCATATGGTGCTCCAGGAGTAGCTAAAAATAAAATATTCATGTCAGGAAAACTGATAAATCTAAAAATTATAGCTAGTACGTTGAAGCTATATTTTGAACACAGGCACTGAAAACTTACTGAAGGTGTCTTTAGCAAGGACTGAGTCTTCAATCTCACAGTAATCACTTTGCCCGACTGCATTTTCTGCAGCTACACGGAACACATACAAAGAGCCTTCTGTCAGGGGTGTAACGGTGTATTTGGTGTCTTTCACTGTAGTGTCAACTGTCTGCCAGCCTTTCCGCCGAACATCTCTCTTTTCAACAATGTAATTTGTAATGGGAGAGCCCCCGTCCCTCTCTGGTACAGTCCATTTAAGGTCTGCTGTGTTTTTGGTTATATTAATGACCTCAAGCCATCGAGGTGGTGAAGGAGGATCTGTTAAAAAAAAAAAAAGTAAAAAAGTAAAAAAAATGTTTCAATGTTTAATACTCTAAACATAATCTGCAGTTCTGATGAAATGCTACTCACTCAGTCTCTCTTTGCATAGCACAGGATCACTGGGCTCACTAGGTTCACTCTCCCCAACTTTGTTCACAGCTCTGACTCGGAAGGAGTATTCCTGCTTCTCCATAAGGCCCTTGAGGAAGTACTCAGTAGTGGGAATGCCATCAGCCACTCTCACCCACTCCTCTGTACCAGTCTTTAACAATTCAATGACATAGGACTCAATCTTGGCACCACCATCATGTTCTGGCTTTGTCCATTGCAGGAAGCATGAAGTCTTGGCAACGTCTTTCACAGTTGGCTTCCCAGGAGGCCATGGAGGATCTAGACATAAAGATTGGAGATTTGAGAACTCGACATTACAGATTCAACAAGATTTTAAAAATTAACATATAAAAATATATTTGTACCGATGGGATCCTTCACTAAGATTGGCTCGGTCTCTTTGCTTGGTTTGCCTGGCCCAGCAAGGTTTTCTGCCAAAACACGGAACTTGTACTTCTTCTTGTTCGTAAGACCTTTTACCCTAATGATGAAGCATGAAATATGTATTTAGTACTAAATATATTCAGTTCTAAAAATAAAAATTTGTATCAACACAAATGTATACCATAGACATCTTCCCCTAAGTTGCAGAGGTGCATTTGTATTATAGTGATCTATTTTAAAATGGTATGGGTTGATCCTATGAATTGTAGCACTGACATAGGATCATGCTTAATATACGCACAGCCCAATCCTATTGAAATTCCCCTGCGCTAATGCAGTGGGACTAACATGACTTGTGCTGTGTCCTGTGAGGAAATTTTGCAGTCTGAAGGTTTTTTTCATGGTAAGGGGACAGTTATCGCCTTGTCCCAGGGAAAGCCCAGCCATGGCAATGGGTCTAATCGGATCTGCACTTGCTAAATCTGAAGAACTCTCACAGCCCAATCCTAAGCAGCACCAGCCTAGTAAGGCTGGCACAGCAGGGCTACATCCTAAATCCAGTAGGAGGTGGCAGCAGCACAGCACAGTGCAGGGCAAGGGGAGTTTTTTCTCTTGCACCCAGGTAAGCCCCAGCCAGCCCTACAGGGCTGCTCGGATCTGTGCCTGCTGATTTGCAGGTGCAGATGAACATGCACAGCAATGGTCCAAATTGGGGCTGCCGAGGCCAGGGATGGGGCTTAGGGTACAGCGCAATGGCCATTGTCCGTCTACACCCATGACATGCCTCTGGCACCTGCACCAACTGAGTGCTGCTGGCACTCAACCGGTGCACAACCCGCACAACTTGTTGGTGCAGATGCACCTGACAGCACGTTTCCAACAGTGCTGGATCAGCGCAAGAGCGCAGAGGTGGAGCAACTCTAGGATTAGAGCTGTTGTCAGGAAATTGATTATTATTGCAGTGGTCTTCAACTTTTTTCGTGCCATGCCGCAAACAAACAAATAATGAGACTGGGGACCCCATGACAATCCTGCCCAGTCTCAGGACTCTATCCTGGAGCCCTCCTAGCTCATCCCCATCCCGCTTCCCGCTTCTAGCACAGTTCACTGTAACGACATATTCTTATTAGAGAGAACAGAAAAAGGTACCATGAAGCCTGGCTATTTTAGTCAAAATAGCTAGTGAAAGCTAACTAGTGAAAGCTATTTTAGTACAATTGCTAAGAACCTGAGCAGGACTGAGCAGGACTAAAGGGGTACACCAGAAGCCCCCTTTTACCTGGTGGTGCTCTAGTCCAGTGGTCTTCAACCTTTTTAATTCTCATAAGTTGCTGCAACCCCACAACTGAGGCTTTGCAACCCCATTGGGGTCCCAACCCCAAGGTTGAAGAACACTGATTTATTGTAATGTATGAAATTGAATCAGGAATATACAAAAAGTAATTTTTTTAAAACTCCGCTTTCGTATGAACTTATGTACCCATCTACAGACTAAACATAAAATTATCTTACTTGAATGTTGGATCTTTCACTGCTATTTTATTGCATCGTATCCATTTATCTTGTTCAGGGTCAAATCGTTCAACCCAGTACCCAGTAATAGGGCTGCCACCATCTTCATCTGGTTCAGCCCAAGTTAAGGTAACAGAATCTTTCGTAACCTCAATAGGCTGAACTCGGGTTGGAGGACCGGGTGGATCTGCACAAATAAATAAAAATGGAAATTAATATTTGTATATTCCAAATTTTGTAAAAAAAAATGCTGCATTAAAGTATAGCAAAATGTATATGCCACTTCTAATGAAATAGCTACCATGTGGAGCTGCTCGAAACCTGCCAAGCTCTTCCTGCCAGCACATTTGTGCTGGCTACTTTCATGGGTATTTCAATGGTACATTGGCTCCTTTCACACTACTGGCAACAGTGTGGAGAGGCAACAACACAGTGGGGCAGATATACAAGTTGTTGTCTACACAATGGCCATATCGATTAGGTTTCCAGCAGCTTCCAGATGGCAACTGTATTGTGACAAGTGGCACATCCCAATAAGTGAACCAACTTACCAAATGAATATTTTGCAATTATAGGATTAGCCTTGGCAGGTTCTCCGATTCCATACATGTTTTCTGCACTGACTCTGAAGATGTATTCTTTAAGTCGTGTTAGGTTTGTAACTTTGAATTTTGTTTCTTTAACAGTTGATGACAGTTTGTGCCATATTTCACTATCTCCCACTCTTTGCTCTAGAACATAGTTTGTGATTTTGGAGCCACCATCATCTCGTGGAGGATTCCAGGTCAAAAGACAAGATGTGTTTGTAATTTCAGATACATCAAATGCCGCAGGTGGGCCAGGCTTATCTGTAGAAATAAATTGTAATGAATAAGTTAGAATCTTTTTTATTTATTTAATTAGGAAAAGATCTTTGCATGAACATAAAACTAACATACCTAAAACATTAACTTCAACAACTGCTGTAGCACGACCACTGGCATTTACAGCTTCAATAATATAGGTGCCACTATCACTTCTCAAGCTGTCTGTAATTATGACTGTGGAATGGTTAGGTTTGGATTCAATGGAGATTCTTTTATCAGGTCTCAGGATAGTGTCAGCTTTTGTCCAGGTAATCCGAGGCTCAGGCTTTCCAGTTACTGTTGCTGGCAGCTCAATTTTCGTTCCAGCTTTTACAGTGATCCCAGCAAGAAGCTTCACATCTAGGAAAATTTCTGGGGCCTCTGATTTAAGAGAAAATTTAGATATTGTTAAAATGTTGTGTGTGCATGTGTGTAGCACATATTAACAATGTGTAGTGCAGTAACAATGTGTATACTCATGACAGATATATAGCAATATATATCTATGCCCAGATATATTTTGGGTATGACCCCCAGCAATATTTTCAGGGATATACAGTAAGTTTAAATCGGGTGGCCTTAAATCCCTGGGCAGTGATGCAGTGGCACCAGCACTGCTTCTGCTGCATCCCACAGGGTATTTTCAGCTGCCAGAAGTCTCCTTGGGATAAGGGAACATCTGCCCCTTGCCCTGGGGGAAGGCCAGGAGCTACTATGGGGCAACTCAGGCCTGCAGCAGCTCAATCAGTGGTGCAAGTCCATGTTGCTCCATGAAGGTGGATCAGGCCCAGGAAGGGGCTCAGGATTCAACATGCACTCCCACCACCAATCCCGCCCCCCACCGAGGCCTGATCCACCCTCCTCCCCGCCCCATCACTGCCTTGTGATGCTGTCCCCCACCCCATTCAACCCCATACCCACCTCCCTCCAATGCCCTGCATGATCATATCTGCTGTAGCAGGAGTTTGTGGGTCTGCCAGCATGTGGGAGGCCACTCTGATAGGCCTGCTACATTGTCGGTGGAGGCTTTATGACAGTAGTAAAGCAGCCTCTGCCGGGACAACACTAGTCACACTAGTGGGAGAGAGATAGGATTGGGGCATTAATGTATGTGAAATAATTACCCATTGCATCCACGGCACGTATGTCATCTGTTGGCTTGCTTGGGTTGCTCGCTCCATGCCTGTTCAGAGCCTTAACCCGATAAGCGTACCATTCCCCTTCCTTAAGTTTCGTTACTTCCATTCTGTGAATTATAAAACAATTTCAGTATATCATATTCATTAAAGTAGCTGTCTAATTTGGCATTTATTGCTAATTTTCCAACTACAAATCCTTACTTTGTTTCAATCAGCGGCTCGCCACAAGGCTCCCATTTGTCAGTGCCACGCTGGCATTTTTCAACAATGTAACCTTTGATACGTGAGCCCCCGTCATACTTAGGTGGATCCCATGTAAGGAAAATAGACTTAGATGATGGATCTCTCCATTTAACATTTTCTGGTGGATCAGGCACAGCTGCGGGGAGGAAAAAGAAGAAGAAAATGTTTAGGGTCTTGTAAGTGTGTGACCCTTTTCAGTTCTGCCTTTGGGGCCTCTTTTCACAAAACCTTTGCAGCGTGGGAGTCTCTGTACTGCAACTCCTCCCCACACCGTGAAGGTATTTTGAGAAGCTCCAGGCCACATCTATCTGCACTAGTTCTGCTCCAGTTTGCAGGAGAAATTATGCTAGTGTCATGATAGCCACACCATGGATTCCTCTTACAGAGCCTGGAGCTCCTCATATACCCTACCCAGTGATGTCATTCAGGGGGAATGGACCAGAACGGGCGTTCCGGATCCTAACGGGCTACGTGGCTGGTTCCGAGTTCCCAACAAGTGCCAATCAAAAGTGAGTTCCTGTTCCTAAATCATTTGAATGACACCACTGACCCTACCCCACCTCATGGAGCCAGGCTGAAGCTTGGCCTCACATTAGCCAATCAGTCTAGGGAGGCGGGATTAGAGCTCAGTGGGGCATGCAATCTCCTGACTGAACTCAGTTGTGTCCTGGCCAGCGACACAGAGGCAGCTCCTCCATTTCTTTTCTGCTGTGCCTGCAGATTAGGACCCTTCAATTCTCCTTAGCTACAGGGTTTTCTTTTCAAATGTTTTGCTGCTTTTTCTTTAGGAACTATGGGGTAGACTTCTGTGGGATGGTCAGCTCTTTAAGGAATTTTCTTGCTCTTCAGCTGACTGTTCTGAGGTGTTTTCTCCCCCTTTTGCTTTGGTGCCATTAGCCATTTTTCTAGTCCTTTTTTGCCCCCTCTTTTAATTTGCAGGCAGAATTTCTCTGCCTATTTGTTGCCTTTTACTGCTTTTGCCTTTGTTGCCTTTAACAGATTCTTCCTCCTCCCCTCGCTTTTTTCTTTATAGCAGCCATGTTGTCAGTCCTCATTTTTCCTTTCCCTTCAGGGGCTCGGTGGCCATTTTGGGCCCTGGGTGAGTGCATTCCCTCCCACTGGGGCCTTTGTTATTTTAAGTGGAGCTTCTGTGTTTTTTTTCCCTATTACTCCGTGAGTGCCTTGATCACAGGGCAGGTTGTGTTATTTTGTTAAAAAAAATTTCCTGCTTGCTTCGTCTTTTTTCTGTCCTTTTATCTCAATGGTGAACTGTGTCTACTCTGCTTACTCACCCCCCTCTTGCAGCACAAGAATTCATAATTGCAGTGATAAAACCTAATGAGCCACTATTTACTCTTAATATGTGAATTTATTAATATACAAATACTAGCAGTTACATTACAAATTAGGCATATATAATAGATAACTGAAGGGGGATTTGTAAAAGGTTTTGTTTTAGACCTGCACTGCCCTTACCCCCGGTGCTGGAAATTTGGTTAGGATTGCGTCAGGGTTCTTAAAAGCATGTTCATTTATTTCAGTATCTGTGTGTGTGTGTGTGTGTGTGTGTGTGTGTGTGTGTGTGTGTGTGTATCTCCTGGTTGAGGAGACTATAATAAGAGTGAAATAGGGGGACATGTTAGGTGGCTGTTGCTGCAAGAGTGAAATAGGGCTGCATGCAGTGATGCCATCCGGGCGCACCAGGAACCGGAACGCCCGGATGATTGACAGCCTTCTGCGCCTATGGCGGAGGGCTGCCACGCCTCCCTAAGCCTCACAGCGCCCAAATCGCTCCATTTCAGAGCGATTTGGGATGCAGGGGAGGGCGGGCGGGCCCAGCAGCAGCTCACCCGTCCTCCAGAGAGACGGCCCGGGCCCTCTGCAGAACTAGCGGAACGGCGTACTGGGCCGTTCCGCCTGGATGACGCCTCTGGCTGCATGTAACTGCTTATAAGGGGAGAGGCCACTGTATTATCTTTTGCAAGATAAAACAAATAACCAGAGAAACCTGATTATGAAAACCCCTATCAATCCCACTTCGTATATTGTTTCTGGCTTGTCATTTATAGTGTTGCCAGTGTTGGCTGGGCTGCCAGAAGAAGCATGCATTGGGGGACATCTCCTGCCTGCCCTTGGGGAATATCATGAGTGTTAACCTATATCAGGAACAAATAATTATTTATTATAAATAATTATCCCCTAAATAAATAAATATTTAGGGGATAATGACCTGGGCTAGAGGGTGTCTATGTCTTTGAGGAGACTTCAGATGCATAGTGACTTTTCCAATATTCAAAGTTGGTTTCCTGGATTTATATCCTATGGTCCAACCTCCTGCCTTGACATGTTTGGTATGTGGGCCAGGAGTGTTCATAGAATTGACCTTACTAGAAAGCAGCTTAATGGTTACCTGGGGAGTAATGGAACTTGGAATCAGCGGTTGGATCTGGGAATAAGGAAGCGGAACGCTGGGCGGGACTTACACATGATTGGCAGCCCGTCCGTTCCGTTCCGCAGCTGCACTGGCCTCGGGGAGGCTGCCCCTGGTTGGCGCACCCCACCGCTGCTCGCCCAGGCACCCGGCGCGCCCCCACCTGTCCCCCCTGGTGAGCAGGCCCCTCCCCGAGGCCAGGGCAGCTGCGGAACAGAACGGATGGGCAGCCAATCACGCATAAGTCCTGCCCAGCGTTCCGCTTCCTTATTCCCAGATCCCAGTACTGCTTGGAATGTTGTGGAACTTGGCGGGGCTGTGATACAGCACCTGCAGATTGTGTTCAACCCACCCTGGCCCACCCTGCTCCATAGCAATGGAGTCATCTCTCATCATTGGGTGTGGTTTGTATTTGCAGCAGGGCTTTAAAACCCTTGGTTTTGGTGGGGAGGTGAAGACCAGGAGCTAAGATGACCTTCCCTTGTGGCAGGATGAATGCGAGATAGGGTAGGTAGAACTGTTATCTTGGTGTGTAACCCAAGGCAGCAAAGGTCATTGGGGTGAGCTATATAGACTGCAACATGACTCATAGCTACATGAGAACATGTAACTAATTCTCTGGGGTCAAACATGAATCAAGTGGTCTAAAATTGCTTCAAAAGATTGTGTACAGCAAGAAAAATTACTTGAGGCATGAACTCTACTGGAAAAAGGTTAGCATGATGCTAAAGACCAGCTTTACAATTCCTTGAAGCTGATTTGATTCTGAGTGGAAAAAACAAGTGTGGCAATCTTATCTGGCTGCAAGTCCCATGAAACACAATAGGCATTACTTCTGAGTAGACATGTATAGGATTATGCTGTTAAGAAAGCAGCCCCATTAAATGTTTTACAAGGTATAAGAAAAGTGTAGGGATTTGAATTAAAGAAGGGCTTTGTATAACTCATTGAAATATAGTAATAGTGTAGTATAATATAGTATAATTATAGTATAACTCAATTATCTGTGAAATTCAGCCATTACATAAAAAATGTAAACATACAAGATAAATGATAACTGAAGAAAACTCACTTGCAGGTGCTGACATGTTAACAGGTTCATCAATGTAAGCAGGTTCCCCTGGTCCACATTTGTTACATGCTAATACCCTGAACAAATATTCTTTTCCTTGTGTGAGATCTGGTACAGTGAATTCTTGGTCAACGACATTGTCCATAACCTGAGAGGAGAGGGTCCCAGTAGTTACCACTTATTTTAATAGCACCAGAATATTTCATATGTTCTTCAACAAGCACATAATGAAAGCAAAAACAAAGCAAATACTTCCAACAACAACATACTTTGGTCCATGTTTTGCGGCTCACTTCACGCTTTTCAATAAGATAGCCAGTCAGTGGGCTTCCTCCATCATTTTCAGGTGGTTCCCATGATAGCTGCACTGTGTTCCTAGACATGTCTGTAACTTTTAGTTCTCTTGGTGCACTTGGGCGAGCTAAAATGGATACAGATATATTGACCAAGTTTATAATATACGTTTATGTATTTACTTTATTTGATAAGTCAGTGGTTATTTGATATCTATGGTTTCTAGTCATATTTATGGTTCAATAACAAGATTTTATAAAATATTCACCATCCCATTTCAGAAAACAAGACTTGTTTAGAATAACTTGTAGTGAATTATATGAATTGTATGAATCTGTATGACAGATTTTATGTGCTTGGTCATTTAAAGTTGTTTGAATTATAGTATATGTATTGTATAAAATTACTATATAGTAAAATCCATTAAGATATATTTGAATGCTCACCAATGACATTAACATTGATTTCCCCTGATACAGATGACACAGGATTTTCTAATTTCAAGGTATAGATGCCTTTATCTGGTCGTTCACTTGGAGTAATAACAAGTTCAGCAAAGGCTGCAGTTGTCACCATGTTCACCCTGCCACCCTTTTCTAAAACTTTGTCACCCACAGACCATGTAGCAGTTGGTACTGGATAGCCAGTGATGGGGACGCGTATTTTGAGTGGCTCTGGGACAATAACTTCCAGTCCGTCTTTAAATCCACTTAAGTCCATTGTAGGTCCAACTGGAAAACAAGCAGAAATTGCACAAATTAAATAGTTGCACACTTTAATTTTTGAACATATGGAATTGCCTTATATTGACAGCACAATCCTAGCGTGCCCCTTGCGTTGATGCGATGTCATTGCGTTGACGCAAGGGGCGGAGTGCCGGCACTGAGCAGCACCCCTGTGTTGGCGCTCCAACTCTGAAGGCGACGGTGAGCCTCCCTTGCGCCAATTGACGACGAGCGGTGCAAGGAATTCTCTGTCCCGTTTCAGGATGGGGATTGGGGGGAGGGGAGATGTGGATAGGCTTGGGAACTTTTTAAAATAATGTGATGAAATTTAGATATCTAGAAGGTCTTTAGGAAGGCTTACTCCATTTTAGGGATATTGCTAATTCCACAGTAACAGATTTTAAATTGTGACTTGAGTGTATTTTGGCCTTATCCTATTGGGTCTCTGCATCACCAGAACACGTTTTCCAGTGGAGGCGTGTACTTTATATTGATTGCATTCTATGTAGCTTGCGGCTGCCTCAAGAAACAAAAGGCCATGTACCAATGGCCACTGGAGAGGCATTGGATAAGTCATTGCAGGGGGTGGGTGGTGGGCTGGAGTGGGTGGAATGGGACAGAGATTGGGGTGGGGTGTGTGTGTGTGTGTGTGTGTGTGTGTGTGTGTGTGAAGGCCAGGAAGGGGGATGAATGAACGGCAGCAGTTATGCCAATAACATATCCCCCTGTCCCAGCTTCACTCCACTGAGGTCCACTCGGATTTGGTGCCAGCGATGTGGCGGAAGCAGATCTGAACAGACCCATTGGGGCAGCAGAGGGAACAAATTTTCCTCATTCTGGGACCTGGAACTGCCCCATGGGATGCAGAGCATGCCATGTTGGCATGGCTGCATCAGTGGGGAGAGACTTAAGCTGAATTGGACTGTTTGCATAGTACATGGAAGTAGCAGCCCCTTGATTAACAATACTGTCTAAGGGCAGATCTTAAATGTATAGCTATGAAGTTCACTAGGTGACAACTAATCACAAATCTCTCAGCTTAGCTTACCTCAAAGGAGTGTTGTGACAGATAAAATATGTGGGGGCATGTTAACAATGTAATAACTAGTTAGGAATTTTTTTCTTCCATTTCAGAAGAGCTACTTCTTGGTAAGGATTTATTACTTAAATACATTCCCCTTTGTTGAGAATGGGGATGGTATTGGTACCAACCTGAGTTAGGAGGGCTTTGCATTGTAGCATTTTTAAAGACCAAATAGGCTGAGGTACCATGAAAGGACACATAGTGGCTTACTTCAAGTAGTGAATGATTTCAGCATAATAAAATTCTACTTACAATAAGAATCATCAGCAGTTAGTGGTCCAATAGCCTCAGCTGGATCTGATACACCAGCAGCATTTTCTGCAGATACTCTGTAATAGTACTTGGCTAATGGTTTCAATCCGGTGACCTACAAAGACAGGAGTAATTAATAGTTGAAATTAATAATCATCCATTACCAAAACCAAATATATAATGAGCTTTTTATTTCAGAAGAGAATCTCCTACCTTGTAAGTAAGTTCAGGTACAAGTCTCACATTGCACCGGACCCAGTTGTCGGTTCCCTCTTCACATCTTTCAACTATGTAACCCAGTACTGGGCTACCTCCATCTTTCAAGGGAGGGTCCCATCGGAGTTTCACAGATGACTTAGTTTGTTCTGAATGATCAAGGTTAATTGGAGGACTTGGTCTTTCTGTAAGACATAGCAATTTGCATGATTTAAATATTGTCTAGGATGGACCTACTGACCATAATACAGTCATAATCTTGACAGCCAGTTCTGCAAGCCCAGTGAAGCTTTAGGCTTGAGTTCCTTGGCAAAACTACTTTTGAAACTATGTTTCAAAAGTTTCACCTTGATGAGTGTCAAAAACGTTGTTGTTACTGTTATTATTACCAAGAACATTTGTATATTGTTTTTCAACAAGAGTGTTCGCAAACTGAACACAAAGTATTTACATAATAAATACAGAAATAAATGGGTCCCAGTCCCAAAAGAAATGGTGCATGGTTATAGCATGGGAGTGCTCCAGTTTGAATAAAAAAAAAAAATCTCATTGCAGGTCCTTGAATGTGTCTCAGGTGATTTGTTGGACAGCCAATGCTTTTTCATAAAATAAGAAGCATCAAACTTTTGATACTCAAACCTTCCCCAGTTCACCCTTTGCCTTTTCTGTTTTCATGTTATCATTAGATGAGATGCCAAGCTGCCCTATTATGACTTGCATACTAACCAATTGGATCCATAATCTTCACTGCATGTGTAGAAGCACTAGGTTTCCCAACTCCAACTTGGTTTTGAGCTCTGACCCTGAAAAAGTATTCTTTGTTTTCCACTACGTCCGTCAATGTTGCAGCTAGGTCATCTACTCCAGTGGTCATGGCTGGTTCCCACTTGATTGAAGCTCTATCGCGTAGTTCAATAACATAGCCCGTAATTGGAGAGCCTCCATCATAATCTGGTGGTTCCCAAGTAAGAGAAGCACCAGACCTGTTCACATCAACAACTTGTACATTAAGAGGAGGACCTGGGACGTCTGTAAAGTTGGAAAAGATGAGAAACGTTTGTCATTCTTGATCAAAAGAATGTAAAATATTTCCCCAGACCATTTTAATCACTATCTTACCAAATCTGCTCTTTGCCTCAACTGGTTTGTCTGTTTCAACTGGCTCGCCAGTGCCCACTCTGTTTTTCGCACTCACACGGAAAAGATACTCGACTCCACCTCTTTGAAGGCCAGTGACTGTGTATTCACAACTATCGGCACGATCAGTTGCCAAAATCCAGGTCTTGCGCTTAACATCACGTCTTTCAACAACATACCCAGTGATTTTACTACCACCATCACTTTCTGGTTCTTCCCAGGCAAGGCTCACTTCACCATCAAATGTTTCAGTGACTTCCAAGTTCCTAACTGGTCCAGGGACATCTGATATTAAAGAAAAACAGAAGATATTATGAATCTCATGGTTGACTCTTTTGACATAAGCCACAATATTAATAGTAATTGTTATTACGACATTTGTATACCACCTTTCTCACTGACTCACAGAACACATTGTGGGAGTCTTACAGATTCAAGGCAATTCACATTGGCAGGCTGTCATGAACAAAAGGGGGGTTGTAACCTATGACCCCCCTACACGCCCACTTGGTTTGAACCTGCAGCTTAGTGGGGACAGCTTAGCAGTTGCCTTGATAGTTCCAATCCACTGCCACCAGCCCAGGTATCAGGTTGCCAGAGGAGTTTCCTGGGCTAAACTCCTTTCCTAGATGAGGTTAGTACCTCAAGGGTCTCTACACTCACCCTTGCAGAGCGAGGAGGCTAATGAATCACTGTGAGCCAGAACAAGGCAAGAAGGGTTTTTATTAAAAGTTTGTTAAAGGTAAAAGAGGTTGGAGTGCCAGGGATAACAATAGGCGAAAATTATAAAACAGTCTAACTGCTACTCAGGCTATAGGCCGGTAGGTAGAGTTGAATCTCACAGGCTTGGCAAGGCCTACGCATGTGTTGCCTAGCCCCAGACTGCTCTGAGGGGGAAAGGCTTGTAAAACACGGCCTGGGAACACACAGACTGAAAACAACTCACAATCTAACGCGTGCTCACTAATACTTGGGTCTTGGTTCTAAATCCTCTCTGCTGGGCTTCTCCCAGCAGCAATCCACTCTGCCTCCCTACAGAGCGGCTCTCCCTGTGACCACCCAACAGAAAAGCCCATAGGAAAGAGGGAGAGAGACTCTGCCAGTCCCATGATCCTTAGTGAGAACACATCTGATTCTTGCTCCCTCCTCCCCCCATCCTTTCTAGATTAGGCTCTCAGAAATGCACTTTAACACAATATGAACACAACTGTTTCATCACACAGGCTATTCCGCACTCATCTTTATTTCAACTGTGTTTTTATAATAATTGCCCTATGAATGCTCATAGAGCTCTTCACTTCCAGATGGCATGGTAATCTTATATGACACCTGGGTATGTCTTCCAAGCTTCGAGCAGGAGCAGCTTCAGGTCACTCAAGCTGTTAATCATTCTCTTAGAAGCTGACTCTCCGTACTCCTTATTCCTGTGGCATTGTCTCTGAATCCAACACTAGCCACAGTGATGTCACCACCACAACTCCTCCTGGCTCTGTCACAACAGCTTCATAAGCATTTTGGTCTCCCATCCAGAATTGAACCAGGATCACTACTGCTTAGCATTCTTTGGGCAACCTTCTGTTCAACCAACCAGACCACACCTTCTGTCCCAACAAAACCACAACACTTGTTGGGATACATTCTCTTCTAATTATATTCATTTTCTATCTTAGCATTATATTGTGCTTTTTCTTTCTTCACGATTACCCAGATTCCTTGGTAGATGGTTAACCTTTCTGTCATCAGAGAAAGTGATGAACTTACCAATAACTCGAACATTGATGCGTGCTTCAGCCTTGCCATGTTTATTTTTAAGTATAATCTTGTAGCTTCCTTTGTGTGATGGCTTTGCTTCATAAATTCTGAAGGTAGTACTGTCAGTTGTTGTATCAACTGTTTGAGTGGGCAAGGCCTCATCTTCTTTATACCACTCGGCTTCTGCTCGTGGGTAGGCATCATATGGAACAATCATGGTCAATGGCTGTCCAACATCAACCACAAGGTCCTGATCAGGTGCCTTTATTCTTGGCGCAGCTATCAAAAATAATGATAAAATGGAAATAATGATGAAAAATGTATTTTCAAAATACTTTACATAAACTGGGCATTCAATGCAGACTCTGATATGGAAAAGTCCAGTGAGTTGTACCTGAATTTTAAGCAAACTTTCAAAATGTTGGTATGAAGGATCGAGTAAAATTGTGTTACATGGAGGGCAATAGGGACCATATGGTTGTCTTCAGGAGACTTAAAACTCATGATCTAAATAATATGGATAAAACTATTCCCAAAAGCAGAGGTGTTATAGTGCAGAGCTATATAATAAAAGCCACAGAAGTGTGATGCTTGTAGGATTTTGATGACAAAGTATAAAAGCCCAATCTTATAAAGGACTTAGGGCTCAATCCTGAGCTCATTATTGCCAGCAGTACTTGTGTAACGCGGGCTTAAAGTGTCACAAATGTGCGAAAAGCGCATCTGCGTCACATCACCACTTGTGCTGGGCTGACCCCTTGAACTGCCTTTTCCTACAGAATGCAGCCTGCATGTTGACAGTGTGGCTGTATTTGCAGGAGAGGGAAAAGATAGGACAGGAGCTTGAGAGTCATTCTGTATTACATCGAACATGTTTGCCGACACCTCTACATTGAACAAATGGGGGCTAGAAATGGAAAAGATTGCTATGATCTTATTGTCCAAAACAGGATGTTCCTGATCAGAAAGGTATAAATGACTGTATGCATATCAAATGTCTTTTCTCATACAGCATTTTTTTCATTACCACTAAGAACTGTAAAAATATCTGAAATGAAAATTCTGAGAACTTTTGTATATATTATTTTTCCTTATTTTGTAATGAACCACAAATGCTTACCTGCCAATTCCAGTTTTGCTCGAGCTTCTTTATCTTTGGCAATAAATCTATATTCTCCTTGGTCACGGGGTTTTATTTCACAGACTTGAAGCCTATGGACCTTTCCTTCACTCATCATTTGATGCTTATCCCCCTGGACAATAATCATGTTATTTCTCAACCATTTGACTTCCACCTTATCTTTATTCAGCTCAGCGTAGAAGATGACATCGGAACCAGGAGCTTCATAAATATCTTCTGGTGGGCGGATGATCTCCACGGGAATTTCTGATAGAAATATTAGTATATATTATTTATATTAATTGTCCTTTTCTATAACAGTGCCTAGAAATTGAAATTAAAAGAAACAAATGTACCTTCAACAAAAAGCCTTGCTCTAGATCTCCTGTCATCTACTCCGCAAGAATACTCGCATTCATCCTCAGGTCTGCAATCTTTTATAATCAATCTGTGCAAATTTCCATCCTTTTCAAATTGATATCTGTGTATTAGATAAAAAAAAAGATTAAATCTAGAGATAGGAGCCAATACAGCAATCATAGTATAGCTGCCTCATACTCAAAGAAATTACACCTACTTTTTGCCTTCTTTTATTTCTCGACCATTTCTATACCATTTAACACTTGCTTTCTCTTTGGATAGCTGGCAAGTAAAGACAGCATCATCAAATTCAGTGACGGTCTGGTCCTGTAGGTGCTCAGTGAAATCTGTAGGTGCCTCTGTGATAATAAGTTCTGCAACAGATTTGTCTTTGCCAGCAGTGACAGTATACTCCCCTTCATCTATAAATCCACAATCTTTAATGATAAGTGAATGCTTGTACTTGTCAACTTTGTACAAAATGCGGCGGTCAAAAATGACTTCTTCACCATTCTTTGTCCACTGGAGGGTCACATTAAGGCGATTAACTTTGCACCAGAATGTGACAGACTTCTTCTCCATTGTTTCAATGTCTTCAAGAGGTTCAATGATTCTGAGATCTTCCTCTGTTAAGACAGATTTTTAAAAGTGTGGTTAATTCATATACTCGCTCAAGTTTGAATTTAAGATGAATGAAAGCCTACATTACTTAGAATTGGCAAAGTATTTACCAAGTACAGTTAGAACTGCAGACGTCTTGACGTGTTCTCCCCTCTGGTTTGTTAGTGTCACAGAATATGTTGCTTGGTCATTCAAATGGGCATCTCTGATTCTCAGAGTGTAAACTAGATCCTTATGGACCATGATGTATTTTGCACTATCAAATATTGGTTCTTCATCTTTGTACCACTTAGCCTTGGCACCTTCTGTATTAACCTCACAGTTAAAGACGAGCTCTTGTCCCTCATTAACTTCTTGGTCCTTTAGTGGAATAACGATTCTGAGTTTCTCTGTAATTGGAACAGTTATTTATTTATTTATTTATTTATTTATTTATTTATTTATTTGTAATCTGCATAAAAATTCTAAAATACACAAGTTATAAAATATGCATTAAAAACTACTCAGCAGCAAGCAAGCACAAAAATCATCACAAAAATGTTAAATAAATTTCAAAAAAGCACACACCCATCTGCAGCTATCATACCCTAGGTATTAAAGGCTTTTTGGAATAAAAAGGACTTCCGGTCCTGCCAGAAGATTAATAGTGAAAAAGCTGTTATCAGTTCAATGGGGAGAGAATTCCATTATACTGAGGCCACCAATGAGAAGGCCCTATTTCTGGCCACAATCCCCCTTATCTCTCTTAATGGCAGCATTAAGTAAATAAAGGGATCCAGATAATCCACCAGACTGAAAGGGATCCAGATATTCCATTTCATCCAGAGCCCCCTGGAGTTGAATCACCAATACTTGACCACTTTGCCCAGAAATGGAAGGGTTGAGACTGGCCATTAATTATCTAACACAATGGGATCTAGAGAAGGCTTTTTTAGAACGGGTGAACCAATGCCCATTTTAATGCTATTTGCAGCACTCCCACCTTCAAAGATGAATTTACTGCCCATTCTGTCCACTCAGCCAGTTCCCCTCGGGCAGATCTAATCAGTCACGCTGTGCATGGATCCAGTGGGCAGGCAGAAAGGAATATAAAATCCTAATAGACCCTCCATAACCCTTCACTTCCCACCCCTGCAGTTGTGGCTGCTGCACTACCCGGAAACTATGTGGGCAAAGCAGGGAAAGATTTTCTCTTCCCTCCTCATCCAACCAGGTCTCTGTAATACGTGCCAAGTCAGCATCCTCATTCCAGATTAAATCCTGAACAAGGCAGGTTTTATTAATCACTGCTCTGGCATTCAAAAGCAGCAGGTTTAGACCCAGGGAGCTACTACTCAGACCACCAGTTGTCCAAGAGCTGGGGAAAAGGCTGGAAAGAGGCCTCTCCTAAAACAACTCTCCCACCATATGTATTTGTGTTTGTTCCATATTGGAAAAGAAAAAAAAATGGTGATATATGTAGTGAAAGAACTTACCAATCACTCTCAAGCGTGCTGTTGCTTTGGCATCACCAACCATGACAGAATAACTCCCTGCATCATCCAGGTTAGATTCTTTGACAACCAGGATTCTCTTTTTACCATCAGAAATTATGTCGTATTTATCACCAGCTTCAACAACAGTGTCACCTCTTAGCCATTGTACTTCAAAGGCATCTTTGGACACTGTGCAGACAAATTCTGCTTTTTCTCCTTCAAGTACTTCAAGATTCTGAGGTCTGGTTATAAATTCTGCTGCAAGTTCTGAAAAAGATGTTATGCATATTGTTTTGAGTATTCAACATGAGGATACATGAGAATTTATTGCAAGAATGTCAAATATAAGGCCTGCAGGCCTGATGCAGTCCCCAGAAACAATTTCTCTGACCCCTGCTATAATTGATCTCTCTCATATCTTGAATTTATGAATAAGATTTGCACATTTTCTGTTTGCTCATTTTCAGCTAATGAGTTTTTATGTGAGAACAAAGTGCTTATTTCTGCTTAATTATGTCACTTCTTGCTGAACTGATATCATTTCCGGCTCTCAGTAGCTATTTGGCCTACTATATGAAATGGGTTTGACACCCCTGGTTTATCTGACTGTATTTTCACAGATACACAGATATTCACAGACTGTATTATCCCAGATTGATTCCATGAGGGATCACCTGATAATGTCATACTATGCATATCCAGTAAAGAAACTGACCAACGACTGAAAGCACTAATATTTCCAACTTGTGTATCATCTGTCAACATTTGCTGTATGTTTTACTGAGTCCAGAAAACAAATTTAGCCTAAAGTGATCTTGCTGTGGCACTCAATTTGATCCAGTTTTTGATTTTGTGAAAGTCTGTCAATTTCCTTACCATGAACTTTGAGCTTGCCAGTTGTGCGAGTGCTTGGAAGTCTGCAGCTGTACTGGCCCGCATCCTCAAGACGAGCATTATGGATGACCAAAATTCTCTTTCGACCATCCGAAATGTGTTCATATCTACCGCCATCAGGCAGCTCCTCTTCACCTTTGAACCAAGTTACTTCAGCATCAGGCTTGGAAACTTCACAGATCAATTTGACAGTATCAGTTTCATTTACTTCAAGGTTGGGAAGATTTTTGGTAAAGACTGCTTCTTCCTCTGTAAAAAGAATTGTCGTTGCATTTGATTACAACAGTGATCAAGCCACTGCTCTTTTATGGAAAGCAAATACCATACTAGATTGAGTTTTACCGATCACAGTGAGCATGCCCGAGGTTCTAGCTGCTTTTGCTTCACACGCATATTCTGCTTCATCGTCAAGTAGGCATTTGTTGATAACGAGTATCCTCTGGGCACCTTTCGCGATTATGTCAAATTTCTTGCCTTTTCTGATTTCAACGCCATCTCTAAACCACCGGGCCTGTATTTAAAACATTGATATAATATCAAATGAAGTAAAACAATTGTTACTGAAATATAATTTGAAGCAAAATAATTGAAAAAATTAAACTCATCTTTATAGGCACTTTGAGTAGTGAATGATAATTTAAAGCAAATCATAAACCAACATTTCACAATGAGCAAAGTTTGTTCCATTATAAACAGAATAGAAAATGAACTTTTTCTGTTTTGCAAATTTTACTGATTATTTTTTTTTACCTAATACCAACTATCATCCCAATCTAGCTGGGGGCAATAAATATATGAAAGCAGGGCCGCTGTGGGTGGATGAGGAATTTCACAGACAAAATAGTGTTGTGCAAGTTCTCTCTCCTGATTCAGCAGTTGGAATTGAACAAAATTAGTACAATGGCAAGAACACCAATTAGCTGTCTGAGAAGGAATGGCATCTAACAGAACAGCTGATTTGCAATATTATCTTTCTAACAGATAGCCAAGAACAATAGCTTTTGACATTGTGTTTCCTTGGTCTGATCTACAGAAGCATGTGTATTTGTACAAATAGTCCAGTTCCTTACCAGCGCACTTACCATATCAAATCAAAAGAATTCAAACGAAAGCCCTCTCAACTGGATTCGACAGTACTAGGTGTGCATATTGCCAGGATGAAACCCCGGGAAACTCCGAGTACCAGAAGTGGGCCATTTACAAGATGCCATTCTGAGAATAGGCCAAAATGCATTGAAAAGTCCTATACGTAAACTGCGCCAGTCCCAAGCTCGGACACAGTCCAGCCACAGGTATGACTGCAGTTTTTCTCAGAGCTGGGTGTGCACATTGC
>JAJKFI010000015.1:741219-755510 GCA_029204185.1 Lerista edwardsae
GCAATGTGCACACCCAGCTCTGAGAAAAACTGCAGTCATACCTGTGGTTGGACTGTGTCCGAGCTTGGGACTGGCGCAGTTTACGTATAGGACTTTTCAATGCATTTTGGCCTATTCTCAGAATGGCATCTTGTAAATGGCCCACTTCTGGTACTCGGAGTTTCCCGGGGTTTCATCCTGGCAATATGCACACCTAGTACTGTCGAATCCAGTTGAGAGGGCTTTCGTTTGAATTCTTTTGATTTGATATGGTAAGTGCGCTGGACTAAAACAAACTGTTTCCACCACACAGAAGAGGGTGGAATTTGCTGTTCAGCAGCCACCAACTGTGTCACATGGGGAGCTGCAACAGAGGGATCTTGGCCTTCAGGGTTTCTGGGTGGGTGTGGGGAGGCAGAACAGGGAGAGGCACAACATTGAGACTATCTGAAAAAAATTAAACGCTGTGATGTCTAGAATGGTTCTTAAAAGACTCAAATTTCACAAGTATAATTGTGATACACAATTATAGTTATAACTATAAAAATAGTTATTTTATAATAACGGATACACAAATGAATCAAAAATGTGTATATTTCCATTTAATTGACTACAATTCTTCAAGCAAAATATGGATCTTTTATATTATGATAAAATCATGTAGGGCAAGGAAACATGTGTTTCTCACAATCATTAGATGCAGGCAGAATCAAATGTCCATAAGGTGGGTCATGAGGAGGCTGGGTTTCTCTCAGATAGGCTCCTCTCTACCCAGATGATCTTTTGTTTGGTGCCATTAGCAGACACTGTTTTCACTTTTAAAATGTTTTGAAGAATAACAAAAGTGTGAGTCATGCTCTATGAAAAGCAGAGGTTGCTATACTCCAAAATTTGATAGATGCAACCAGTGGCATATCTAGGTCATTTGACACCCCGGGCCCCTAAATTGGAACCATGGAACCAATAACTGTAGGTAAGGTATGGTGACTTGTGGAAATTGTGGGTTTTAGGAATAATTCTAATATATATCATTTGATGCATAATTAGAGGCAGAATCTAATGAAAGGAGCCATACTGAATTATTTGTGTTCTATCAAACATTATAGAACTGACTTAAGCAACAAAAATGCAACTTTATGCAACCAAAACTTATGCAACCTTACTCAAAATTTACCAGTGACACAATGCCTGCCAAACTTTGCTGGCCTAACTGTGCCGGCCTAATTCCAGGTTAGGATTGCTCCCTCAGAGTGCAATCCAACACAGCACTGGATTGGCAAGGCCGGCTGGCCAGCACCAAATCCAATGCTAGGTTGGCAAGCCTGGAGCCTCCCTGCGGCAAGGGCACATTCACACCTCCCCTGAATGTAGGAGAGGTTCCAGCCTCCCCTATGCACTCCTTGAATCTGCACCTGCTAAACAGCAGGCTCATAGCCAAGAAGACCACGTGGCCCGAATCGGGGCTGCGTGGCCTCCTGGACAGGCATAGGATTTGGCCTTATGGCCAATTTCCAAGCCTGTCCACATCCTGCCCTCCCCCCGCCCACAATCTCCCTCCCACCACAAATCCCGCTGCCGCCTCAGCATGCAGCCTGCCTCGTGCTGGCCAGCTTCGGCTGACGTGAGAGAGGCTTGGCACGGGCACAACGGGACTGGTGCTGCCTGCAGCGCCAGTTCCGTTGCTTGAGCGCCGATGCAGGAGTGCCATGCAGTGCCCCCGCGTCAGCGGTAAGCGTGCAGCATTGATGCAACCCTGTTGCGTCTACGCTGCGCATGTCCTTGGATTGCCCATCTCATTGGTCTGTTTTGACTTAAGGAAATCTACTTTTTATTAGACAGTTGTACTTTTGTTTTCTGTGTTTTGGCCATAACTTTTGATAGAATGCAGATATTAAAATATGGTTTGTTTCATTACTTTCTGCATGGAATCACACATTGAATGTTATATATATAACATTATTCCTAAAAATTCTGATTTTTCACTATTTTTGCCTCAAGCAGTGTCAGCTCCCTAAGGGTAGCACCTGGCACGGCATCTCCCCATCTCCTGGCTAGCCAGGCCACCAAAAGCAACGTATCTGTGTGGTTCCATGCACTGAACTGAAAGGTAAAATATTAGAAACATGAACATTACTTACCTTAACAGTTGGTCGGGAAATCTCACATTCAAAACGAGCAACTTCTTTTTCCTTAACTTCAAGATCAGTAAGGGGCTTTGTAAACTCAACATGAGGTGCTATAAAAGAAAATATATACTCCCAAGTTTGAAGATAACCAAGCTTGTGTTGAGGTATATGCTCATTACTAAGGCTCTTCTATTTACTGGCGATCATAACAAATACAGGCTTGTTATCCCTTATCTGGAATGCTTGGGACAGGAAGGTGTAGGGATTTCAGAACAATTGCATAAATATAATGAGACAAGCTTTTGTCACTGTAATCCATATGGATGGCTGCTGGTCTCTTTGACATTTTTCAACAGTGTCTGTACAGGTACACACCACAGAGCAGAGAACAGAATTTAGAGCCAAATCATGAGCTCATGAGCTCCCATAGGAGTAGCAGTGCCAAAATGACTACTGCTGCTTTCTACGGGAGCTGCAGCAGCAGCCAGTCTCCCAGGCTCCAGGCCAAGTAAAGCCCTGGGCCCTGCAGTGGGGCTACTCTACACTCTGCTAGCTATTTTGCTGGTGGAGACAGAAGCAGCATCATGTTGGGCTCCCAGCCAACACAGGGATAAAATCTGGCAGTGGAAGCCATCACTGGTCCCACCCAGTGGTTGGATTCAGGGGGTTCGCCCAGGTTCTATAGAACCGGTTGTTAAATGGCTGGGCCCCGCCCACTCGCTTACCTCGGCTGGCTTCGGGTTTTTTTTTTTGGCCCCAGCTATGATGTCATAGAACCGGTTATTAATTTATTTGAATCCCACCAGTGGTCCCACCCCATGCATGGGCCCTCCCCTCCCCCATCCAGTTCCACCTAGTATTTGATAAATAGAAGTTTATCCACTTCATAGCATTATCACTTGCCCACATGACATCAGTGACATGCCCATATTTTAGGAATCGTACAAGCAAACGTCTAGTGTTTGCAAGAAAATTATGAAGAAACTTACGTTCAACGTTCAAGAAACAAGAGGTCTTGAAATCTTTAGCATCACAGGTGTACATTCTAGCATCATCCAGTGTACATCCATGAATTATAAGTTTTCTGACTCTGCCATCAGCAATGATATCGTATTTCTTTGTTTTGTGAATTTCCTGGCCGTTCCTGAACCATTTCACTGGTGCACCTTCTCTGGATATTTCACACTCTAGTACTGCAGTGGCTTCCTCCTCAACAGTCTGGTCCTCAAGAGGTTTAGTAAATTCAACAGGTGGTTCTGAGGCGAAAAAGAAACATTATATAGTTGCTATATGTATCATATTGTCTTCCCACAGCATGAATAAGTATCCATCAATTTAATCTTTTGAAGACTGAAATATGATCAGAACTGGGTGGGGGGTGCTCCTGGCCTGGAAAGTGCTACCAAAAAGCAAGGAAGACGTTTCAGGTCTGGCCTTTGAGAGGGAAGACGTGTTCTGGCTGAAGAATTGTAAGGCTGAAGGTAAGATAGTCAAAGGCTGACTAGAAATGATGTGGCCAGTGATTCTCATGCAGGCTGATGATCCCTCAGGTTTGAACTGTAATTTCGATCTCAAAGTTCCCTGGCTTGGAATAATGGGGAGCAATTCCAGTTCCTTGATCTCCTTTCCAGGGTTTGGCATGGAGGAACTGGGGTCGCTGACAGGAGAACACAGGTTGGAGCCAGGGTGGTGACACCCTTGCAGGGGGTCTGGACAGGTTAGCTGTCTCCTCAAGGGTAGGAGTTTGAGTCAATAGGACTTGCTGCAGTAGCAAATTGATCAATTGTTATAGATCAATATATGTGGCCCATTTTACTCCAGATCACAAGGTCTTGTGTCTTTTGTAGTAGTTACCTTTGGCAGAGGTTCTACTGTCAATGAATAATTGTAGATTGTTCAGTCCAGATGCCTTGGTAAAGGAATATGTTATTCTAGCAAACTTACCTTTTACAAACAGATTTGCTGTAGTTTTGAAATCCTTTGCAGTCAGTGTGACTTCTCCTGCATCAGTTAGCTTCACATCTCTGAGGACAAGTGTATGAACCCGTCCTTCAGCACGTGGTACAACCTAAAAAAATAAAGCAAAACTATTTGATAGCATACTGCAACTGTACCTTTAATTATATCTGTGCCAATATAGGCTGAAATCCAAACAATTTTGAGCATGTGCATGTGCTTCCCCGATTTCCTGTTCCAGTTGTAGCTCTTCATGATATATCAGCAGCCACTCTCTGAAACTTACCTGTTGGGTTCCAGGGATACTAAAGTTTTATGCACCAGAGAGAAAAATCTGTTTAGTCCTTTTGATCCTGCCTACAATAACCGCATGATAGTGACATAATGAAAGGTTTTATGGTGTTCCAGCTGATGTATCCTGGCCTCAGCCTGGGCATTTATTTCTTGTTACAAATAAACATGGTAGTCTCTCCCATGTGTCCAACAGGAATATAGTCTGTTTCAAGATTCAATGAAATGCTGCTTTAACTACATGAATTTCAATCACACATGATTTTGAATGGGTAGTAAAAGAACAATTCACATTGGATTCACATGTTATGAGGCTGCTCCCATTTGTAATTTATTATTTTTTTTCTTTTTGAAAAATATCACTGTTTTATTTTAAAAAATTTCTTGGCAAAAAAGCAGTACAAATTTTTGTTATATGTAAGTACAATTTTTTTTTAAAAGCCTTTAGATATTAGGATCTGATTGCCATTTCTCATCTTTAAAAAATCAGCAATTTTGAAATAATGGCAACACTTCCAGGCTGACTACTAAGGAGAAGGAGCTTGTTGGAGGCAAGAAGGCACCAAATAAATATGGGTGTCCTGATCTGAAGAAGTGCATGTGGATAAGCTACAAACATATCCATGAAGTCCTTTCAAACTGATTGAAGTCCCATTATTACAGACATTTGCCTGGGAAGGAAGAGCAGGAAGGATGAATCCCATCCCTGCTCCTCTTCCTGATCAGTGGAAATGTAATCTTTGTGAAAAGGGGTCCTGCACACTGAGACCCAGGTATTTGATCAGAAAGAGTAGCAATATTATACAAAGCACACATGCACCACTATTCTCTATTTAGCTGGGAAGACAAGTATAGAAGTCTGTTCTATGTGCATAGTATCCCTACTGGATTTGGATGGCTCTAATCTTCATGCCTCATATTAACACAGACCATTGTAACTAATGTATATGTATAAATCAAAATTAGACAAAAAATCTTGCAAATTTATACTATAAAAGAAGAATTCATAATTCCTATCTAGCAGTAACACTTTCATATTATTAAAATGCGTTTCCAAGTAACAATAAATATCAATCTTTTGATAAATATCAATATGTTTATATTGATATTTAATATATAAATATCAAATAATTCATTTGATTAATGGTACTTTTATTTTAATAGATGGAAACAATATTATTTTAGTAGGGTTTACATTCAGGGCGCAATCCTACCCAGCACCAGAATGGCAAGGCTGGCCGGCCAGTGCCATATCCAATGCTGGGTTGGGGAGGCTGGAGCCTTCCCGCAGCAAGGGAACGTTCATTCCCTTACCATAGGAGAGGCTCCAGCCTCCCCTATGCGCTCCTTGGATCTGCGTCCGCTAAAGAGTGGGGCCACGCGGCCTCTCCAACGGGCCTAGGATTTGGCCTTATGGCCAAATCCGAGGCCCGCCCATGTCCCACCCTCATTCTGCCCACATTCCGCCCTCCTCCCGTCAATCCCCAGGGCACGCTATCATGGTGCCTCCCTTGCGCTGGCCTGCTTCAGCTGACGTAAGGGAGGCGCTGCGTGGGCACTACAAAGCCGATCGGCGCCTCTGTATCAGCACTAAGCGTGCAGTGCCCACTCAACCCCGTTGTGCCGGTGATGTGTGCACTGTAGGATTGCGCTGCCCGTGTTATACATATCTTCCTTTGCATGATTTGACCACGGCATATGTATTCCTGATTATTGGTTTTCTCAACACAGTGAATATAACCCATATGGAACTACTGAAGCTTTGTATACTACTTATGTTGCGCAATCAAAACTATAAAAATTAACTAAGCATTATGAATGCTATGGGAAATTTTAAATGTTTATTAACCAATCATTCATTTTAATGGGTAGAGTGATATTTCCTTTGCAAATTTTCCATTATGCAAATCTTTTTTAAGACAGAGCCCAAATCCTACACTTACTGCACATCCTTGTTCCTTGAGCTCCACTAGCACTGACTGCTGTAAAACTGCTGTAAAGCAGTCAGCACCAGTTACAAAAGGCGCTCCATCAACTATTACTCTGCATGCTGCCAGCAGGCCTGCATGATGGCACCTCTCCTGCCACTGAACAACTATTTAGCTATCATAAGCCTAAGTAGGCCCCTCCTCTGTGGGGCAATTGTTACTGAGAGGAGACCTTTGCTTGCTCACCATCGGATGCAACGGTTGCCATATTGGTGCCGCTGCATTGATGGGGGAGGGTAGTGAGTAGGATTGAGTTGATGGGCTGCAATTCTATATACACCTACTGGGAGAATGCCCCACTGAATACAATTTCTGTATTCATGCATGAATAGGATTGGCTTTTAAAGATCTAAAGATAGGATCTTAAAAAAACAGGCATCAAAATAATTGTTGACTGAATTCAACTTCCATATGCTATTTCCTGTAATATATGGCTTGAGGCTAAGGCACTTTAAATATTCAATCAACTGCATTCCAAGCTGTTCTCATCTGAGTACCAGCAGCATACTTGGTGAAGGGTTAAAAATAGCAAGTGAGAAATGCTCCACGAACAATTCTGTCCAGAAAGTTATCTGGAAGCCTACTCAAATGCCTGAAATGGAATTTCAATCTCCTTAATCCCCATATATGCACAAGTGGATTCCAGTTTTACATTCAAAGGGGAGAAAGAATCAGGAAATACCAACGATCATAAACTTCACCAGAACTATTGGAATACTTTACATCCCTCTATGTCAGCAGCAGCAGAGATGTCTAAGAACAGTGATACAAAACAACCACCTTTTCACCCATTGGTTTGATACTTTTAACCTTTCCTTGTGCAATCTTCTCATACAGAAAGAACAACTTTTCAAATAATACTTCAACATAGCTTAGTCCAGTGTTTTTGCGTGCTTGCTAATTTGAGTGAAAAACTGATACGAGGGGAAAAGAGAAAAAAAGAAATAGGGATAGATGAGGAACACAAAAAAGAAAAAAAGTCTTCTGTACCTGGTCACTGGGCTCCAATTTCTGTCCTTTCAAGAACCATTCCACTACAATTCCTTCATAGGAGAGCTCACACTCAAAGGTTGCTGTTTCACCGGCTGTCACAGTAACATCCTTGAGAGGCCTCAGCAGGCCGATTACACGTGCTTGATGAGAAGGAGAAATCATCTTCAGATTAGCCACTTCCACCCTTTACTGACTTCCATAGTGTCTTCCCCAGAGAGAGAGGGAGTACGATTGTACTGAAGCTATTTAAATTCCCTAGCAAGACTGGGGTCATTGGGGTTCTCAAGGGGGAGGGTTGGTCACTGGTGATTCCCTATTTGCCAAGGCTTTTAAATGAAAAGATCAGCAGGAAAGTTGCAGAGCATCTGTCCCTTTGCCAAGCCCTGCATGCCTCTTGCTAGATAAGGCATGCGCCTTCCAAAATAGCAAGACCTGCGATTGGACACTGAGACAAGTGGACACCAACTGTGTAGGGTGTCCCTGTCTATCAGGCTACCAGCAATTTCCACAAATGTCAGCATGGTGTTGTTCTCTCTCAAATCTTAAACTGAAATGTGAACCCAGGAAAAGCGTCCATTTGCAATATTTCAAATTTTACAACAACTGATTATGCAAGCCCATTTGTAAGTTTTCCTGGTATTGGTATCTTTTTTTTCTACCAAGAAGAACCTAATCTAATGAATCAATTAAAAGTCTTTATATAATATAGGATTTTATATCCCGGCATGCTAACAAAAACCTAATTGAATTAAACGTGCCAGACTGAATGAACTAACATAAAAATGTTTACAGAGCAGGGCCAAGGGGCAAAGCTATGCCAAAATGTTAGAATAGTAGAATTCTATATTCTATAATAGTAGAATATCACCCCTATTCTCATTCATGTCCTTTAAGATTCACAACGGACTGAGTAATATGTTACGACATCAACATGTTCCCATTTAGCCACTGATGAAATTACAAATTACACTATTAAGACACTTACGTTTCACTCGAAGGTGAGCACTTGATTTGGCATTTGCTGCTTGGAAGTCTACACCACCAGCTTGGTCCAAGTGCACATTATAGAGTATAAGACAGTGTTTTTTGCCTTCCTCCTTAATCTCACAGTCCTTTAGAAAGGAAAAAAAAACATGTATAGGACTTGGCTTTATAGCAATAGTTCTCTTGGATAAAGGGACTGCTGTTTTGGAATTTTTCACAGGCTGTCACTTGCTTTCTTATTCCCAGACCTTGAGGATCCAAAATGGTAGCAACATTTCATGAGACTTACTCTTTTGGTAACATTTACTCTTTGGGTAACATAGGATTGCCTGGGCTGAAGCTATTTTGCAGCCACATTTCTGAACATCCTAAGAATGTGAATATTGATGCTGGCACATTATCCAACAGAAAAAAGATGTATACATACACTACATTATTTCCACCTCTTTGATTCCTTGGTTTGAATTTTATGGCCTAATCCTATGCTGGCTTGGTGTCAGCATTGTGTATTTTGTGCCCATGGAGGTTGCTTTACAGCAGTGGCAAAGCAGGCTCTGCTACCCACATGCTGCCTGGCTGCTGGCAGGGAGATTGAATTAGCCTGTCATATGCCAGCAGATGGCTGAAGACAGTGCAGGTTAGACTGTGCAGGGGGTGGAAAGGTGGGGGATGTTGGGGAAGGAGAAATGGAGGAGGGGTGAACCGGGCAGCAAGAGGAGTGAGGAGGTTGGCAGGTTTGGCAGTGACAGCCTGACTCCTGTTCCCAGGCCTGATCAGCCTTCCTGAATCAATGTGGACTTGCACCAGCTAAAGATTGCAATGAGTTCCTCAAAACACTATATATCTGAACAATTTCAAATACATTTCTAGTTTGTAAACTACTATCAAACTACTGCAGGGCAATATTTTCATTCCCATTCTCCAGACACAATGATAATATTTTAGGCATTTCACATAGTATAATTTAAATGCAAAATTCTGAATTGTGATAATGAAATCAGAAACTCCTAGAGAAAAAGAGTAAACAGGTTGTATGAAAAGACAGGGGCTTTTAACCAAAAATCCCATGAAGATAGCATGAAGGGGAACACCAATTTATCGACATCAGCAATTCCTTGAAGTGGCCCAACCCTCTGAAACTAGTTTTCTGTATGCTTGTGTGCGGATGAGAAAATTGGTAACCTCCCTATCCTCCCATTCAAACAGAAGTGCCTTCCAGCCACATAGCAGGAACTTTAAATTGATGCAGAGTTCTTGTTTTAATGCATTTTCTGAAGCTCTCAAAGGGCACTTATTAAACAAACAATGAATGAGTCTTATTTAGAAGGTTTGCTTACAGGTGACTGAGTCAAGGGCTCTCCTTTCAATTTCCAGTTAGCATGAATATCTTCCTCAGATATTTCCGTGTCAAATCGAGCAGTCTCTGTCTCAAATATTTCCACACTATACAGAGGACGCACAATCTTAATATCACGGTCTGAAAAAGAAAAAGAAATCCAATGCTATTAGCCTTACAGTCTAATCCTACCACCACAGCTGCTAGCAAAAGTATTGTTGCAGTCAAAAACAGCCTCTAGCATATGCCGCAGGTCTTCTGGCAGGGAAACTAAAGACCAGAGTGGCCTTCTGTGCCCTGGTGGATGGGGAAGATCTGCTAACCATGGTAAGCCAGAATAGATGGTTGGAAGGAGATGGGGAGACTGTCAAATGGGGTAGGGGTGAATGGGTAATAATGGGGTGGGGATCAAAGTGGATTGGACCTTGGAAGGCCAGGGGACAATGGATCCTGAACCCCTTCCTGGGTCTTATCTCCCTTCTTGAATCAACCTGGACTAGCTGGCCCAGGTCCAAGTTGACTCATAGTGGCTGCTGGAGTTTACTTTGAGGAAAACTCCATTAGCCAAAAATTCCCCATGGGATACAGCAGAAGCAGCACAGTGCTGTTGCTTAGGCACATAGGGATTTGCTAAGGATTGGTCTGCAAATTGGAGAACGGTGAGCTGAACCTTTACAAGACTGAGATTAATTTACCTTCAATGTTGAGTTTGGCAGAAGTCTGGTCAGTGCCACAATCACAAGTATATTGACCAATATCTTTCTTTAAAGCTTTCTTGAGGATAAGTATTCTCTTTTTGCCATCAGTCTTGATAATGACATTCTTAGATGGAGTTAGTTCTTTACCATCTTTAAACCATTTTACTGGAGCGTTTGCTTTGCTGATTTCACATTGTAGAATCACTTCATCTTTCTCCACAGCTGTGTAATCTTGAAGCTTCCCAGTAAAATAAGGATCTCCCTCTGCAGGTCAAGGTGAAAATTGAAATTCTTAGTATATGCTGCCTGTTCAAAAGTTGTAGTAACTTACAGAAGACATCTGAAAGGAGTTCCATTTTAGTAGGATTTTTTTGTTTTGGTCTTCCAAAATGTAGAGAAAGCTTTCAAAAAGCAAAATTAGAAACTTTTGCATTGTTATTCAGAAAAGTTGCTGATTTTGTGTTGAAAGCTTTCTCAACACAGACCTGAAAGAAACATGTTTCTAATGTGTTCTGAACACCATTATATTTTATTGAAGAGATCTGTATGCTGCATTTCCATTTATAAATGGAAGTAGCTTATACAAGGTAGCCACAAGGTAGCTTACAGCACAATGAAGCAACTTAAACAATAAAACATCCAAAAAACCAGAAAATAATACTTCAATAAACTAAGACTGAAACGAGCAGCACAAAACACAAATATAGCAGAGCCAAACAGAGACAAAAATATACACTCCACTGTTGTTAATTAAAAATTAAGGGAAAAAAGATTTTCTAAGCTTGTTGACATGATAATGATGATGATGTGAGGAACCTGGTAAAGCACCTCAGTAGATTATCTTAATTGACAGAAAAGCGACTTTGGGAATAGGCTGTCCTCTAGATGCCCTGATCTCAAACTAATCAGGGCTTATCAGAAAGAACCGGCACTTTAAATTTTTTCTTTAAAAACAAAAAGAGCCAATGCTGACATACTTAAGCCATTTTGGGTCCTTTGAATTATATGGCAGTTAGTCCATCCATCCCAGCTGAAATTAGTGGGACAACTAACTCAGATTCAAATATATTGGCCTAAAGATTGTAATTGTAGTATCAACTTTTCAAGAAAAACAAAATAACTTAAAAAATTGTACTGAAAAATTAATTCATACATTAACCTAAGAGACTGTAATATAAAGTTAATTCTTATTATGGAACAATGCTAATCAAGCTTTTAAAAAGGTGAAATTCTGGTTATATGGTGAGTTGATAGTAATGTATGATGAGTTTTTAAATAGCATTATTCATATAAAATTTCACAGTGATGTACACATTGAAACACTATTTACCACAGAACAGTAAAGTACAACCCCAAAACAAATAAACAAAACAATCAACAATAGGACAGCAGTAATATCTAAAAATAGCAAACAATATGGATTATCCATATCTTGTTTCTCCATAAAATGGACCTTGGAAGAGAAAATTTTAGTGCTGGGGTGGGGTCAGGTAGCTCATTTGGATAAAGGTTGTATGCACATTGGTACATTACACTTTTGAAAGAGATTATATGTAAGAAGATCCAACATGTACATTAAGATTGAGATCACACATACCAAGAACAGTAAGTTTAGCTTCACATGATTTGCCCATAGCTTCCACTTTGATCTGAGATGTGTCATCAATATTGAGGTCTTTAAATGTGAGCGTATGGAATTTGCCATCATCCTTCATTGAAACAACCTTAGAGGTATGCAGTCGTTGGTCATTCTTATACCAAATAACAGGGATATTGTCATGGGACAGCTCAACAGTGAATTCTGCAGTTTCACGCTCCTTTGCTGTTACATCCTTGAGAGGGGTAATGAATTGAAGGCGAATTCCTAAATCATAAAAGCATCTAATTAAAGTTACATTGTGATGGATAAAATGATACAAATGTGAAAACCAAACATACTGTCAGTGGAACCAGCGGTATCAACAAACCTTCAATGATCAACTTTGCACTTGTTCGTTTATCTTCAGCCTCAAACATGTATTTAGCTTCATCCTCAAAAGCCACAGTCTTAATGACAAGGGCATGTCTTGTGCCCTCTGGTATGATTTCAAATTTCTCATCTCCTGCAATCTCTTGGGTTCCTTTCAACCAACGGAAAGTCTTAGGTTCCCTAGATACTTCACATTCAAACTTGGCTTCATCCTTTTCAAAGACCTTAACATCACTGAGTGGCGTTATAAAGATGAGAGGCAACTCTGAAATTGAATCAAGTAATGACCACAGTTAGAGATGCATTGCTATCACTTGCTCTTGCTATTGATATGTGGATGGTGGACAGTAGGAAAGTTTTGCGAGATGGGTCTATTCAGACTTGTCACTTTCTGGACCCTACCTTTCACTTTCAGATTAGCAGCGCTTTTAGCATTTGCAGCCTGGAAGGACACTTCTCCTGTCATATCCAATTTGCAGTTGTAAAGGATGAGAACGTGTTTCTTGCCATCTTCAATCATTTCACAATCCTGATTTTTATATGGGGGAAAAAAATAAAAATTATGACCCAATCACTCACTATAACTTCCCAAGAAAGTTAATTTTTATATTTGGGTTTTTGTTTGTTTTTTGTTTTTTGTTTGAGACTTACAGGTGAAGCTGTTAAAGTTTCTCCCTTTAATTTCCAAATTGCATGGACATCAGGCTCAGAGATTTCAACCTCAAATCGCGCTGTCTCACCAACAAAGACCTCAACTCCATATAGAGGACGTTCTACTTTGATTATTCGAGCTGAAAATAAATACGTACGTATTTCAGATTTCCTGCTTTGATCAATATGAGTAAAAGCTTTCCAAGAGGTCCTGCTGAAGGAGTACAATCACTTACCCTCAATCTTAACTTCCGAATTTGTCTTATCGGTTCCACAGTTGCATTCATAATTTCCCTTATCAGCATCTGCCACTTTTTTAATTTTTAAAATGCGGCGTTTGCCATCAGTCTTTATGGAGATTTTCTTAGAAGCTACCAGTTCCTCACCATCTTTATACCATTTCACTGGCACATCTTTGCTAAGTTCACACTCCAGAATCATATCATCTTTTTCAACAGCGGTATAGTCTTGCAGTTTCACAGTGAAATATGGATCAGCCTCTATAAGATACGGGTTGGGTAGGAAGTAGTTAATCTTTGAAGAGGTTAGTAAATACAGTGAATTAACACATACAGACACAAAGATCCAACATAAAAACGTAAAGATTCAAAAGATAACAATATGTGGCAATATATATTACCTAAAACCTTCAGGTTTGCCTTTGTATGCAATGTCTTAACCTGAGCCTTGATCTCAGAGATGTCATCAAGTGTCACTTCTGCAATTTCTAACTTGTGAATCTTGCCTTCTGCAGTCATACGAACAGTTCTGCTTGTGTGAAGTTTTTTATCATTTTTGTACCAGGTCACTGGCATATCTTCATGAGAAAGTTCAAATTCAAAGTGAGCCGTTTCTCCTTCCTTCACCGTCTGATCTTTGAGCGGGGAGATGAATTTCAGTCTGACACCTGAAATACGGCGAACAATAATAAATGCCATATAGTCATGGCAGATGGTAGTGAGAGAGCCAACAACTCAGGTCACTTTTAGCCTCCATTTCAAAACTGCTACTTTCAGGCCTGGCAGGTTTTTAAGGGGCTTCTCCTCAATCTGTTACAATGTCAGGCACAAACGTGGTCATATTATGATGCATATACTTTATTATGCTGCAATTAATGTATATTGGTCAAGGATACAAAAGAAATCCTTGTTATTCCTGCTCTCTCCTTCCTGCTTCGCACGCCTCAGAATGCTGTGAGGAAAAGCAATGTTTGAGGTTGTAAAACTGTATGAAAGCATGAGGGGCTAGCCAAACTAAAAATGGCAGGTTTGATGAGGATTGGAGTGAGGACAGCTAGCAATTGGGTTTGTTTGTTTTTTG
>JAJKFI010000015.1:755520-772626 GCA_029204185.1 Lerista edwardsae
TGTATATATAGTATAAGTCCCTTCCTCTTTCTTCTTTGAAAGAAGCTCTCTGAATGTAAGCTTCTCTTCTGCAAACGATAATGGTGCCATAATTCAACCAATTAGCTTAGCAGGGAAACCACTAAAAGCAGGTGTATTTCATTAAGGCCAGAGGAAGAAGGCAGGAGAGCTCAGACAAACAAAGAGGTCCCTCCAATCAACAGAAGAATGCCTTATCAGAACTCAAGGCAGTAAGAAGGGAATAATGGAATCTGGAAAGTAACTTTAGTCCTATAAGAAGCAAGCCAACTCCGGAGCGCTCATTTTCAAGCCAAGAGACAAAAGGACTGAGGCATGGTCTTAGAAGGCAGGCCCTATAGGCCCCACCTCCCCCAAGGGATAAAGAGAGGAGGCCAAGGAGGCAGAAGATTTTACCATCCCTTCTTCCCAATAAGAATTTAGTAATTTCCTTCGATAGATTATTAATCAGCTCAGCAAGAAGAAGAAAAAACTGCCACAATGTGTTTTTTCCCCAGCCCAGGTATAATGTATCGCTCCCTCCATCTCTCGCTTGCCCTGTCACTTCCGCCATCTCTCGCTTGCCCTGTGGCTCCCGCCATCTCTCCCTTGCCCTCTGTGGCTCCCGCCATCTCTCGCTCACCCTGTCGCTCCCACCATCTCTCCCTTGCCCTGTCACTCCCGCCGTCTCTCACTCGCCCTCTGTCACAAAGAAAACCAGTAAGCCCCAGGCCAGCCCCCTCCTAGCGACAGCAAACAAGCAGGACTGCTTTTTCAGCGCTGCTGGCCGGCTGAGAAGAAGTTAACAGTCTTATCTGTGTTCTCCCAACCCAATCACTTCATCCAATCAGCATGCAACAGGCGGGATCTATGAAAAATAAAAACCAATCCAAGGCCCATATTAGCCTTGTGACCAATGAAAAGGAGCATTGGAATGTCTGCCCTCCAGCACTGCAACAAACTGGAGAGGCCAAACGGAATTTGGAGAGGTTTACCTGTGTGACCAGGCCGAGGGTTGCGCGGGCATGGGGGTGCGCCAATCTTTGGGGGGGGTGGATATTGGGGGGCTGAGCCCCCACAAAATATTATTGTGGGTGCCCTCCACCCCTGGCACCCACAAAGTTGGCCGCTATGATTAGAGGTAACTCCTGCCTCCACAGCGGATAAGATTTATTTCCCCACCTCCCTATTTAGGGGCTGATGTAGAAGAGCTCAATGAATGCTCCCCCTTCTTCCCCCATAGGTCAGGCCCAAATTGGACACTGGTTTTGTTTTGGACCTAACAGGAGTTGCAGCTTATTGGTTTGCTTTATAATTTTTACAGTGTAATTCTTCACACTAAGAAACTTGCCTTCCACAAACAGTTTTGCTGTGGTCTTCTTTCCTTCAACCTCAGCAGTATACTCTCCTTCATCATCAAACTGAGAGTCATTGATGACTAAGATGTGCTTCTTTCCATCTGCAATGATGTCAAATTTTTCTCCAACTTTGATTATGTCACTGCCTTTAGACCATATAACATGGGCTTCCCTGGTGAGCTGGCACTCAAACCTTGCTTGCCGCTTTTCTGGTACAGTCACATCTTTCAAAGGCACTGCAAAGTCAAGCTCGATTTCTGCAATAAAGAATATACACAGTGTTTTCCCAACATTTAGCAGTCCTTAGTAATACATTTTTTAAAAAATTACATCCCATGTTTCTCCCCAAAGTGGCTTTCAACAAAGGTTGAAAAATAAGTCACTGAGAAAAGCCAAAAAAAAAGCAATCCAATCAATTGTACTGGAAGGGCTAATAGTAGCCGTATTAGTCATGCAGAGGGAGAAAAAAATATCAGATCCAGAAAATGTCTGCAGAAATAATAGGATCTTCAGCCTTTGCCAGTAGGCAAGCAGAGAGGGGGCCAGCAACATCTTATAATTGGAATTTCATTGTTCTTTTGTATGTCATCACCAAGTTGACCTAACATGGCAATGAGGGCTTTCTGGGATTATTTGAAGGAGAGGACAGGTTACCTTTCACTGTCAAGACAGCTGCAGTTTGTGCATTCAATGCCTGGTAGAGAACTTCTCCAGCTTGCTCTAGTTTGACTTTGTGTAAGGTTAAGAAGCGTTTTCCTCCTTCAGCTTTGATTTCACATGTCTGAAAAATAATGAAATATTGTCACTATAAGAAAAACGGCATTGTAATCACAGTATTTAATTTGTGTTTGTTCAATCTTCATAATATCTGGTGATAGAAAGTCCACTTAGAATTGAGGTGGCCCAGGGGGTGAGGCCTTTGCTTTACTCTGAGTTTGACAAAGCAGGGGACTCAGGAATCATCAACATAAAATTTCTACACGTGGCTCCAGAAGACATTTTAGGATCAGAGTAAAAATGTCTGTGACAGAATAGCTTTAAAATGTGCTCTAATCCATTGGTTGATGTTGCATGAACCCATTCTGCTTGTGAGTTTTTAACTTTTCCTAATAAAATTGTACCTCTTTGAGAATTACATAACTCTAAAACTCAACAATTATATTCTGCTTTATATTCAACAGTTATATTCTGCTTTAAAGAGCAGAGCCAATACTGACCAACTGTATTCAAAAATGTGCCATACTTTTAATTTGACAGGTACTTAATTTAATTTAACAGGTTCTTACAGGTGAAGGTCTGAGTACTTCTCCTTTCAATTTCCATTCCCCAGCAATATCGTCTTCAGAAATCTCTGTATCAAAGCTTGCACTTTCTTTCTCATAAACGGTAACATTTTCAAGTGGCTTAAGTAGTTCAACTTCACGCTCTGGCATTCAAAAATGAATAAATAATATATATGCAGTCAGTGAAAAGCACCCATAGTCTTACCAGTTTCAGAGTTCATTCTTACAATATGAAGTAAAACCATTGGTGTTACATTAACATAATATACCACTTACCACCAAGTGTCAGTTTAGCTGGATATCTTTTCCCTTCAATTTCCACTGCATATTCCCCAACATCTTCAGGTTTGGCATTCTTTATTTTGAGGAAAAGGTGATGACCATCCTTTATAATTTCTGTTTTGTCATTTGGTTCAGGAGGAATCTCCTCATCACCTTTGTACCATTTAATATTTGGCGTATCCTTAACAATGTCACAAGAAAATGTAGCTGTGCCCTTTGGTTTCACATGCTGGTCTCTGATAGGCTTCACTAGCCAATCTTTTATCACTTCTGCATGACAAAACACAGTAATTGTTTATTATTAGAAATAAAAATTTAATAATTGTTAGAATTTGTATAGTGCTCATAAAGATGAATAAGTGACCTTTCCCCGCTGCATTTTTTCAAAATATTTCAAAAGTTCTCCCCATTGCTGTCAAGTCTTCCCTCATATTTTGCCATCCCACTTCTTTCATCTTTTTTCTGTTCTCTATAGTTTAATCTCTTGTTTTCATGAATCTAATTGCTTGAGTATTTCACTTAAAGGGAACTGTTCTACCTTTATTAATTTAATCCTATAAAGTAAAATGATTAATAAAGGTAAAATGTTTTCCTTTAAGAGTTTCTAAAAGAGCTAGTGTTCTGTGCTAAGTGATTTGGATATTTTTCGTGTTTTATTGGCTTGAAACCGATATGGCTGAAGGCAGTAGCTACAATGCATAAGGCACATGTTCTACCATGCTTCCACATTAGGCCTGAGGACTTCAGTGAGACTAGGAGTGCTGAGTTTTAGGCAGTTCACCATTTTAGACCTGCAAGAGAGCAAGCTCCAGCAGCACTGGTACACAGCTAGTCCTTGGCAGAATGCCTTTTGCCAGAGATTAGGACTGTCCTTGAGCCATAATGCATGTAGGGACCTCACAACTATACAGAAATTGATCCCTGGAGTGGTATGTCTCTGATTGGATCTGTTACAGCACAGGGTTCGCACAGTGTGGTAGAAGTAGGGCAGGGTGTCAGGGCTGGGAAACAGGTCAATGGGGACTTTGGGGATGTAAGTTGTGATGTGGGGTGAGGCAGTGGTTCCCTACCCACCCAGTTATTTTTCATTTTATTCAGGAGCAAAGGTGTGCACCTTGTCTGAGGTTGGTAGTTTTGGGAGATCTGCAGTGGTGTAATTCCTCTCTGTTTTGTGAGGAAAGATGCCAAGTTCCAGGCTAGTGCCCTGTGTGGCAGGTCTAGTGCAAGACAAGGAGTAGGATAGGGATTTGGTGTCTACCCTGAGGTAAGTGAGAATCAGAGGGAGAAACAGGAAATGTCTCAAGATGCTGTTTGGCTTGGAGATGTAACCTCTCTGGCTTGAGTTACACGCTCCTTCACAAAAATTTGTAGGCTTGGGATGGCCTGAGCAATTTGGCTATCTGAACCCCCTTTTCAGGAGTTGGCACTAAAAAAGTTGGGGTCTCTGAGAGGAGAGCCAGGGCAGTGGTATCCAAGGGGATCTGGACAGTTTAGTTATCTCCTCCAGGTTAGGTGGCCTTACTTAAGGTGGGAAGAGTTTTCGTAGACAGGACCTGCTGCAGTTGTAAACTGATTAATTGTTATGTATGTCACATATGAGAATTATCAATAAAGTGCAATAAACCAACCTAAGAGGCAAGCCTTTAAGAGAAAGTATCTTCTCTTACTAAATCTCTTATCAATGCAGTTGTGCCCAAAAGGCACACAAATTATTTCCCCAGATCCCTCCATAAGAATCCCACTCCTTAATGGGTTCTTATGCCGGCAACAGGTATGAAGAGAAGAAAGGGGTGGGGAGGTTTGAAAAAGAGGGGATAGGATCCAGAGCAGCATTGCTGCCAAATCCATTTCCTCCTGCTGCCTCCTTGCCCCCCATTCCGACCTACTCTGATCTATCCTATCCCGCCCACAAACTTTGTTGTGTGTGATATGGCATTGTGCACCTCTGTGGACTGTCAGAGTGTTTTTTGTTGTCGTAAGTTAGTTGACGCTGGCGGCACGCTTGTTCCACCTGTGTTAGAGCCCAATAGGATTGGACTGCTAATTGTACATCTAGGGCACTCTAGAAACTTTGAGAGGAATGTCACTTACCAACAACTTTAACGCAAGATTGACAGCTAATTTCAGTATTTTCAATAGTCACAGTGTATGTTCCAGCATCAGTATCGTCAGCACCCATTACAGTGATGGAACGTTGCAAACCGATAATGCTCAGAATAAACTTCCCCGGTTTGTCTTTGACAATGTTCCCATCCTTTCGCCAGATCACATCTCTCTCTTTGTTCAGCTCACAATTTAGTAAAAATGGTTGCCCTTTGATCACAGTAACTTCTTCTTCCAGAGTCTTCACAAACCGCACTGGTATTTCTGATGAAGAGAAGAAAACCGATATATTATTGCAATTACCTCATTTTCATAAACTGTAGCATAAAAATTTAAAACATGTAAAAATCTCGCCCGCAACAGAAATCGATTTGTGCTCATATATGCTCGTCTTTCTTGTGAGCATGATGAGAATCCCATTAATTTCAACTGAGGGAGCAGATTTAAGCAGAAATAGTATAAAGAAATTCTATCCAAAGAGCTCTCTGTACCCATCAGAAGACTCATGATAAATTGCTGGTTTGGGGTATGTACAATATATACTATTTACAATATATTTTGTTGTTCAGTCACTAAGTCATGTCCGACTCTTCGCGACCCCATGGACCACAGCACACCGGGCTTCCCTGTCCTCCACTAGCTTTTGGAGTTTGCCCAACTTCATGTTCATTGCTTTGGTGACACTATCTAACCATCTCATCCTCTGCCGCCCCCTTCTCCTTTTGCCTTTAATCTTTCCCAGCTTGAGGGTCTACTATTTAAACATTAAAGAAATGTATATTAAGTATAGGTTAAAGCAAGAAAACTGAACCCTATGGCATAAATGAGATGCAGTATATTGAAAACATGGATGAAGCAGAACATAGTTAGAGATGTCATGAATACCTTCAACAATAAGTTTTGCTACAGATGTTTTTTCTTTGTTTCCCAGTTTCAGTACACAAGTGTACTCGCCAGCATCTGAAAGCTGGACATCAATAATATGGAGCTTCCTGTCTTTCCCATCAGCGGTAAACCTGTGCTTAGGGCTCTCGCGGATGTTGCTGCCATCTTTCATCCAAGTAGTGATAGCCGTGGAGGGAGAGATGAGACATTCAAAGATAGCGGAAGAGCCTATGGACTCAGCTTCTGTCAGCACAATGTCCTTAATTTCTTTAACAAACTTGAGTGGCACAGCTTTAAGCTGGTAAGTGAAAGGCGGCTCATCGGGAGGTTTGTCACCACCACTTCCTGGCCGTAATTTTCTCCTTTCTGCATCTGCGGGTGAAGGTGTCTTTTTGGCTACAAGACAGATATAAAACCAAGTACAAAGTTGATCTCTGCATGAACTGAAGTGGGATTAAGAACCTGGCATGTAATTGCCAGTTTGACTGAAATCAACAGGGATGCAATCTGAGAACACAAACCTCAGCAAACAAGACTCCACTAAGCATTCGTGCAGTGTTTCACAGGAACAATTGATAGAAAACACCCATTACTGTAACTGTTGTTGTATATCTAAAACCAGAAGCGAATCAACTATGAAACAACTGGATGTAGCCTCCATCAGCAGTGAACTGTGAAAAGAGCATGAAGATGGCAGACTCAGGGTGCTGTTCACCCCGTTTGCTGCCATCTCCTTCCATGGATACAAGCCACTTCTTGTTCAAAAGTGAGAAACTGATTGTCCACCTCCATACTGTGCTCCTTGCATGACGTCCTCAAACTCAGAAGTGCAGGACTTCAGGTTTTATTTTTAAAGACTAAGACCGCAATCACCTGCGTTGCGCTGGCACTACACTCTTGCGCCGGTCCAGCACTGTCGCAGATACATCAGCGCCGGCGGTATGGCGCTGGACCGGTGCAAACAGTAGCGCAGACACTCAGGCACCGATGCAACTGTCAGCAGCATTGGCCTTGCACTGGTTATGCTTGGTCAGCATAGGGCCTCGCTGAGGGTGTTCCAGGGGCATGCCGGGGGCATACTGGGTGGAGAGGAGGGTGGTGACACAGGACGGCCATAGTGCCAAATCCTAAAGTCTGTCCCCAGGCTCGGCGGCCCCAATTCGGGCTGCTCCTGCGCACATGCACCTGTGCCTGTAAAACAGCAGGCGTAGATCTGAACAGCCCCCACAGGGCTGGCTGGGACTTACAAGGGTGCAAGGGGAAATCCTCCCCTTGTCCTGCACTTTGCTGCTGCCGCCTCCTAATGGGCTTTAGGATACAGCCCTGCTATGTCCTCCTTACTATGTCGGTCTTACTTAGGATTGGGCTGTGAAAGAATGAAGGTGCTCCTTTGTTCGTGTGGCCCCTTTAAATAAAACTGGAAGTTCCATGTTTGGGGAACCTGTGCTAGGACATGGTAAGGATTTTTTTTTTAAATTTCAGAGTGTCACAGCAAAAACGGCAGCAGCAGGCAGCACCCATGTTCAAGCCTCATACTTGAAGCTATCCATCTATATAAGAGGCAGCTACAGTCTGTCCTACTCTCAACATTCTGTCACACAGCATGTTCAAGAAACAGAAAGCAGAAAGGACTATGCTGACAAATGGAGCCTAAGTACTCAGGAACTCCCACTGAATTCTATGGGGCAAAATATTGCTCCAGAATCAGCACTGGGCTAAGTTGATACTTGGGAGGACAGGAAAGAACTGAAGCTGTTCATAGCCTTCCTTCACCTTTTTTTCATTTAATTGCAACATTTGTTCACAGCAAGGAAAAAAATTCTCCTTACACAGAATTATGAGTATTATATGCACAGTTTTTTAAAAAAATAGATGTTAACATTCCCAGTTCCAGAGGCAACCATGTTATTTACACATAGGAAAGCAAGCAATGCTAATTTTTAATATTAATTTTAAGAACCTTTTTCACTTTTGGAAAATGATTTCATAAACATAGGCACTATGAAAGAAGATGAGCTATTTCTTGTGAAAATGTTGTCTGGAATGGAGACAGTATCATATCACCCTTATTCAGATCCTTCCTATTCAGAAAGCGAGATGGCTGGTAAACTGATTTTGAAAGTTGGGTGCATGTAGTTCACAACATAAAAGCTTGGCTTGCTGGTTAGAACTATTTTATCTTTAAACATGCATCCCCCATGTTTGAATTTGTGAGCTCTCTTTCTTACCTTTAATAGGACTTTTACCCTTGGCAGCTTCTTCCTTTGGTGCAGCTTTGGGCTCTGACATACAACAGGAACAGTATTAGCATGTATGAAGTTAAGCCAGACCAGCTAAAATTATATAGTCTTAAAACTGTATTTATTTGTTTAAAGTGTTGTTTCTTTCTGTGTGATCTTTCTCTGAGAAGTTGCGCATATACAGTACATGTTCCTACTGATGTAAATTTCAGGATCAATAATTTAAATCTTTGGATTCCATATCCTGCGAATATTGGTTTTCAAAAAACTGCTCTCTGTTAGCTGGGCACATTTGTAGTATAATAAAGCAAATGTGCGGTGAATAGTCATACCTGCTTTCTTCCCAACTACTGGAGTTGTCAAAGGAGCAGCCTCAGGAGCTGGTTCTGCAGGAGGCTTAGGAGGAGATTTTAGAGCTGTGGAAAGAAGTTTTGTTTCTTTTTATCTGATTACTCATCAAACTAGTTACTTAATGATATTTCATACACATTTAATATTTATTTGAATCATACAATAATTAGACTTAAAGTGCTATTAGCTGGAATATTTGTCCAATGTGCCTTTAACTCATAAACCTGCAGCCTGATATAAAATAAGGAGGGCTGCAGCTGCACATAAGATCATAGGATTTCACAAGCTTTGGGCCCAATCCTATCCAACTTTGCAGCGCTGATGAAGCCATGCCAATGGCATGTGTTGCATCCTGTAGTGGGAGGGTAGGCACGGAGGCTTCCTCAAGGCAGGGGAATATTTGCTCATGTCAGAGCTGCACTGAGGCTGCATTGGTGCTGGAAAGTTGGATAGGATTGGGCCCTGAGTTTCTCCATTATGTTATGCCAAGTATATGCTAACAGCACAAGTAACTATGCTGATACAAATGTTTGACACCAAGGATAAGACATGTCTAACAGCTAATGAAAGATTTCTTACCTGCAGCAGGCTTTGGTTCAGGAACTGCTGCTGGTTTAGGTTCTGGCACTTTAAACACAAAGATAATGAACAGGTTAATGACATATTGAAACTGAGTATTGCAAAACCAACAAGAAGAACAGTATAAAAGCTGTCTGAGCAACAGGTATCACACCACAATCAACAAAAGACAGATGCCTTCATTTAATTTTTTTACCATAAACAAAGCATTTGCAAAGGACATTGGAGAACACACCTTGAAATGCATGAAGCCAAGTAATTGGGAGACTAATGAAGAAGAAATGATGAAAGACTGAAGAATTAGAGAGTAGCCAGAAGAGTTCAAAGATGATAGTATTTTGGCTGGTTCGTGTTAAAAATTAGCTTAGTTTGCAGATCAATATTCAGGAACAAATTATTATTATTTGAAAAATGTATATCCTGCTTTTCCCAGGCCAAAGCAAATGCCCAAAGCAGCTTACAAAGTTTCACAATAAATGTACAAGATATAAGAACAATTAATAAAATCATTTACACACACAGAAACACACACGCACCATGGTCAAGGTAACTATTTGGTCTAGGAAGAAGCAGCCAAGCCACAGCACTACTACCTGCACTGCAAATGCAGTTTTAGTTATTGCAGCAAAGATGACATCACATATTTGTACCTTTCTTTTCCTCAGGCACAGGTTTTTCTTTTTCCTCCCTTTTCCTGATTGGTGGGATCTCAGTTTTCTTCTTTTCAACCTCTGGCACTTAAAAAAATATTTGTTTATTGAAGAGGCTGGATTGAAATACTTCGACTTCCCAGGCACATTTATAAATGTTATGAGGGGGAAAAATATACTGAGGGTGGCTTTTTGTTTGTTTAATGAGAGTTTAAACTTTTTCCAAGATCAGGGTTTGTGGCAAAGTTGAGCAGATGACATGCATCTATTTCAAGATAAATGCGAAGACAGAGAAGGTCAAGAATGTACAGAATATGAGTAAAATATAATGTTCTACACAGCTTCTTCCACATCAAGTGACTGACTCAAAGACCAAGAGCACATGTGGGGGTAGGGCAAGATAGATGGAAGTTGTTAAATTTAGACTGTGTCCCAGAGACTTAAAAGATTCCAAATCATTTGGGTAAGGCTTTGAATTACATATTATTGACCTGATGACTACTTCATAATTCTGATAACATACCGTGTTTCAGATCTTGAAACCTGGAAAGTATTTTTAAATAGTGGGGGTATACACTATTTGTCAATATTACAGCAATCTAATTTTGACTTGTACCTTCTGGCTTCTTAACCTTTTCAAGAGGCTTAGGAGGAACTTTAGGCTCTTTCTCTGGTTTAACTTCTTCCTCCTCAGGCTTCTTTGCTGGTCTTAGGACTTCGAAAGAGAAAGAATTTTACTTCAAGAGCAACTTGATGAAATGATGAATTAACAAAAAAGAAATTGCTATTTGAATTACACGGACAAAAATAATAAAAATCACATAACATTTGCACAAATGATGTATTTTAGTTTGGATTACATAGTCTTGATTACACTTTAGCTCTTGTGTTTGGATAACACAATAAATGTACAAGATTATTTCTTTTAAGTTGATGAACTGTTTGTCACATAAAATCAGGATGACCCGGTTATCTATAATGGGTTTCCACAAAGAAATTCCATTTGAATGTGGGATGAAGTTAAAATATTTATTATTATATATCCCAGTGACAAAAGTAGAGTTGACTGCATCTTTTTACATTGGGAATAACATGGAGACTCAAACTCCCATTTCCATTTCTCTGTGATCTTGAACAGATCTTTCTATTTAGAACCAGCAGACTATGGCCAGGTTGCTGTTTTGTTTTTTGTTTTTTAAGTTGCTTGATTATGTTTCTCAAGTGAGGTTATATAGATTTAGGTTGACACAGCTGGTTGTAGTACAGTTTCACTATTAGATACCACTAAACTTAGAATGTTATGGAACAAGATTCCTATAGCTGAAAAATAAAATAACATGGCTAAATAATTATACCTTTTTTCAGAACAACTTCTTCCTTAGGTGGAGGGGGAGCTTCAGGAATCTGTTTCCGTGGTTTCAGCCCAGGTGCTTAAAATAATATTAATTTCAGAATAAGCCAACCAATAATATAGCCGTCTAAAAACTATCAATACACATTCATTAGATGCTTGATGTTTAATGAAGCATCAAAGACTGACAACCAAAGGATAATTATAAATGTTGCTTGCTTCAAAGAAATCTCTTATGAATTCAAACACCACAAGACATAAAAAAGTACAATTTTCTTAGTTTTCTTAGTTCCTCTGTTTCCCTAATTTTTTTCAAAAGATTTATTTTTTTATTAAAATATTTATCAAAACTGATTTTTTGTAAAAATCTGATTTGTTCATTCTGCTCTTGTAACAAATTATCATGAGAGTATGCTCAACAGAGGATACCCTATCTGAAATGAAAGTGTGCTTCCATAAAAACAGAAACAAGTCAAACACAGAGCAACAACAGTAAGTACCATGTGGAAAGAAAAAGGTACTAATCTGGTGAAAATAAAATGTCAAGAACTATAGTGTAGTGCTCTCTAAAGTCAGGACTAAAACTACATATTACCTTCAATTTATCATTTAACAGATGAGTTTAAAGCAGGAAATGGAGGAAAACTGGTCCTTTCAAGCCCCCCAAACAACCTGAGGGCCCCCAATTCAACACAGGAGTGCCACATGTGATGAGGAAGGTAACACTTTCCTTCTCTGTCATTTCCCCACCAAGAAGCTTTATGCCTTTAAAGAGCCTATTTGAGACACATCTACCTGAAATGTTTTTAGGCAATTTAAATCCTGTAGGTTGTGTCTGGCCTCCAAAGTTTTCCTCTCAGAGAAGCTTTGATTTCATTTCCTCTGAAATGATCAGCTTGTGAGCATAGCACAACAAAGTGACTGTCTGGGCTAGGGAATGGTCTTGGCAGTGCATATGTTACAAGAATTGTGTGAACTCCAGCTTCTATAGAATGCTTGGCAAAGCATGAAAGAGTTTATTTCATTCTGATCTTACAGTCTATAGAATGCATTCTATAGAATGCCTACCCTTTTTTTGTGGCAAAGTATGCAATAAGCATCACTTAGGTCAGCTGCAACACAACAGTCCATGGGAACTGGACAAGGACATGATAAGTGAGTGTGTAAGACAAAGTATCAAACTTGTAGGACATGTAAGACAAAGTACATGCATACTGGGCTGGCCTGAGTATACATGATTACAGGGCTGGCCACAAAATGCAAAACATTTTGCGTGGGGGTGTGTGTCCCTAACTCACCAGAATGAGTGGCTGTGGTGAGGCACCCAGCAGTGGCATCACTGCCAACTGCTTCTGGGACAGGGGCTATTTCCATCCAATCAGATACAGTGGCAGGCAGGAGGAACGACTGTCCAGTGGCAATGTTCTGCTTGCCTGCTCTTCTCGTAACACATGTAAAATTCCATGCTAGAGTGTCAGCCACAGAGCGAGGCGCAGCTATGGCTATAGGTACTCTGCTAGCCACTCCAATAAAGGGCCCCTCCATGTGTGAGTCCCCAATTGGTCAAATTGCCCTAAGGCTAGCCCTGTATGCATAGGATTGTTGTGTTAAATGTTCTATGTATAATTCAGAACATTCACGTTCAGATCTGGTAGGTCCCTTCCAACTCTATGATTCTATGACTGCTGTAGTAAATAAGACTAAAATGGTGCAATGTTCATCAGAATATTCTTATTTAGTTAAGTTTCAGATACCAGTTCATTAATATCTGTTCATTAATCATGTTTCATGTTTCAATTCTTTAATAAAGTGTCCTCGCTGTTGTCTATTATAAATGTACTTTGCCAAAAAAAAAAACACACACAGGTAGGCATTCTGTAGAATACCTAGGCATTCTGTTCAATTCCTAGGTAATGTATATAAGGTCAGAATGAAATAAACTTCTTTCATATTTTGTCAGGCAATATAGGGAATGCCCGAGTTTCACACAATGCCTGTAACACATATAACCTGAAGGCCTACCCTGTTCTAGAGTATTTTAGCATAATTTCCTTTCCCTTTTCCTCCTTTATTGAAGCCTTGATAGCTTTTTAGGAATGATTTTTATCCTAGGTTTAATGAAGATCATATATTTGAAATTTGAAATATATTTTATTTTACATGACTTTATTTTATATGAACCACACATTCAAGAACTGAAGTATATTTGACAAAAAAAAACACCCATGTTTTCCTTTGAGATTGGAAGATAGCATCTCAAAAAGTCAGGTAACACCAAGTTACCTATTCCAGATTCTTGAAAACAGAATGGAAAGCAGTGCTACATATATTAATTCTAATAATCTGTTAATTTAGAGGCCAATTCTATCCCCCACCATCTTCTGTTATCAGATGTGCTGTGGGAGCATGTGCTGCATATAATGGGTAGGGGCACAACAAGAATACTTGGGAGAGGCAAAATATTTTTTACTGGCCATCACTGAGACTACTTGGGCCTACAGCAGCTATTTTTGGCCTATGTCTGAGGAGAGTCAAGGAGAGTCTAGAGAGTGTGTCAGTCCAGGAATAGGGGTAGCATCCTGACATGTGCTGCTGCCACCAGAACCCCCTCATCCTGACCTTGAAATGTGTCCTGGCTGGCTGGCTTCAGTCCTACCCCTGCTGCCCTCAACGTGCCACTCCATCACCTTATCTGCTCTAACCCAGTGTCCAGGATTCACTGCTGCACACACTTGGGCCTCCAGCCATTTGCACCAGTGGCCCCAAAGCACACAGTAGCAGCCGGCTTTTTACAACATCACTGAAGCACATACAGCAGCAGACTGGGAGTTCTGACACATGCTCTACTTCTGACACATGTTCATTCAAAGAACTGTAATTACCATCCAATCAAAACACCAACATCCTATTTTAAACACCAAGTGACTCTATGGACTTGTGAATCTCAAAAAGCAGTCAATGCCACATGCCAAACAGCCTTTGAAATTGTGGATGGTTTCAGGAGCAGTTTGTAATGTGGCATGGTGGTCTGCTGTACCAAGTAAAAAGTCCTGCTCGGCAGGCACCAGCTCTGAAGCACACTTAAATTAATCCTTTAGACGGTGAACCCAAGATATAACTATAAAGAAGCTCAGAAATGAAGATTTTAAAAATGGTAAAAATGTTTAAATCTTTTAAACAAAAGTTATTTAAAGATGAAAATCCACAAAACAGAGCAAGGCATTGTTGAATATTCCCAGATTAAACAGTGAGTAGGAAGACCCAAAACCATTCAAACAACACTCTGTTAGACTTAAACACTGTACTGCCAGGAAACATATATACTGCCAGGAAATATATATGTGTAAATATATATTAGTTATGTAATGGGGGCTTTAAGTAAATCTGTTAATACTGTTTTGGGTTGCTTCTGATACCTTTAAGTTGAACTTTTTCCTCCTTAACTTCCTCTTTTGGTGGGAAAGGTACACGGGGTTTGGGTTTTTCAGGTATCTTCTTTTCTGGTTCTGGTTCTTTAAATGATATTGTGGTATTCAGTGTACATGTAATCACTATTACATGAAAATAGCTAAAGTACCAAAGGAATGAAATTGCTTCTATTGACGCCATTATTAGAACTCCCAGTTGTGTAAATGTGAAAGCAAAAAACTGGTTCTAAAAGTGATTAGTAAACCTCAGTTAAATGGGAAAGGATTCTATAGATAAGTGTTTTCGTGATCAAAGATAATGAGACTGTCCACACAAACAATGATAACACAAATACAAACAAGAATAAAAACAAATACATACAACACAACTTAAAAAACAAAACCGTACTGGAATGTACACATACTCTCAACAAGCACACATCATTTCTACATAACAAGATGAAGATGGTGAAAAAGAAAATATACACTTTCTCCTAAGTAGAGTGTATACCTTCTTCTTCTTCTTCTGTTGGAATTTCCTCTTCTGTTTTTGGAATAGAAGCAGGTATTGGTTCTTCAGGTTCAATTTCTTCTGTAACTTCTGGCTCTTTAAAGAACATTGATTAGTATAAGATAAGATTAGTATAAGATTGCCATTTGAATGGCAAGAAGAGTATTAGAATACACTATTAGAATGACTGAATGGCAAGATTAGAAGAAACAGCTTGGACATTATATTAGCATACTGATTCACAGACAAGGGCATCAATGTTTCTGGGTACAGTAGTTATTAAGCAGATAAGGCCCTTGGGGCTGGATTCAAGGGTGGGAAACAAACGCAGCTGGCCCCAGGAAGTTTTTGGGGCTTGTTTGAATATAAGAAGGCCTCCATGTCAACAAGATTTAAGTGCTTCATTTTTTCTGGATTATGCTCACATGTATTAAAAAAAAGTTATTGCAATCATATTGACAGTGAATTGATGTGTATAAGGAAAATTTCTGCTTTTAAAAGAAGTTTGGGCAGGTTTGATAGCCAGAGAACATCTGTTTTGTAAAGCAAAAGATCAAAATAATTGATTTTTTTAAAATAAAAATGATCACAGTATTCTAAAAAAAAAAGAATGTTTCCTTCTGTTTCGAATTGCTTATGGTCATTAAATGTGGCTTGAAAAATATACGATACAGACAAGTTGTTAGGTGGTTCTGACCCACAAAAATACTTCATTAAAAAAGGACAGGTTGCATGATTCCTACAATCTTCTACATTTACATGCACAATCACAAAAAATGTCATGGTATGGAGAAGAATTAGCTCATTAAAATGCGCATGTACCTTCAGCAGGTAGCAGTTCTGGCTCTTTAGGTACAGCAAAAGATACTTTGTCTTCTAGTTCAGCTTCCTTAGGAACTTCAGGCACTTGAAGAGATTTTAATTTGTTTTACTTTCATGGATATCAGTGGTGTACTTAACACATAAATGTGGAGACTGAGACGTCAAATGGTAATATTATTTTGATATGTGGACATATATTTTTTCTCTGTCCCACTGCCCCACATAGATATGCTTAGCAGTGTACTATTTACACACATTAGTGTGCAGATCCAATAATTCAATTAATAAAGAGAAACTAGGCCAGAAAAGCAAGACAATTATTTTCTCCATAGCTGAATGCTTGATGTCAAAATACCTTTCATAGGTGGCAGTTCTGGTTTTTTAGGTGCAACAACAGGTATTTTCTTTTCTGGAACAGCTTTCTTGGGCTCCTCCGCCACTTGAAAGATAATATTTTCATTTTTATGTTGAGAATTATTTCAGTAAAAGATGCCATACATCAAAAAGGGCAATGGCTCATTAAATCAAGATTAATCAAGATTAATGCTACAGACATCTGAAGATACACACAGACACACGCACATACACATTTTAGATTATAAAATGACTTCTATGGATTTCAGGCAACACAGAACTGTAAAACGGACAATACAGAAGAGTAGTTTAAGATATTTCAAGAAAGAACAAAGAACTTTTCTTCTTTAGGCATGTATATCCATGTTGAAATGTACCTTTAGTTGGTGGTGGTTTGGGTTTTTTAGGAACAGGAACTGGTACTTTCTTTTCTGGGACAGCTTTCTTGGTCACCTCAGGCACTTTAAAGATATTAGTTGGTTTATTAAAAGATAGAAAAAAAAACCCTAAAACCAACAAATATATGAGACATTGATTCACTCAGCTTGAAATTAAGCATTCTTCCTGATCCTGTTTCTGTACAGGATTAAACTTTTGATTTATTAGTAGGAGGATTAATATTGGACTACTCACATCCTTCAAGTATAAGTAAGTTATTTTCCAAAATCAGGAAGTCCCTTACTTTTTCTATATCTGTGTCACCCACATGCACAACCCTCCCCCAAATTTATATATACAACTTAATTTTCAAGATTAACAACTCTTTCTTGTAGAATACATTATGCCATATACCTTTAGCTGGTTTTTTAGGCACAGCAGTAGGTTCCTCAGGAACAGCAATAGTGTCAGGTTTTTCAGGAACTTTGGGTTCTTCAGGTGGAACAATCACTTCTCGTTCCACAAGCTCAGCTACTTCAAATTCTTCAGTGACTT
>JAJKFI010000015.1:782287-818853 GCA_029204185.1 Lerista edwardsae
TTGGGCCTCTACTTTTTCAGTCACCACAGATTCTGGCTTCTTGGGTTTTGGAATAGCGATTTCCTCTTCGAGCACATAAGGCTTTTCTGCATCACGCCCTGCAATAGTCTTGGATTTTCTGGTTTTAGTAGTGGTGACCTTCTTTTCTGACACTTCAGCCTCTACTGTTTCAAGCACCAATTCTAGCACCTTGAGTTCTGCAACAGCAGTCCTCTCTTTATGCTCCTCTGTTTCATGAACCACAACAGGTTTTGGTTTTCTGGGTTTAGCAATAGCTGCCTTTTTTCCTGACACTACTGCCTCTATTGTTTCAAAGTTCTCAATAGGTTCTGGCTCCTTGGGTTTAGCAACAGCAACCTTCTCTTCTAGGAATTCAGACTCTACCATTTCCGACAACACAATAGGTTCTGGTTGTCTAGGTTTGGCAACAGCCGTCTTTCCTTTCAGCACTTGAGGCTCTACTATTTGAGTCACCACAATAGGCTCTGGAATTTTAGGTTTAGCAATGGCTGCCTTCTTTCTTAGTACCTGAGCCTCTACTGTTTCAAGTTTCATAACTGGTTCCTGTTTTTGGGGTTTTGCAATAGCTATTTTCTCTTCTACAAATTCAGACTCAGGCACCACAATAGGCTCGGGAATTTTAGGTTTAGCAATGATTGCTTTCTTTACTTGCACTTGAGCCTCTGCTGTTTCAAGTTTCACAACAGGTTCCAGTTTTCTAGTTTTGGTGATAGCTATCTTCTCTTCTACAAAGTCAGACTCAAGCAGCACAGTGGGTTCTGGTTTCTTAGCTGTTGTAATGGCCACCTTCTTTTCTGACACTTGATGCTTTCTTGATATAGCAATAGGTTCTTCTGGTTTAGAGGGTTTAGAAACAACTCTCTCTTCTTCTGGCACTTGGGATTTTGTTATTTTAGGTACAGCAGGTGGTTCTGCTTTTTTACGTACAGAAACTAGATCTGTTTTTTCAAGTGTCATAATGGATATCTTCCCTTCTGCCACTCCTTTTCTGGACACATCAGTAACTTGAAATAAAATTAATTCCCAGTAAGAATGTATGAAATACAAAATACAAATAGCCACATCAAATTGAACAAGAATTAATTAATGAAGGGTTGTCATTTTCTTGCGCTTCTTGCTTTATTTAAAAAAATTTGTTCCTTGCAAAGATAAAGTACCTTTGGTTGAAGGAACGTCTTTTTTTCTGGGAATGCTGGCTGGAACTATTTCTTCTATCTCTTCTAAAAGGATTTCCTCACATGCTTCTGCCATATACGTTCTGCTTGTATGTTCTTTGAGACATACAAAATCAGATTTAGAAAATCACAGGGCAAAAAGACTTATCCAAAGGCTAAGAGCCCAGTCTTAAAAAAATTAAGTAAGGAACATCTTCATAAATTTAGCTTCAGAAGCAGGCTTCTATGGAATGTATCAATTTGTCCCCCTGAACTCTGGGTTGGACTCATTAAAAATCTAAGTACATTTTATGTGACTTATAGTTTGTAGCCATCAACTATGTTCTGAAAAACGTTCTTACATTATCTTATTCTCACATTATTCTCACATTTTTCTCCATGGCATCCAACTGAAAATAGCACACAGAGGGGCACAACCAGGATCAAAGTCACACTGGGGGGCAAATTACAGAAGCCTCATTTTCCTGCTGAGGTTTTGCTGCAATTTGAGCCCTCCTGTACTGTTTATAAATAAAGTCTATCCTTACCAGGACATCTAAGCTTTTAGGCATACATTTAGTGTGTCCCTAGTATACCTTAAAAAATGGGCTTGGGCTCAATAACACAGAGCATTGATAGGTGATCAGACGATTATTTCCTTAACATTCCAATTAATGGTGCATGTACCTTCAAAGGCTGCAGCTTCTTTCTTAGATGCTGGAATGAATACTTGTTCCTCTGTGATGACTTTCTTTGGTATCACAGGCACTTTAAAGATATTAGTTTGTTTCAGGAAATTTGAATATGTAAAGTACAAACAGACAAACAAAAGAAACAATTGATGACGTTAGTACATGAACATTTAAAAATGGTGATAATCAGCTGTGACACTGGCTTGCTTGAATGCTTGGAGATGGGGTCATTTATCATCACTTTCATTGAAAAGCTGATGTACCTTTAGCTGCTGCAGTTTCCAATCCTTTAGAAATCCGTGTAGGAACAATCTTCTCTTGAACCTCAGGCGCTTTAAAGATATTAGTCTTTTTTTAGAATTTTAAATAAGAGGTTAAATAAGACAAAACAAAGGACAACACCACAACAACATATTTGTCACCTTCTATGTAAGTCTAATCCATTCAAACATATGCAAGTTTCCACCATTCTAGAATTACAATGGTAACACAGAACTTTCTGTCCTGCATTCTTGTTGCATGCTTGAAATAGTATAATCATAGAAAGAAAAAAAGAAAATAGGAAATTAGAAGAATAAGGCTTCTTATTTCCAACTGACATTATGTAATTTCCTCATTAAACTGACAGCAATGTATTGGGAAACATTTTATATTACACATGTCCAGTTGTGACCTCAGATACTCAGTCCTGATGGACATATTGTCATATTAAGTTAATCATAATTATTTTTGGCAATTTTTTTTTTTGGCAATTATTTTTGGCAATTCTGTCTACCTTGCACAACACATTCAAGTCTAAAAGACACTGGGCGGGGGAGAATGAAGAATACACCCTTTTTCAGTTGCAGCTACTGCTATATTACCTTCCACAAGTGGTGCTTCATCTATTGGTGCAGGAATGGGTTTCTTCTTGGCTGGAACAGCTTTCTTTGTCATTGGAGGCACTTTAAAGATATTAGTGACTTTTTGAGCACAATAACAAATATAATGTACAAACGACAAAAAGGTAAAGGGTCAAAAGGGAAAGGGAACGAGCCAGCAAAGAGCTGAAACAACTTCTCAGTTAACAAAGCAGTTGATTGCTTTGGAAATTTGTGAAAGAGGTGATGATGTACCTTTAGCTGGTGGGACTTCCTGTTTTGGGGGAATGCCAACAGGGACCTTTTCTTCAGGGGGAGCTTTCTCTTCCAAGTCAGGCGCTTTAAAGATATTAGTATATTAGAAAGAAATGTGAGCAGGACTTGCAATAGACAGGTTAGGAAGGCAGCATATGGTGAAGGCAAACAAGAACAAATGAAATTGAAATTAAGAAGACATTAAAAATGCAGTTCTTGTCTAATTTGCACTCTGATTTCTGAGTTGTTTTTCTTGGCTTTTAGAAATGAAATGGCTAACAGCACGAGTACTGATTTTTGCCACAGAGGCTAAATTGATACAGATAGCCAATTCTCCACTCTGCTTACAGGCAGCAACCCAATGTGCTCCAGACTTACCACCAGCTCTGCGTGTCACAAACTTAACTGTGCCGTAAGGCACTCCGGTGGTCAGGACCCTGGGATGGTGCTGAGGCCAGAGCCACTCGGCACTGAGCTTCAGTGCTAGGAGGAAACTAGCGTGATACAGAGTGATACGTTTGCCATTGGCTGCCAGGGAGGCTTTTCTGGGCAGGAGAAATGGGGAATGGGCAGAGGGAGGATGGACCAGGCTCATGAGCGGGGTGGAGATGATGAAGAATCTAATGCTGCCTCCCAAACCAAAAAAACCCGCCACAGGTCTCCTCAGTTCTGCAGATCCAAGGAGACTCACTAGAGCCACCATTGCTTAACATGGGATAGAGGAACATTTGTTGCCTTACTCCGAGGAAACCTACACCTGCTTCCTTGGCCCTACAGATACAGCGGCAGCCATTCTGGCACCACTGTAGCCCTAGGTGCTAGGGAAGTATAGGGCCCTGAGAGACCAAACCTCTTTATGCCTATATTTGTTCAGCCAGGCTTTACAGCTCCTTTAGGCCAGAAAGTTGATTGAATAATATGCATATTAAGGTTCTCTCTCTCTCTCTCTCTCTCTCTGTATTTTATATATGCCAATAAAGGTATATTGAATTGGATTGAATAATGAGTAAGGACTTCAGATTGGGAGCGCAATCCTAAACTGGAGTTAAGCCAGCATAAGCTAAACCAGCAAAGTTTGGCCAGCACAAGTGCCACCGTAAGGCGCATTTGGACCACTCTCTGAGTCAGGGAGGATGGCTCACGTCTGTGTGTTGGCCTTTTTGACTCCGAGAGTGGTCCAAACATACTTTACGGTGTCCCTTGTACTGGCCAAACGTTGCTGGCTTAGTTTATGCCAGCCTCACTCAATTTAGGATTGCATCCTGTATCACATGAGCTGCTGCCTCTTTGCAGTACATTTTGTCTTTACTTAAATATTTGTCTTTAAGTGGACAAATATTTGAAAAACTTTGTTGATTAAAAACACACAAACCACAACTTGTAGAATATAGTCTTGAAAATGTCCCTCTCACTACACTGAGTGCAAATGAACATATGAAACTGACTGATTTTCTGAACTTATTTTTGTAAATTCAATAAAATACTGATGTGATGTACCTTCAACTGGAGGAGCTTCCTTTTTTCTGGGAATAATATGAGGAACTTTTTCTTCCAAGACAATTCTCTCATGAACTTCAGGAGCTTTAAACATATTAGTTTTCATTTAGATATTTTCTATTTACTTTTGAAAAGACACAATTTATATTGCAATCCTATGCATCTCTACTAACACTCAGGTATGTCTGTTCAGGATTGCAACCTTAGTCTTCCACTTTCAGCACTTCTAGTATTATTGAGGAGAATGACATTTCAAGAGCTTCCTGTCTTAAAATTATAAATAAATGTAGTCACACTTCTGCTATGTCTTTTTCCTTTATGCAGAGCAAATACCATCAATTAACAGAACATCTGCCAATATTTATCTGTGTAGATTTTTAAAATGCTTGAACAAATCTAAAGTGCAATGTGGTGTAGTGGTTAGAGTTTTGAATGTTTTAAATTTATTTTGCTAAATATTTTTATTTCGTAAAAGGCTTTGTGAACTCCTTGAAAACGGTATATAACTAATAATAATAATATTGCTTTCCCCTTCATATTGACACTACCTTTAGGTGGCGAAGGCTCCTTTCTTTTTGGAACAGCCTTAGGCATTTTATCTTCAGGGACAGCTTTCTTAGGCACTTCAGGCACTTTAAAGACACAGTACTTATTTTTAGTTATTCATTTATTTGGTAAATGAGGAAGAATGCTTTTTTAAAATTATTGAAGAAGAAGGCATATAGCACAAGAACATACAGAATGAAGACAGACACACAAGTGACTAACATGTACAAATGCAGATACATAACATTTATCCAAAATATAGAGACAGAAGACAAAAGAGTCAAGAAAGAATGTGTTTTTTAAATAACAATAATGAAGAGGAAGTGTACCTTTAGCTGGGGGTGCCACTTCTTTTTTAGGAACAGCAATAGGTACTTTTTCTTCTGGGACAGGTTTCTTCCGCACTGCAGGCACTTTAAAAACATTGATTTCTTTTAAGAACGTTTCACTATTTACAATGAAAATTCAGTGCAACAAGAAGATACACAAAATGTCACATGAAATCACAGGAGAAAAGACACATATTCATTCCAGACAACATTAATCAAATTCAACCACAGAATAAATAGGATGCCTCTCTCCCACCTAACTGAGCTATACTGACCTTTCCTCAAGGGTTTCAAGGTTAAAGTTACAATCTCAGACATATACCTTTAAGAGTGCAATCCTATGCTTGCCCACCCAGAAGTAAGTCCCATTCATTTGGGTTTACTCTCAAGTAAGTGTGTATCGGATTGCAGACTAAGCAAATGACTTCTAAGATTCCATCCTCGTCCAATTGCAACTACTACCCCAGCCAGAAACATTATTTTGGAGATCCTTGACCTTGGGGAGCAGCTAATTTTCAGAGATGTGTAGCAGCAATAAATGGAATGAAAAAAAATCAGCAAACCCTGTCTTGAAGTGCCTTCAAATCCTGCACCAGGACCTTTGGCAGGCCCAGGAGGGGAGCGGGTTCAGGGGCAGTGGTGCCCTCTGAATCCTAACCCCCTTCCCAGGCCCGATCCAACTATACAGCTTGCACCAAGTATAGACTGGCTCAGGTGAGTAGACAGACTGGGCACTTATTCCAGGGCAAGGGAACAAATGTTTCTGTACTATACCCTGAGGAGGCCTCCATTGGCGGAAACTTGTCTATGGGATATAGTGGTAGCCACGTTGGCGTTGCTGCATCGCCGTATGGGGAAGTTATGACTGGGCTACCTGTGTTATTTTTTTCCCTTGAATTAAACAAAAGTATGAATTCTCAGGCTCCAAAGCTAAAATTCACTATTTTGGATTAAATGCAAATAAATTGGGCTTTAAATCTTAAATAAGCTTAAAAAAACAAGCTTATTTAATACATTTTTTTTAAAAAAAAATCCTTGTTTGCCTTCACAGGCTCACTTCCTGTATCTCTAACTTTGCCTTAACCTTGCCTTTACATTCAAGCCTAATACTAACTTAATCTGAACTGCAATGAGAAAACAGCTACAAGAAATGGTACATGACTTATGATACTCTGTTACTAAAATACATATTTATTTATTATCTTATCTGTGACCTTGTAGACAGAAAACTGAAATATGTTATGGTCAGTTTAGAAGGACTGTGGCCTTTCAGGGTACAGAAAGGAATAGGATTCGACGATTTTGTACCTTTGGCTGGTGGAGCTTCCTCCTTTTTGGGTACAGCAATAGGCACTTTTGCTTCAGGAATGGCCTTCTTAGGCACCTCAGGCACTTGAAAAATATTTTATTAAGTTTTTTTGATTATTTGCAAATAAACCAAATTACCAAACTTAGAACATAAGAGACTAGAACATAAAGATGGAGGAAGGGGGGAATAGTGAGATTGAGGAGAAGATAGGAATGTTTTGCCATTCTATCTTCATACATGTCTTAGCAAAGCTGGATTTCTCAAAATTCTCACAAATGTTAATGAAGCTACAAAAAAAAAAAAGTAACTTGTGGCCCAGATAATCACCACTGGGTTGTATCCTTAGGATTGCACTCAGAAATAAAGTGGCATTTCACACACTCTGTGTGCAGTTGCACAAGTGCATGCGGGACAAATTGCACAATAGCTTTTTGTGTGTAACATCTTGTTCAATATGTTATCCAGTGTGTTGGATAATGTTGTGGAATATGTTGCACAAGCAAAAGTAAAGTCTTATTTCAGCAAAAGTAAAGTCTTATGGGCAGAAGATTTAGCCGAGAGGGTTAATGCCTCCGTTTGCCCGAAGATAACACCTGAAGATCTCAAGGTCGTGAGCTCGGGACTGCAGGAAGTCTCTGTGAGCGGCAGACCTTGCAGCTGCGGCTGATTAGAAGCTGAGCTTCAGCTGCCTCGTGGGAGGAGGAGTGTGCTGAAGGTCAGCTGCGTCTCTGGTGTGAGCAGGGAAGCATCAGCCAGCAGAAGACAGACGGGTGGCTAAAGAAAGAAGGCTAAATCCAGAAAGGAAGATCTGAATGTGTGTAGTTCTTGAAAGACAGAACATTTCTGTAAATTGTAAAAACCTTCGGGTTTATGAAAAGTCTGCCTATGTAAACCGCCTTGAGTTGTAATCACTAGAGAAATCTAGTGATCTTAAGAAAGGCGGTATATAAATACATGTATTATTGTATTATTATTATTATTTCTATGTGCAGAAGTTCCCTTCTGCAAAATAAAGCATAATGTAGGATACAATCCACAGTTACTGTGTTTTCCTAATCATCATGTTTACATAAAGAATTACAGATTTAATTAATAATGCAAATATAGGTATGAGTACTCTCTTGAAAATACAGTGATAAACAGATCACCAAGAATGTATAACCCTGGATTATCTGTAGTGACTATGGATTGAGTTACTATTTGCACATCGCCTAAATAGTTCTAATCACGATTAGATTTGTTTTTGAAATAATAACAGCATGGTTAGTCACAATTTAAAAAGTCTTATCGAAAAAAAGATTTCAGTGTATATTCTTGTACATAAAGAAGCAGAAGGACACAAGAATTCAAGCATGCAAAAGAGGGCTTGGTTTGGTGGCAACAGACAACAAATAAATGGCAAGTTGATATACCTATTGCTGCTGGAACCTCATACACCTCTTCATATTCTAGAGTCTCCTTAACCTCTTCATAATACTCATGTTCTTCATGTTCTATTTCTTCAGCAACCTCGGGTTCTGGAGCTTCCTCATACTGCTCAACTTCTTCAGGTTCCGGGGCTTCCTCATATTCCTCAGGTTCTGGAGCTTCCTCATATTCTTCAGCTTCTTCTACCTGCTCATACTCTTCAATCTTTTCATATGTCTCATACTTCTCATACTCTTCATAAACATATTTTTCCGTAGTGGGAGCAGGAATAGTGACTTTTTCCTTTGGGGCAGGTTTCTTATGTACTACCGGAACTTTAAAAATAATTTCCAATGTTTAATTTTTTTGAAGAAGACTTTCTGGCACATAAAAACATATAAAACTAAACAAGAAGAAACCCTCCCACTGGTATCAAACATTACATAAATTTATTTTAAACAAAGAAAACCTGTAGTATTGCCAGTTGACTGTAACAGACTGGAAGATGTTAGAAGAGCTTGAGAAGAAATATTTCGTGCAAGACATTCAGAGAAGCACAAGAATGAATACCTTTAGCTGGAGGAATTTCCTTTGGTTTAGCAACAGGTACTTTTTCCTCAGGAACCGCTCTCTTATGTACCTCAGGGACTTAAAAAAAATTATTTTTGTGGTTAGCCATTTAAAGATGGTTTGTGAAGTATGAATAAGAGACAACATAAAAACTACACCATGGAATTATGAAAACAACAACAGAAACTCATGAAATAAATGACACACGCATATTTGACATGATACGTCAAAACACAAGAGTCAATAATACGGAATAGAAGAAGAACATTTTGACACAGAGTTTCCAGATAAGATTAGATGTACCTGGTACAGGTGGAGCCTCTACTTTTTTAGGAGGAGCAGTAGGCACCTTCTTTTCAGGGATAACCTTCTTGGGTACCTCAGGCACTTTAAAGACATGACACCACTTTAGCCATGTTTCATTCAGAACATTAATCAAATACAAGACTACAAACAATGCACAGACATACAGGGTGATGTAAATTACTTCTGCTGTTTAATTGCTTGAGTTCACAACACAATGACATAACAAATAGTGACATGCTGTTCTTATGTATTATATATACACACTATATACAGATATGGATATACCTTTTGCTGGAGGAGCTGGCACCTTTTTGGGAATGGGCACTTTCTCTTCCGGGACAGGTTTAGGAATCTCAGGCACTTTAAAGACATTATAACGTTTTAAGAATATGATTTTAAGCTGTAAAGCTAACACAATGCTAACAAACAAGAAGAAGCATAAGGACAATAAAACTGTATCATGACAGCAAGAAAGTAGCAGAATTGGATAAGAAGACTCTTAGCAGGTCAAGAACTGAGTGGAAAATATTCCATGTTAAGAATCATAAATAATCTTCCTACATTGCAAAACAGGCAGAACTCACAAAAGAATACCATGTACTGCAACACAATCCTGTCGTATTTCCTATTTGCTATCATTCTATTTCCACTGAATTCAGTGGCAAGAAGTCTTTTTTAGAAGTAAGTTCAGGTCAAGTCATTTGTGAAAGTGCAGGAATGATAATGCAGTGCTAATATATTCATTCTTGTATATACTAACGAATGTACCTTTTGGAGGAGGAGGAGGAGGTTCCACTTTTTTGGAAACAGCTGCAATTTTCTTTTCTGGTACAACTTTCTTTGGTACTTCTGGGACTTTAAACACATTTATTTCAGATTAAGAATTGTGTGTATAATGAATTTTAGAAAGAGACATATAATGTAGTTCAGAAGGGATACAGGCATGCTCAGCCACAAACAGATATAAGCCATCTGAGTGTAAGCCAATGGTCTACTTAGATATGCACAAGGGCTTGTGCTATGCTAGTGAGATTTGTGACTTTTTTCTTCACATAGCATCCCATCATACCACTGGCTTGCCACTTTTGAAAGTCCATTCAGATTCAAAAGCAATTTGTTACAAAGTGTATGGGATTGGTGTTCAAGTTAAATAAATCTAAAGCCCCCTCTGGTTAGCAGAAGTAGTTTTACAATGGTCTCAATCCTGGCTACAGCTTCAATTTTAGTCCTTACTTGTAAGAATAGTCAAAGATGTCTGTCATAGTTCCGATAACTTAAAGATTTGATTTTCCCATTAGGAAAAAAACATGTTTAGAAATTATTTTCTGAGTACTTAGAGGGAGAAAGAAATAGTATGAAACAAGACCAAGGATCTTTGAAAGGAGAAATACTCAGATTGAAATTAAAATTAAGCCTACATTCTTATGACCCTTTACTTGGGAGTAAGTCCCATTGAACTCAGTGGGATTTACTCCTGAGTAATCATGTATGAGATTCAAGGTTAAATAATATAAATTAATATTATCTGAATATAAATCAAATAATACCCTATTACTTCCATCAGGGCTGGCTCCAGGAGCGGTGGGGCCCAATGCAGGGCATTCCGGAAGGGCCCCCACCCTCCCTGTGAGGGCCTCCCACTCACCAAGAGGAGCGCATGTCATGCTGCGTGCAAAATGTGGCACCTGGGAATAGTTGGTGGTAACATGATGATGTCATTTCCAGGAGGCCCATTTTGGGCTGTTGGGAGGCAGGGCCCAAGGTAAAGCTGTTCTGCTCACTCCACTGACTGACAGCCCATAGAGATACCAGCTACAGCTCTCTGCAGTGGTGCGGGGGCCCCCAAAGCGCAGGGTCCAATGTGACGACATTGGTCACATTGACTTAAAGGTAGCCCGGACTGCCATGATTTTAGAAGATTATATAATAATATAATATATTATATATTAGGTGAATTATAATAATATATATATTAGTGAATTATATATTAGGTGCATTATATTAGGTGAATTGATGTACCTTTTGCAGGTATAGCTTCCTCTTCTTCAGGTTCAAAAACAGGTGCTTCTGGGACAGGCTCCTTGGGCACATGTGGCACTTCAAAGATGCAAGTTTAAGAAAATGTTTTGTGGGTGCATTGTCACAGACAAGAACATATTAAAAGAGTTGACAAACAAAGAACAATCATATTTGACATACACAGGCACTGAAATTTAAGATTATTTAACACAAACGCATGGGAGTAAGGAGACAGGATTGATCTACCTTTAGCTGGAGGAGGTTCTGGCTTTTTAGGCACAGCAAGAGGAACTTTGGCTTCAGACACAGCCTTCTTGGGTATCTCAGGCACTTTTAAAGATATTAAGAAACCAACTTTGTATGCACACGATTTAAGACAGAGAAGAAACACTCATGTAGCAGACGACAAACATGCAGGACATAAACATGTAGGGAACTATGATTGTGAATCTAAATGCTCTTTTTTGCCTTAGGACGGTTAATATTGGACGGTATGGAGTTTAGCACATATTTGCATGTTACGCATGGGTAAAACACACAGTCTTCAAGTTTGTTTAGTACTGTTTCAAGTACCTTTAGGTGGAGGGGGCTCTGGTTTTTTAGGAACTGCAACAGGTACTTTCTCTTCTGGTATGGCTTTTTTCGGCACTGCCGGCACTTCAAAAAAACACGAATTTACAAAGCATTTTTATTCTTTGCCTTTCGTCCAGTGTTGAAATATAACAAAATTGAACACAAGCATCAGTGAAACCACTGACAGATCGGGGGACTGAAAGGTCTGCTCATACTGAAATCAACAGATGCTTTTTATACCGATTTAATAGATCAGGGTGGTTGTTCATAATGACAACAAAGTGATGTACCTTTAGCAGGAGGAGCTTCCACTTTTTTAGGTACTGGGACAGGCACTTTCTCTTCTGGAACAGCCTTCTTGGGCACCTCGGGCACTTAAATTTAAAGATACAGTACACTGAGCACATAATTTTGTGACAATGTAAGACAGAAAGGAGCAGTGGCATTCCTAGAGGGGGGGGAAATGCTAAGTTTTGCAGGAGCCTGAGCTCCTGGGTAAAGCAGACTCTCCCCCTGGCCTTCACAACTAATTGTGGCTTGGAGCCACAAACGGCTGTGAAGGTGAGGGGGAGGTGCTGCTTTATCCAGGAGTTCAGGCTCCTGCAAAACTTATTATTTTGGCCCCCCTATAGAAATGGAACTGGAGAGGAGCATGGCACAACACAAGAATACATATACAAAGGAGACGCTTAAAGAGGAAAAAAAATCTTTGCTGTTACACTGAACTGCAGGAAGAGGAGTAAGGCCTGTCAGGCTTACTTTGCACACAGCAAATCTCAAACTGATTTTACCTTTAGGTGGCGGAGCTTCTTTTCGTTTAGGCACTGGAACCTTTTCTTCCGGGACCGGTTTCTTTGGCACCTCGGGCACTTTAAAGATACGGTTTGAGATGGTTGAGCCCATTCGAAGCACATTAACACAGAAAAGCAACAAAAGACACGGATGGAAACAGTTCTAAGATTGTCCCCCTTCTCCCTAACATTCTTGGATCAAGAAATAATTTTTAAAAAGAGCTTGAGAATGCCAATGAAGAGATGGTGTACCTGTCGCGGGAGGAGCCTCCTTTTTCTTTGGCACAGGGACAGGAACTTTTTTCTCGGGGACAGGTTTCTTCGGTACCTCAGGCACTTTTAAAGATAACATTTTGTTTAGAAGAATGGACACCCCCCAAATAAGAGTTCTATGCACTACAAGAATGCAGCATTATTGCAAGAGTGTATATGCAACACAGAGTCCCAAAACAAGCTAGCCACAATATAGTGCTGCAATACTGGGGGACAAAACAAAGGAATTGGTTTATTTTGGTCACAAATCAAATATGTGTTAATTGAATGGAAATCTAGATGGCAAATGGCGTAATCCTATCCAACTTTCCAGCACTGATGAAGCCGAAATGCCACGCCAAGGTAAGAGGAAACCTGTGTGGCTACCGCCCCCACTGCAGGATGCAGTATATGCCCTGTTGGCACAGCTGACTCAGCACAGAAAAGTTGGCTAGGATTGAGCCCAAAGCTGAGTACAGATTAAGCATACTGGCTTGCTAAATTTGATTGTTTTATGGCTGTTGGTTGAATTTATACAACTTTTGTTGCATGAGGACATGGCTTGAATATTGACCCAATCCCAACAAAGGTTTATGCTGGCAGCATGGAAATTCTCCTGGTGCAAACTACACTTCTGTAGACTCCTTTACAGTCCTAGCTGCCGCTGCAAGCAGCAAGCTTCCAGGTCTGTACTCCAATGGACCAGGGATGCCTGCTGAAAGAGGTAAGGCTGTGCAGAGGATGGAACAAGATGGGGGGGGAAGGAATGGGGTGGTAATGGGGGGAGGAAGTCAGCGGATCAGGCCTGGCAATGGCACATGCCAAATCGTAGCCCCCTTCGTGGGCCTGATCTGCCTTAACGGATCAGACTTGCAACAGCTATTGAGCTGCCACAAGTCCAGTTTGACCCACTTAGCCCAAAGGAGTTTGCCCCAGGGCAACGGAAAATACTCCTTGCCCCCAGGGAGACCTCTGGAGGCCAAAATTCCCCCATAGGATGCAGTACCAGCATCGCTGCATTGTCACATGGGGATTGGGCTGGAAATCAGAACTGAAGCTGGGTGAATTGAATAGGATTTATTAGATAATATCATCTGCTTAGCTTGATGCTCATTCTGGGAGGAGATGAGTTTAAAAGATTCCCGTCCTTATTGCGTATTGATTAATTTTGCTTAAGTTCCACTGGGGTTTATAGAGGACACTGACACTGTGGCAGGTTATGTGAGGATTGGAGGCTAAAGGAATAAGGTGTTTGCTGCCACCGAGCAGCCATGGGGAGAAGATAATATCAATGGGTTCCCTTGGTTGCAGTCAGGGCAGGATGGCCAGGCAGTTGATGAATACCATGCTGGGCACTGCTGGCTATTCAACAGAGACACACATGTATTGTGCAGTCCTAGCCACCTTCCTCCTGAGCTACCACATGATGCATTCCAGTGCCAATCATAACATGGGCTTTTTCTTCCCATTGGTTGTTGCTCAGTGGCAAGATTCACTCTTCTCGTAATCACTCATTTTCACACTGCCACTGGCTGTATTAACAGTGCAATCCTAGTCACCGTCTTAGCAATAGCACAAGGTGAACAACCACATTGAGTCATTGGAGTGCATATGTTTAACACTGTTAAAAGCAGGTGTTTTTTTTTTCAGTAGTGTGCATTTTTGGCCTCAGTTATGTTTTAAGACGACACACATGGGCTCTGCCAATCTGCATTTCCTCCCATGTCTTCTTTAGAATGTGAAGTTGTTAAAAATCCATGACATGATTAGCACTGTCGTTTTTGCAAGTGGCATCCAGTGAAGCAGAATGGGGTGGGTGGAGAGCTCTATAATTGTTCTACTGCACAGTACAGGGGTAAATGCAGGTCAGGGGGATATAGGCATCTTCCTGATCTCATGCTCTGATGCCATAATTCAGCAGATCATAGGCATGTATGTACTATATTTTACTTAATTTGGGGGGTGGCTTAACCAACTAACAACATATTTCACGTCAAGTGTTTTTTCAGAGCTGACTTGCTAATTCAAAGCTGAATTCAACTGGGAGAACTCGGGGTGCAAAGGAAATCTACTATTTGGAGTCTTGCATAAGAACTGAAGACTGCCTTAAGTATCAATGAGTCAAACATTTTGAATAGTTTGAAATATTCACTACTTCAATGTAGAGCTCTTTCTGTATGCAACATGATTTGCACAATGTGCGCACAATGCACATTGTGCATTAAACATCATTCAAACATTAATAACAAAACAGAGCTAAAGGAACTGAAAACAAAACAAACGGTCATAATGTAAGAGCAAATGAAACAAAGATCCTTTTTTTTTCCTCAATGCATTTGAAAACTGAATTTTACCTTTAGGTGGAGGAGGTGGAGGAGGTGAAGGAGGAGCCTCTTCCTCATATTGAGGAACTTCCTCTTCTTCATACTCAGGAACTTCTTCATAGTAAGGAACTTCTTCCTCTTCTTCATATTGTGGTTCTTCCTCCTCATAGTGAGTGACTTCCTCTTCATAATGGCTAACCTCTTCGTAGTGAGTGACTTCTTCATATCGAGAGACTTTCTCTTCTTCATAATGTCTGACTTCCTCTTCATATCGGGAAACGTCTTCTTCCTCTTCATACTGAGGGGCCTCTTCCTCCTCTTCATATTGGGGAACTTCAACATGGACCACTTCCTTTTGAATAACGGTCTTACGAACTTCAGGCACTTTAAAGATATGAATTTATAAGATTCTTAGCTAAGACATTCATCCATACAGAGAACCAAAATTCACTGCAACGTAAGAATTGCACCAAAATAAGAATATTCAGAAATAAACAAAATAGCACACAGTATACATTTATATCACATAAAAGCACACATTGGATCAACAACTATTGTACCTTTTGCTGGAGGTTTCTTCACTTTTTTGGAAATTGTTATTGGTACTCTTTCTTCTGCAGTAATTCTCACAGGTGCTTCAGGAACTTTAAAGATACAGTATATTTATAGTTCAGAGCCAATAAACCAATATACATAAGCCCATAAAAAGAAGCAAGAACTTACACACACACACACACACACACACACACACACACACACACACACATGTTGTTGCCAGACAAAATACATAAACATTTGGACAAGAAAGAAAACTACACAACTTATGTGTAGTTTCAAGAGTTTTCTTCATACATGAGTCTTTTCATAGTAGTAGTGAATAGATTTTTTTCTGGTTTAGAAAGACATAGCTGTGTCTTGGTATCCTTGGGGAATTGGTTCTGCCCCCCCCCCCCGATACCAAAAACTGTTAAATAAAAGCAGTTAAAACAAAACATGTGTCAGTCAGGCAGTCAATTAGACTGCCTGACTAGTTTCAGCTCGCTCCGAGAAAAGTGATCTTCTACCTTTGCCCTCTCTCACTGAGGATGTGAGGGTCTCAGAGCAAGTTCTAATATTCTGACTCCCTGACCAACTCTCTAGAAATGCGGTTTTGAAAATGAAGACTTTTTTTCCCCTCTCCAGAGTTCAGCAGAGTCCTTCTTATCTGCAGTGGCCATCAGTTGAGTTAAATCAGTGTATAAAAAGGTTGGACCTATATATGAAGTCTTGAGAGTCTAGCGTGTGTCCAAAATTTGAAACACTTTATATTTCTTTTAAAAAAAAAATCATCTAGGCATTTTCTAAACAGAGAGATTCCATGTGTTCACAGGAAGACTGAAATTTTCTCAAGAGAATGCATTGCTGATTGCATTGCAAGTTGTGATCACAGATGACAGGTAGAATTAATCGAATCTCTCATTTCATTAAGTATCACTTTATGACTATGTTATTCTGAACAATTATTTCTATTTTGAGGGAGGACCCTCACCTCAAGGTTTTGTGTGATGGACTGTCTTCTCAGCCAAAAATGAAAGGGGGGGAATTAAAGTTTATATACTGTGCTATGGCTACCTTTTCCAATCGTTAAATCTACTATCCTTGTGAAAAATTCTGAGACAAGCAAGAGTTGACTATTGCTCCTGCTTATGGCAACTAACTGTGATCATCCTGCTGTTCATCAATAAAGGTCCTCATGTGGAGCATTCTCAGCATTTCTTACTGGAGACAACTCTGTGGCTCAACATTAATGAAATCAAGCTGCTTACGGTTCCTATGCTGTTATAAAAACAGAATGGGGCCAGACATTTTTTCTTGAGAGCTAACAACTGCTCATGTAAAAGAAATATATTTGTTATAAGATTTCAAACTGAAATAACTAATTTAGACTGCTGATATTGTGCCTTTGATTAGGGTTTATATTTTTCTTTCAGGTGACTCCATACCTGTATACGAAACCTCCTCCTCTGAATGAAGAGAAACAGACACTTCCTCTGAATACCCCCAGTGCTCTTCCACAACTGTTATTAAAGACAGAGGTTAGCTTTAGTATTTCTTATGGGCAATACTGTTTGAGTCAAACTGTAAGAGGGCCTATAACACGGATTCCTAACCTGTGGGGCCTGTACCCCAATGGAGTGTATGAAGAGGCCACAGGGTGCGTGAGATTCTCCCAGAATTTAGAAACAATGTTTCCGACGCATGACAAAAGGGCAAGACCCTCTGTTCAATAAAATTGGTATTTTTTGTGTATGTGTAACTTTAATTTAAAGTCTAATCTTAAAAAACGAGGAGAGGCAACTTGGAGTTTCTACAGTGAAACAGTGCTGAATATGAAAACCATCTGTTCTGATTTATTCCAAATCTTGAGTACCTTTTTCTGGAGGAGTTGGTTTTCTTTTGGGGACAGCAATGGATACTTTTTCTTCTGAAATAACTCTCTTTGGAACTTCTGGCACTTGAAAAATAGCAATTTTGAGAAAACCACAATGTAAATCTCTCTTAGTAAAGTGCTGTTGACGGTCATATAAGAATATTATGAACAAAGAAATACAAAGAAATACACATTTTCAACAAGAACACTTTTTTTCTAAGTACAGAAAACAACATAACAAAACATTTTAAGCTGACATTCAATTAGTGGATATGACACACATTTTACATTATCAATTTACAAGCTTTTTGGTTATAGAATTTGGTCTTTTTCTAAGCACAGGTTTCTTGTACTTGAACAGAAATGATACTAATTAAATCATGACAAAACACACAACATCGTCATCAACACAGAAAAACATAAAAGACAGATGCTTTGACTCAAGATAGAATTTTCATCCCTGGCATAGAAATATCATTACAAAACAAACATAAGAAGAGCTCTAAAAGTTATGACAGTTTTACTGATACAAATTACATTGCAAAAAACATGACATACCACATAATACTGATTAAAGATCTAAGAACAATGAGCTGCTGCATATCAGCAAAGGCCAGTCTCTGGAAATGTGCACCCAAAGTGGCTAAAGAAAATAAGTGCTGACAACTAGATTTTTAATTAATTAGTCATTGCCTTTTAATGAATTAATTAATCATATTTGAATAAATTTCAATAAAACAAAGTCTAAATATGGGTACCTTTCTGAGAGAAATGTGAAATCTTACATTTCAGCAAAATACATCATTATGCAAAGGCAATCTTGGCTATTTTTATTTCATTCCCAATTACAGTAACACAGCCATAGCAAAAGCAGCTCCACAAACAAAACTGTCTTTAACTTTCAGTCTCACAGATCATCTTTTCATTTATTTTCTTACATTAACTGCTTTGTTACATTTTGTTGAATACATATATTTTATATTTTTAAATACATGTTTTTTTTAAAAAAAATTACTTTTACTTAAAATTGGCCTCTATTAGTTAACAACCTGGTTGTTGTTGGCCAGGTTGTTGTTGTGAGTTGGCCACAACTTAGTGACTGACCAACAACTAATTAACAACTTAATAATTTTACAGATTATCAATTTAACTGATCAATTAATAAATTGATTAATTTATTATGTTATTGATCAAACTAAATTAAGTTTACATTCCTAAAAATAGTACAGCACAAAGTGCTTGTCACCAATGTAAACAAACATTCTGCATTTGATTAAAGGCAGAAGAGGAGAACATGTCTAAGAATGCTGAGCCACTTTTAAAAGGATTTCTTTTCCAGGAATTGACAGCCTGTTCCTGATATGCAAAAGCCTTTTGTCCTGCTCAAGATAATTCATGTACCTTTAGCTGGTGGAGCGACCTCTTTCTTAGGAACAGGGACTTTCTTCTCGGGCTCAGCTTTCTTTGGCACAGCTGGCACTTTAAAGACATTTGTTTTCAGTGATTTGAAATACCCATAGGCAACAAATACACTTAGGTAACAAAAAATATTCATGATACAAAGACACAGAGCCATTGTAAGGCAACAAGAAAACAAAGATTAATGTACGTAATTAGACTACCAGAACAATGGGTGAAATTAAAAGAGTTACTGGGTAAACTCAAGGTCTTAGACATGATATCACAAAGTACTTTTAAATGTCCCCTAAGTTTTAGAAGTGTTTTGCTATGTTTCAAGAAATGGAAGGCCATAGCTCTCCCTTGAGTGCTTGGAACATAGCTTTTTGTTTGTTCCCCAGCCAATTTTAGGAGACAACCATCTTCTGTTAAGCTTATAATTTGATGGAAGGTGGAAGCTTTTTGGAGGAGGAGGGCCTACTTTTTGTGAGATATTTTTCTTCTTAAATGATATTGTTTTCTTGTGAACTGTGGTCACAAGGCTGCTCTGTAAAAACACAGCATGCAATTTTATCTCAAACAGCAGAAGTATATTTAGAACTGAATTAGTTTCTTCACATGAATTTTTGCTCATATACAAAAAATACGTATGAGACAATACAATAAACTGAGGAACTGACAAGCCTGCTGGCAGCAGACTGAAAGAATGGCCAAAACATGATCACAAGTTCTCAAGAGATTATTGTTCATGAAACAAAAATAGTTCCCACTGGAAACGGACCAACAAAAATGTACAATACTATCTAGACAAAACACAGTACTGAGAAGATTTTTCCTGTTTACCTTTAGTTGGTGGAGGTTCTTTTACTTTAGGAGCAGGGGGCACCCGTTCTTCAGGTGGAGCTTTCTTGGGCACTTAAAAATAGTACATAATTTTAGGATGTTGGAACAATCTTAGTATGATTAGAAGAAGCAAAAAACATATTGAGAATAACACACACACTTCACAGAAAAAAACACACAGCAAGATTGCCTGGAGACAGGCAGTTGTTCACACTTAAAGCAAGAGATTAATCCCAGCTCAATTATGCACCACCACCACCACCACCCCAAAAAAAGACTAGATGACGAACAGAAAATCTTTTTCTCAAGTGACAAGAAGCATTGTATGCGTATATACCTTTGGCTGGGGGAGCCTCCACTTTCTTAGGAACCGCAATTGGTACTTTCTTTTCTGGTTCTGGTTTCTTCCGCACCTCTGGCACTTCAGAAGGAATATTTAAGAATAGGGAATGTCTTTTGTGTATGTTATATGCAATGTCATACATTTCCATTTAAAGCCATATTGCAGAATCAAGACATGAAACAATTACTGCACACAATGTATTTAACTCTGAGACAAGAAGTATGCATTAAGACACATAAAGCAATAGACAAAGTAATAATAAGATATACAATACATAGCGTTGTACAAAAGCAACAGGAGTCATTTTGGCCACGGTATTACACCTTTGACTAGTTTGAGGCATTTGAAAATATGGCGGCAGGTATTTTAAAATACGAGAAATGCACAAAAATTTGTGAGCGGGTCCTTTTGTTGGTCAAAAATAAGTTTGTAATCTGTTAAACACATCAACAAAAATGAACACAAACACAATATATAAGGCAGACTGTTATCAAACATTTATACCGAAGGGTTGCTGGTATACCTTTAGCTGGTGGTAATTCCTCGGGAACAGTAACATGCACTGTCTCCTCAGTGTAGTAGGTCTCCTCTGTCAATGTAAAGATATGGTAAAGAATGTACGGTTGAAATAGCTGTCATAAGAATATCAATACATTCAGCAAAACAAGACAGAAAAGCATTTGTTACATACAATCATGGCTTACAAAAACGATGAGTTACTTGTATAGAAATTTTGCCTTGGTTCTAGTTCATCATACACGTGGACAAAATCAGTGCGCAGTTTGGTTCTTGAGAATATGCATCTGCTGCTATGCATAGTAAAGCAAAATGAATGACCACATGATTCGCCCAGTCCATGTGATATTTACCCACATGATTCGCCCTTCCATCTCAAGTAAGGTGGGAAAAGAAAATATTTCTTTACCCATAAAAGAAGATATTTCTTTACTCAGCATGTAATTAATCTATGGAACTCCTTGGCACAAGATGTGGTGATGGCACCTTGCCTGGATGACTTTACAAGGGGATTGGATAAATTTATGGAGGAAAAATCAATCAGAGGTCACAAGCCATGATGGGAATACACAACCTCCTGGTTTTAAAAAGTGGCTGTTTCTGAATGCCAAAATGCAGCAAGATACAGAAATCTTGTCATCTTGTGTGCTTTCTTAGGTATCTGGTGGGCTGCTGTGAGATACAGGAAGCTGGACTAGATGGGCCTTTGTCCTGATCCAGCAGGGCTCTTACGTTCTTCACTTAGATGAAACGTAGGAAATGGAGGATTCTCTGGGCAGGGATGGGGGGCAGGTGGGAAGCATGATGGGAGGAGGGGTGGATCACAATGGTACAGGTGGGCGCCAGACGGCAACACTTGACCACTTCCCTCTCCCCTATTCTCATTAGACGTGTTCCAGCAATGAAGCTGGCACAGATCCAAGGACACCCATTGGGGCAGCAGAGGCTGACCCTGGGGAGAGGGAATGAAAGTATCCTGAAGAGGGTGGTCCTCTGTGACCACCCTCCCTGCAGGATACGGTGCAAACTCCATTGGCTCCATGCACTCCGTTTAGTTAGGATTGGGCTTTCAGTGATTCAAATAGAATATAGTGGGTACCAGATAATACCCTATGATTTTATGCGTGTTTGAGCTATAGGTGTCAAGCAATTATTTTAGATGTTGAAGTATATATTTTTATTTGGTTGTTTTTGCCAAGAATTAATAATAACCTGGCTTATTTGTGGCTGTGCCTGCTGAAAGCTTGGAGGGCATGTGTGCAGCAAAAAGAATGATGACCACACTGTGAGGGAAAACGTCTGGAATGAAGGGTTCAATGAGTTTCTCATATAACATTAATTGCAAAAACTCCATTTGTAAAAAATGGGGTTCAGTGATAGCTTGTCTAAGTAAACTGCCTTGGGTCTGTGTGACGGTCACTAGGCGGCATATAAATACTGTATAATACTAATATTATAATGATTTTTGGAATGTTCTTCAACTTTGCATTAGTTAACAGCCTCTGGACATTCAAAGCATAGGCAGTGTTAGAGGACCTTCGAGCTTTCTGAGCTGAGCCATTCAAATTACGAAAAGAAAGAGATGATTAAGAATATAATTCCAATTAAGTAGAATAAGAAAGAAGTTGAGCTTCTTAAGAAATGAAGATGTAAAGATTCTTAAATTTACTCTAAACTAGGCACCTCTGAATGTGGTAAAGCATATCACAGGCAGTGTGAAAGATGGATTTAATTTCAAAAAGGCATGGACTATGCATCTCATCCAGTTAAAAAGGGTGTCATGACATACTTTTTACTGCACTGACATTTTTGTGTTTGAATCATGGCATACCTGACACTTCTGAAATCTCCTCTTCTCTCTCATATGAAATGAACCTTTCTTCTACTTCCTCCTCCTCTTCCACTTCTTCCTCCTCCACTTCTTCAGTCCATTTTTCCACTGTTGATATTTTAAAGATGGGCTTATTTTTTTAATACTGATGTGAAATGGGATGCCAGAAAATCATTTTTGTTAGGTGAGTGTATTTGCTAGAGGCACGCATACATAGGACATGATCTACACTATGCACACAAAAATACAAACATACGAACCGTTTGGTATTGGCCACAGTACAGTAATAGAGTGTTTGTACTGCAACTGATATAAAGAGAACCAAGAATCCATGGAATAAATTAGGGATTAGGTACTATAAGAGTACATCTGATCTGCCCTGCTTTTCTCCCCAATGTGTAGAATCCTGGACTACTATCATGTGATGACTCCACCATGGACTGGTTGCCCTTCCAGAGGGCATTTATGCAGAAAAAAAATCTGTATATACTGACAGGGCCCAAGAGCCGTACATAGTCTACCCCTTACCCTACAGCAGTGGTTCCAAAACTCCTACAGGGGAGTTGGGAACCTGGTGTTTGTGTAGACAGGGATGGGGGCCAGGAGGGGATGACCACACTGCAGAAAACGGCACTGCTGCCGCCAAGGGGCTTTTATACTTACGGGGGGAGCAGCGCTGGCCTCACAGAAGCTCACAGCCCTCTCTGATTTTGTCTGCATCTGCTGTAAAAAGCTCTTATCTCCTATCTAAAGCTACATTCTGTAGCTTCCCTTTAGATCAGAGATAAACAAACTGTGGAGGAGATCACAGGGGGGCTGCAGGCCTCCAGGTCCCTGCAGCAGGCCAGCACTGCCCTGCCAATAAAAATACCCCTTGGCAGCAAAGCTGCAATCTCTGCAGCACTGTCACTGCTATTGGAGCAGGGCCACTCCCTTTAAAGGGGAATGCCCTGCCTCCTGTTTCCCTGGTGGGTCACGACCCACCAGTTTGGGAACCACTGTTCTGCATCATTTTAGCTTCTTTGTATGCATCATAGAAGGATGAAAATATGTTTTTTGTTAATACAGGCAAATTTCAATCTATAAGTATTATAGTTGTAGCTCATGATTCTTTTTCATAAGAGAAACTTGAAGGTCACAGCAGGTATAGGCCATACCTTATGGGCTATTAGTATTTTTGAAAAATCACAGAAGATCCTAACACTGATAATCTTTCATATGATTTATAATTGGGGCCTGAGAAAGGAAGGAGTGGGGTTTGCTTGCTTCTGCTAAGAAGTAGAAATGCCACTGAAAGATGCCATGGTGCCCTCAATTTGAGTGATAAATCTTTTAATTTCATTCTGTCAAAGGAGTGACATACATAAAAGAATATATACACAGACAAAACGGTTACTACTGATGTTAACAGGAAGCAGTGAAGAGCAGAACATGCAGACATTTAGTTTCATGACAACAAAAAGCACCTAAAAATGTGGTTAAATTTCTCACAGTTCCAATTATTTGCAATATACCTTCAGGCGAAGGAGCCTCCACTCTTTTGGAAATGGCAAAAGACATTTTTTCTTCTGTAACAAACATTTTCTCTTCTACAACGGCTCTCTTAGACACCTCAGGCACTTTGAAAGATATTAAATGTATGAAGTTTTAATTGGACTAGGTAGATTCCTGACTGAAGTCTGTGGCTAGTATTTGGAAGACATTTATCTGAGCATTAATGCAACTAAAATGTGCAAAAGAGTCCAATAAAACTACACGCTGCCCCACAATACGCAGGGTACAAAGTTAAGCTAACTTAACTGCAAGTTAAACAAACTGCAAAACAAACACACAGACATGGTATTGTATTGCTGGCTGCTGATGGATTAAAAACATGGTACTGCAAAAAGAAACACATAGACAACCCTTTCCTCCCGCACCCACCAATACAAAAAAGGCTTCAACAGTCACTGGTAAAACATGATACAAAACAAAATGCTTGTCAGCAAGAGGGAAGAAAATGTTCTTTTAGAGGGTAAGATGATTGTAACTCTGTCCAAAAGCATACCTTTAGCTGGAGGAGCTTCCACTCTTTTGGGAACAGCAACGCGTACTTTTTCTTCAGGGACAACTTTCTTTGGGACTTCAGGCACTTTAAAGAGATCATTGTGGTTTAGAATTTCCCAAGGCACAGGAATAGAATGAAAATAAAAGAACACACTTTAAGAGAGCAATCCTAACCTGGAGTTAGGCTGGCACAGTTAGACCTGCAAAGTTTGCCCGGCCCAAGGGATACCGTAAAGTATGTTTGGAACACTCAGAGTCAGAGAGGCCAGCACACAGAAATGCGCCATCCTCCCTGACTCTAAGAGTGGTCCAAATGCACTTTACGGTGTTGCTTGTGCCAGCCAAACTTTGGTGGCCTAACTGTGCCGGCTCTACATGGAACGAAGAGATCATCATCAAGAACAGACTCACGACAACTCAGGAAAAAAAAGAGATCTTTCTCTTGTTTTTTTAAGACTGTCTACCTTTAGTTGGAGGAGCCTCTTCTCTTTTCCGTACGCGGGGGACTTTTTCTTCTGGAACCACTTCCTTGGGTGCCTCGGGCACTTTTAAGAATGTTAAAAGAAGCATATGTAAGAATAGATGGAGCCAGAAAACATGACTATGATGAATATTAAGAGCCATCAACAAAACATACACTGTGTATAACATTCAGATTAAATGTGGCATGAACACACATACAATTAAGATGAAAATACACACAGAACAAAATGAAGATCTGACTCCTGTACCTTTGGCTGGAGGGGCCACTTTTTTCTTAGGTACAGCAACTTCAACTTTCTCTTCTGCTCTCTTGGGTACCTCAGGCACTTTAAAGAACATGACATTTGAGAACACTGAAATCTGGTATCAATGATGACTATAAAGTGAAGTAGAGCCTGCATTTATCCATTTGTGAGAACACTAAAGAGGGAATTGGAAACTACTACTGGCAGTGCAATCCTATGCATGTCTACTCAGAACTAAGCCCCACTGAGGCCAGTAGAACGTGTTCCCAGGGCAGTGTGCATAAGATTGCAGATGTAGGGCGCAATCCTATGCAGCGCCGGAATGGCGAGGCCAACTTGGCAGCGCCATATCCAACGCTGCATAGGAGAGGCTGGAGCTCACCCCCCATGGCAAGGGAGCGTTCACAACCTTACCATAGGGGAGGCTCCAGCCTCCCCTATGCGCTCCACGGATCCGAGGAGACCGCATGGCCTGAATCAGGGCCTCGCGGCCAGGCTTAGGATGTGGCCATATGGCCACCTCCCAAGCCTGCCCATGTCCCGCCCCTTCCCTCCCACCAATCCCCGTGCCGCACCGTCATCGTGCCTCCCTTGCGCCAGCCGGCTTCAACTGACGCTAGGGAGGCGCTGCATGGACACATTGTTACATTTAAGTCACAAGTCACAAGGACACTATCTAGCAATGAGCAATATAATAAGAATAATAACAGATACAACACACAAACAGTCACCATTAAGGAATCTCAGCACAGTTCACAAAACATTCCATATGAATGACGTTTTCCACAATGAAAATAATTGCGCACCAGAGATCATATCGTACCTTTAGGAGGTGGTTCTACTTTTTTAGAAACAGGAACAGGCACTTTTTCTTCAGGGACTGGCTTTTTAGGCACTTCAGGCACTTTAAAGATATTAAAAGCAGGCTTAAGTAACCCTACTGAGAATTACTGGGACTTGTAATAGCAGATGTTTGACCTCACATGCTTTGTGATGACATATAAACATGAAAGAAGAGCTAGTGGCTCTGCAAGGACTGATCCAACCCACATCTGATAAATACCCCAGTCATTATAGGCATGCATAAACACAAGTGCCCACCCTTGCCCCAGTAGCCAAAGAAAGACAGACAACAACATACACCAATTCTGGAAACTCACATACATGTTTTGGATATACAAAAGCAAAACATAAGGGATTAAGGTTCCTTTGGGAGCTCCATCATTTCAATGTATATACCTTTAGCTGGTGGTGCCACTTCTTTCTTTGGAACAGGTGCAGGCTTTCTTTCTTCGGGAGTCGGTTTCTTAGGTTTCTCTGGCACTTGTGATTGTTTAAAAAAATTGATTTTAGTATTTGAAACTCTTATTTAGTCAACTATTCAAAAACTCCATAAGATGCAGCGAAATAAGTGACAGATGAAAGCACTGCAGTACACCTTCTGTGTTAATAAATAAGCATTCCTCGCAAGCTAGAGTCGTGATCACCGCTGAAAATGCTGTGAACACGTCTCACCTATTTCAACCCAGCATTTATAAGTAAATGTTGTACATAGTATGTGACTATAACAATAATTGCATGCACACAGAAGACATGATCAGATCTGTTGAGCAAAACGTATCTTTAAGAGAGATCATTTACCCCAGTATTGGGGCTGGTGCACGCACGCACGCACCCACACACAAACATGTAAAAAAAACAACAAAGCCATATAACGTATATTAAAAAGAATGCAAAAGAATTAAGGTAAGCAAGAGGAAAGGATATAGCTTTCTTTTTGACGGCGGCTGTACCTTTAGCGGGTGGAGCCTCCACTTTTGGTGGGGGAGCAGGTTTTTTCTTTTCTGGAACCGGTTTCTCGGGCACTTTAAAGATACACAGGTATAAATGTTTAGGCAAGTGCTGAAGACCTTAAGCCACTTATAGCAGTGAAAAAAATATTCAACGTATCAAGATGAATTAAAAACCATTTACGTATTTTTATATACTTTAAAGATAGTTTCAGTTATCAGTGGTTAAGTCAATAACATACTCAATTATGTTAGTGATGGGGCTGTGTTTTTGTAATAGCTCAGTCCCCCCACTCATTTAGAAGAATTAAGACGAATGTGAGATCTCGTCATTTAGAAGAATGTGAGAGCTATACCAGAGACAAGATGATTATCTTTATCATTATTATTCACCTTTGGCTGGTGGAGCTTCCACCTTTTTGGGAACAGCAACTGGAACCTCTTCTGCTTTCTTGCGTGCCTCAGGAACTTTAAAAAACATTAATTTCGATTTATTAGCTGTTAGAAAATTTCTCTCTCTTGTACCTTGTTGCAGTTAAAAATATGTGGGCTTTGCTAATTTTTAACACATGCAAAAAGATACTCATATGAAAACTTGGAATAGGATCAATGATGATACACTCTTAGCTTTTCATGGCTAAGAGCTAAGATAAAACTCGCACACTAAAAGGTATACGTAACTGATTTGAAAATCTACCTTTAGGTGGTGGAACTTCAGGTGGAGCTTCCTCATATTCTTCATAGTCATACTCATCTGGTTCTTTAAAGGAGATTGTAAGATAGAAAAGTTGCATTTACATGACAATTTTAGGTAACACTAAAAGAGTACATGCAAATCCTATTTAGATGTACTGTATGTGTGTAGGGGAGGAATTGCTCCTGCTTCCTTCACCAGCAAAACTGCACATTTATCTGATCTTTTGTACAGAGCCAGTGTGTGTGCATCTTGTACATAGTCTCTCCTTGCATGAACTGGGTCTCTGCATAATACAACTGAAGGAGCAAAGACTGGAGGAGTGATCTTAACCCCCCACCCCCATTTCATTTACTGTATACACTGGTAATCTGAATAGTGCTATAGACATTCAGAAGCTTGCGGCAGGATCAGCAAGAGAGCACAAAAACAATTACACGGACCAAGCTTCCAACAATTAAGAGTTTAGCTGAAGGAACATAGAACACTGATTTGAGCTAATATGGGATCTACCTTCAGTTGGGTATTCCACATAGCTCTCTTCTTCATACTCTTCTGGTTCTTTAAAGAGAATTATAAGATTGAGAAGTTGAATTCATATTAACTTAGATAATATGGTACATAAATTGGTACTGATACATAAAATTGGTACATATTGGTACAAAATAGATGGAATTGGTACATAAAACGTGTAATAGTAACAGACATATACTACTATCTCAATGCAGAGTCCAGCTTGTGCTCATAAAGCTCCTGTGTGCATTTCAGATCCCCACATGCAAAGGAATGCTCACTGGTATCTTTTTCCTCTAGCAGAGTGAATAAGATAGCTGTTGTGAGTGTGGGAACTCCAGAATGTATGGAGCTCCTGCATCGACAAGAAATCTTTGAATCAAGACAACTTTTTTGAAAGACCACAATTTTTACATAAAACAAGATTAAGAAAGAGATTTTTTAAAAAAAATTAAAGAGGTTTATAGTACCTGAACCATAGCTATACTCTTCTTCTCTGTGATAAGAAACAGACACCTTTTCTTCTGAAATAGTCCATTTTTGCTCTGCTGGTACTTTAAAAATAAGAATTCAACTTAGTACTTTTAGATTGAAATGTCCCACAAGGTTGAGAAAAAGCATGTATAATGTTTCATACCTTTCTTTTCTATAATTTCCTCATGGACTACCCTCCGTGCTGGTTTTTTGGGTGGAGCTTCTGGTTCTTTAAGGATAAAAATAGTTAGTTCCAAAGAGGAAAGACCTTCTACTGATAATTAAAGATAAAATGCATCACGACATAGTGCATACAAGATTTGCATTTTTGACTTGTGTTTTTGGAACTATGGCAAGTTACATAAATGGAACCACCTTGGCTACAGTTTGGATTAAAAGAACTATTGTAGGCAATTCATAATGATAATAAAGGATTTCACATCTCTCTTAAGCTACTTTCTAAAAGAACTAGTATGTGACATTATCAATATCCTGCTAGGCTTTCTCTGTTACATAAAGTTCACTGACTTACAGAGAGCCTTAGGGTATAATCCTAATCTGGAGTTAAAGCATGGCTGGCACCATAAAGTATGTTTGGATCACACTTGGAGTCAAGAGAGGCCAGCACCCAGAAGTGTGCCATCCTCCCCAATTCCAGTGGTCCAAACATGCTTTACAGCATGTTTGCCCCCTAGAATGGTCCAAACATGCTTTAAGGTGGCCCTTGTACCAGTCAAACTTTGCTGGCCTAACTGTGCTGGCCTAACTCCAGGTTAAGATTGCACCCTTATTGTGTTTTGCTTTTGATGTATGTCTTTGCTATTGATGGATGTTAACATTTTCCTTTTAAAACACATGGAAAATGCCACCCCAAAGCTGTTTGCTGTCAACCATCAAACATTAGACTGCAAGTTTTTTCTGGAAATAACTAGGGAACCACTGATAAAATTATCTTTTCTACTGGGCTATATGAGCTATGGCTTGAGCTATGGCAAGCTATACATTCAATGAATAAGCCAAATTTAATAAAATGTATTCACGCTTATCATCCCACCCCCAAAGTATTATTGTTCTTTTATAATGACCACAACTTGGATGTTTAGAACAGATAATCCTTCTCTTCATTGTTTCATTAATGTTAAAGGAAAGGAAAGTGTTGCTCACTGTAAAATGCCATTTATGTCATTGTTGGTCATTTATGTAAATTGCATTATATTTCATCATACCTCTAGCCCGTTTGAGGTGTTCTTCCTCAAGTTTCTGAGCAGTTCTTTCAACTTCTTCAGTTACTGGTTTTCGAGTAACTGCAAGAGATTTTAGACATCTCATATTAGCTTCGATTTGCACAAGTAAGAAGTTGATTTGCTCTTTAGCACATAATGGAATGTTGACATTTCAAACCGTGCTGTATTAGGATTTGGGTTTCGGACTTTGAAATTCATGAGAGAGACACATCTGTCCCCTAAGTGGCTCACACACTAGTTCCCTTCATTCCTTTTTGGGACCAGGTGAGAAAGAGGACCAAGAAGACAGTGTTAAAATGTCTGTGAATATTTTTGTTTGTTCCTCCACGCAATGGGGAGGTAGAACTGGGGTAAAATGTGACTTAATCCTGAAATGAAGCAGAATGTGACTCAGGTGTTCAGATCAGGACAAGTGGAGAGAAATGCTTTGAATAGTTGGCTTCAGGTATTTGACCCTAGCCTACAGTTACTACCTTCCCTATGTGCAAACAGGCAATGCTTCCATTTGCATAGGGGAGAAGCAAAACTGCCTTGTAGTGGCAGCCCTATGGGCCCTATACATCAAAACTGCAGAGGGGGCTTTTCAGAGGCAAGGGAAGTACTTCTTGAAGGATGAGGCTTAAAAGACCCTATGTATGCCATAGCACCTGCTGGCAATGACAAGTAGCTGGTGATTACTTTTTCTGGCATTTTTCCTACTAAATGCACATAAAACTAGACTTATTAGTAAATACGCCTTTTTTTAAAAAAAAGCTAGTAATAAGGTGAAACGAGATACATTGAAATAGAAAATATTAGATCCTTTTATTCTAGAGTCCATACCTTTCTGTACCATGACTTCTTTCTTTTCTTCCTTCTTTGCTAAAATTGCTGGTGGTTTCTTCTGCTCAGGCTCAGGCTTTCTTGGAATCTGAACCACTGCAAAATGCACAACAGGGTTAAATCAGGAGACACTGTTTGACCATAGTGCACATTATTTTTATATTTCAAACCCATCTGTATAGACAGATGCGAAGTGACATTATCTCACTGAAAGCCCATCTTATCAATTCTCCCACCCCCAGAAGCTGCAGTGGCACCCAAATGACACCTGCTGGTGGGGGGGGGGGACAGTTGCAAAGGTCTCCTCTATGTAAGAGAACAATTGTTCCCTTAGGTGGATTAAGCCTCCATGGAGTAGCAGGGTCCACATGAACCCATGCCCAGCAGAATTGAGGGCGCAATCCTAACCAACTTTCAACTGACATAGCTGTGCCAATGGGGCATGTTCTGCATCCTGAAGTGGAGGAGTAGTCATGGAGGCCTCCTCAAGGTAAGGGAATGTTTGTTCCCTTACCTCGGAGCTGCACTACCCTTACCCCGGTGCTGGAAAGTTGGTTAGGATTGCACCCTGAGTCTGGAAAGAGGGTTAGGTGCAGCTGATCCCGCCCCATGGGATCCAATCCCTCCCTCCCTGCCCCATTCTGCTCTCCCACCACCCTTTTGCCTTCCCCACTGCCTTTCCTTCATTTACCATTGGCAGACCTTCCAACACAATTGGAAGGCAAGGCCTTCCTGCTGGCATTGCCAACAGCTTGACAGAGCACTTTTTGCAACTGCTCTGGCTGCTTTACAGCAGTCAGAACCAGTGGAAGAAAAGGATCAACAAAGGTTTGGAAGTATAAGATTGGGCTATAATGTCAGGTTTTTCCCAGGCTCTGCCCAAGGCTCAAGGTGTTTAACAATATATTAAAAAATTAAATTAAAAAAATTAAAAATAAGTATGCCCTATTAAATATCTATACAAAATACAGAAATAGAAGTTAGCACTTTTGTTTTATGCTTAAACTTCAAAGGTCGCATCGTTGGAACAAAGTCAATGACAAGCGCAGTGAAACAAACATTCCTGATCTGAACCTGATTTAATATTGGACACTATTGGCTTAAATACTCTATTATATGACAGCAACACTTGAGGAACCAGGAGTGCAGTCCTAACCTAGAGTTAGGCTGGCACAGCGAGACCAGCAAAGTTTGGCTGGCATAAGGACACCGTAAACATATGTTTGGACCACTCTCGGAGTCAGAGAGGCTAGCACACAGATATGCGCCATCCTCCCTGATTCCGAGAGTCATCCAAATGCGCTTTACAGGGCCCTTGTACCAGCCAAACTTTGCTGGTCTAACTGTGCCGGCCTAACTCCAGGTTAGGATTGCACCCTATGTTCTATTTTATATGATCATTAGTAGAATTGTATGTATAGAATTTAGAAAGTCTGTACACCACCAAATTTGTGTTCTAGATTGGTCAAATACACATACTTAATATTTTCAGGCAGCTGAGTGTTGTGCAAAATTAAAATCTGGAGGAAAAAGGACAGCTTCTCTAAAACCATGGAAGTTTTTTACTAAAAAAACGAGCAAAATATGAGGGAATTATACAAGGAAAAGAATAACGAATGAAGTAAGGGAAACTTATTTTAAAAATTTAACGTACCTTCTTCACGAGAAACCTCTTTTTTCTCATAAGTTACTTCTCTTCTTCCATAGTCTTCCCAATCTTCCTCCCCTTCATCATAACCTTCCTCCCGTTCATAATATTCATGTTGCTCTTCATACTCCTCTTCCCATTCTTCATACATTTCTTTCTGAACCTCATAGATCTCTTCCTTTTTCTCATAAACTGCTTCTTTCTTTTTAGCTACAGCAGTTACTTTGACCTCTTCAGGTTTCTTTGCAGGAACTTTTAAGAAAGAGATAATGTTTGCATGAATATTTGAAGTTTTCAGAACACGTATGACATACACACATGAAAACATGTTTTGGCTTTGATATCGTATGCATGGGATAGCTTTTGGCCTTGTGTTTTCAATGCCATGCCATTTTTCTCACAACAAAAACAACATAGTTGGCCTACTATAGATGTAGCTATTACAGCTTTCTAGTGGGTAGATGAACCACTTGGAACCTTTTCGCTCAATGGAAACATTTAAAATCCCTGTTTCCCCTGAGGGTCAATCATAGCCGATATGCATGATGGGTTTTTTTCCACAGTCAGGTTTATTCTTAATAAACGTATTTCAGTATGTTTTTTTTTAATCTTATGTTGGAATAATTTCCTGTTTTTATGGTCTGGGGCTAAGGGAGAAGGTGCTTTTACTAACATGTCTGGTAAGTAGTTAAATTTCAATGTCAAACTGTAGTGTTTTATTTTAAATTGATCTACAGCACAATCCAATGGCACAGATGAGATTAAAAGCACAATCCTATGCATGTCTACTTAGAAGTAAGCCCCATTTTATTCCACAGGATTTACTTCCAGGGAAGTGTGTATTGGATTGCAACCTTCAAATGCAATCTTATACACACTTACCTGGAAATACAGTAGATTCCACTGAACTCAATGGGACACTTCTGAGTAGTCATGTATAGGGTTGTGCTTTTTACAGCCCAATCCTAACTCAGGCAGGAGCAGGCTGACCAAGTTAGGATACAGTAGCAGCTTAGAGTGGGGCAAGAAGATGAACTTTCCCTTGCCCCACGGTAAGCGGCAGACAGCCAGATAGGGCTGCTCGGGCCTGTGCCTGCTAAACAGCAGGCGCGAGTCCAAGCAGGCTGCAGTGGCCCAAATTGGGGTTGAGTGGCCCAGGGATGGGGGGGTTGGATCTGGCATAACTGCTGAATCTGGACTCCTCCCCCCTCCCTGGGCCTCCCTGCTAGGGAGACCGCCCTCCCTCTGCCTCCCCTACTTTTGAATCACAATATCTGCATAGGTCAGATTAATAATTGAATAAACAATCTACCTTTAGGAGGCGCAACTTCCTCTGGGGGTTTTGGAACCACTTTTTTGGTGACTTTCTGCACGGTTGTCTTTTTAGTCACTTAAAAAAAATAATTTTTAAAAAATCATTATGCTTGTAAAGGATGCCAGCAAAGAAAAGCATATACAAAGATAAAATGTAAAAGTCTGGATTACAAAGCTGCAATACCTTTTTCCTTTTTCTTCTCTTCTGGCATTGGAATGAAGATAGGAAGAGCAGGTATTTCTTATAAAGGTAAGGGATATTTTCATTAAAATACATACATATAGCACACAGTTCCAAAATCCCTACCTACCAACTTTAACAGCCAAACATTATGGTAAATAAATTTTACCTTCAGCTGGAACTTCCACTGGAACAGCAACACGAGCGTCTGGAACATCTGGAATGTCAAATGGATGGGAGCATATTTAGATCTGATTTTATGATGATCCCATATAAATTATTTATCTTGGAAAAGTGTGCTCCCCAAAGCCCTCTGCTTGCTTCAACATTCATTTTCAGTGTCAATCCTAGGATGTTGTTGCTTTACCTGTGGCCTTATCATCACAGCCTGTTCATAACCCAATTTAAGGATGCTCAGTCTATGTAGTAGGCCCCACACAGCATGTGATATGTACATATTTTTCCTAAACAGATTAATCTCTGTAGAGCAAAGTGTAATTTTTTGATGAAGCACAAAGGACGTTTTGACATGCAAGGCTTTCATCATTTTAAGTGCCTTTAATATAACCTGTATTAGCTAACATATAGATTCAGTTTAAACAGCTCTCTCCTGATTTCTATTTATTAAGAGAATTCATGTATAAACAAAAAACAGCATGAGGGACACCTAACCAAAACAGGAGTCATAAAACTTGAAAGCCTGATTTCAGCATTTCGAACACTTGTTTGCCAAAATCACGGTATTGTCTTACATAATCTTTTTGAGATTTCTGTAAGGTGTAATGTATTGGCTATTCCACATAAACCTCACAAACTGAATCATATCATAAAACCAACAGAAAAACAGTGAATGAGCATAATTTTTATAGTAATCATTACAGGCATAATGACAAGTACTCAATTGATTTATGTGTACTTAAGGCCACAGAAATCTACACAAAAGGTGCAGTTGATAGGTTTGAGGCAGATTCATCATTTTCCCCTTGTGAAAAATCTTCCTAAATACAGATCTGTAATTGTGCTATTGTGGTTGCTGGGGTTCATGGGTTTGACTCAGTTGGGCCGTCGCTTCAGTGGCTACAATGGTTGCCGGTTCATTTCCAGACCCAATTCAAAGTGCTAGTTTTGACTTTTAAAGCTCTTTATGGCTTGGGACCACAGTATATGAGGGACAGCCTCCTTCCATACAATCCCACCCATACTCTCAGGCCATCTGAGGGGGATCTTTCTGACTGTGCCGCCACCAGGAGAGGTGAGAGGGAAGGAGGCCAGGAACAGGGCCTTCTTGGTGGTGGCCCCACGATTGTGGAATACCATCCCCTTAGAATTAAGAACAGCTCCCTCTCTGGGAATATTTTGGCAAGGTCTGAAGACTTTTTTTTCAAATAAGCTTTTAACTGTTGACATGCTGGCTGGCATTTTAAACTACAAGTCTGGGATCCACAAGGCCTGCTCATTTTAAATTTTAAATTGTTTTAATATTATTTTTAATTGTCTTATTTTGTTGTTGTCCCATTTTAATGCTGTAATTTTGATGCTGTAAGCTGTCTTAGGTGCCCTTGGGGCAGAAAAGCGGGATAAAAATCCTATAAATAAATAAATAAATAAATCACTTAAGAACGTTTATATTATGTTCAATAAATCAAGCTTTAGTGTTGAAACAGGGATTCTGTGGGCCAAGAACATGATTTTGTGCAAGCAATGGTGTTTTTAGATGACCTTCTCCCCACACAGCAGACCCTTAAACCCTCTCAAAGACTGTTGAAGTTCAGAAGGCCTCCACAGTAGCATCTAACTGGGGGAAAGGAAAATGTACAAGGAACTTGTGAATCTGCCTCTTTAGGAACATGCACAAGGTTCTTTGATCCTAGCCTGAGTGTGTCCAGATGCAAAAATAAAGTTTCATATGTACGGCATTCATAGCTTTTTGTTTTTTACCTGGAGGCTTCACTTCCAGTTTGATTTCTGCAAGAGAAGAGATGAATGTCTTTTTTATTTGAAATGATTTTGTCTTCACATACATTCTTTCAGTTCTTACATGGCGGAACTACTATACGCAATTTTTGAACATGAAAAAGCCTGTACTGACCTTTAGTCGTGAGGTAAAGTTCAGCAGTGCTCCTTGCTTCGCCTCTAGGCTCAAGACGAGCAATGACAGAATACACGCCTGAAATCAAAAGGGCAATTTGAGATGATGGTGCAGCTACATGGAAAGGAACAACAAAGGGCAGAGAATGAAACGGCTGTAACTTTACCTTCATCATCTGCAGTAACATTGTGGATAGTCATATAATGGCAGCGGCCTTCACTCCTAAAGCTGTATTTATGGCTCTCCCTCAGTTCAATTTTGCCTTTATACCATGTGACCACAGCATCATCAAAAGACACTTCACACTCAAACGTTGCAGACTGGTATTCGCTCACCACTATATTCTGAATGGTTTTTGTAAACTGAATTGGTTCCGCTGTTTTAGAAAAAATAAAAATAACAGTTACTCCTTTCCACTATTCGTTTTTTCCCCCTTGATCATATAAAGTTTTACATACATGCATGACTATCAACAGGCTATAAAAAGTAAAGGAATCAAAGGAATGAGCATTCCATGGGCAGTGAACTAATCTTTTGGAAGTGAATTGGAAACATAAAATAGTTAGCACAATGCTTTGTTATTCCTGAATCAGGAGAAGAAATGAAGAAAGGTACCATGATAATAACAAATGTCATATAACAAGGAGTGAATACTAAAATAAAATTATAGGTATGAAGGTTTTGTTATAATTTTGACAGAAAAAGATTAAAAGTATGATGAGAATCAGAGAGAGAGAGAGAGAGAGAGAGAGAGAGAGAGAGAGAGAGAGAGAGAGA
>JAJKFI010000015.1:818863-885441 GCA_029204185.1 Lerista edwardsae
AGAGAGAGAGAGAGAGAGAGAGAGAGAGAGAGAGAGAGAGAGAGAGAACACAGTATTTGCTCCAATCAGGACGTTTCTCCTCACTGTTCTTTCCTTTGCTTTTTACCTTATTCATTAACTCAGACTTATTTATTATAATAAAGATATGCATCTGTTCACAAACCTTCAATTGTCAGGTCTGCTGATGTTTCCAGATAGTCAAACTTGCAGGTGTACCGCCCCTGGTCTTCTGTTCTTACGTCCTTGATGATTAGCCTATGCATCTTCTCTGAGACTTCGGCAGAATATCTACCTCCTATTTTAATGGCCTTTCCATTTCTGAGCCACTGGGACTTTGCATTTGGAACAGAGAACTGACAAACCATGGAGCATGTAAAGCCTTCCTTGAGCGAAGTATCACGCAGCGGTCGTTCAATTGCAGGTTCTGTTAGCAAGTTAAAGGTAGAGAGATAATGACGCAAAAACTACATCAAATCTTAAAGTCATTTTAAATACAATGTTTGCACTTACCAATAACAGTAAGCTTAGCGCTGGCAATATGTGGTCCACAGACCACTCTGTAATTTCCCTGATCTTCAAGCTGACAATTCCTAATTTTAAGTATGTGTCGATCACCATCAATTTTTATGTCATACTTCTTGTTAGAGTCCAACTTTTCTGTACCTTTGTACCAGGAAAGTTTGATTTCTGGATAGTTTATTTTAATCTCACATTCGAACACAGCATCTTCATCTGTTAATTTAGTCTGATCTTCAATGTCTCTGATCAGAGTAACAGGCTGAAAAACAGTAACCATAGGTCAATCTCAGTTTCAAAGCTCAAGACATGCTATGTAATAATAACATAACTATAAATTAACATATACTTGAGTAATATACAGCATTAATCACCTCTGTCTGCGTAAGTCTTTGCTGAATAAATGACACTAGTTCATCAAATTCTTGCTCTTCCCTCCTAGATCTCTGTTTTACTTCAATCTCCTGTTGAAGAAAAGACCATAATTAAACACGAAATAAAGCCTTTTCCCACCACTGAACCCGTCCTTGTCTGGCCTCCTCCCGAATCTGCTCCCCCCCCCCAAGTTGCCCATGACTCACCCCCACTGCCACCTTATCTGCCACCAAGCGGAGCTTGGATGGGCCACTGGCATGCATGTGGGGCCTCTGGCCACAGTGCATAACAATAGCATATCATTTGCAGCATGGATTGATGGTGCCATAAGCACCAATATGATAGGGCTGTTTGCAGATCAAGTAAATCCTGGATTTGCAAGTTCCAGTTAAAGGGGAAGATGCTCTTGTGAAATGCTGAGAAGAAATCATCTAGGAGTTGAGTCTATTAGAAGTCAGGGCTAACAAAGTAACTCTTTGCAGCTAACATTTGTATACCTGAAATATTGACCACATCGTATTTTTAAAATTATTTGATATTTTTAAAAATATTTTTTTAACTAGGTGAAATAAACATGGAAAATCTACTATGAAATCATTATTTACCAGTCTATGAGTTTCTTCTTCCTGGCTTTGTTTTAGCAATTCAAAGGCTTGGAGGAGGCCTCGGAAATCTGTAATTCCATACATTCGAGCATATTTCTCATATTCTTTAGGATCTACATTTTTTAGAAGTTCCATGATATCAATGGCTTGTTCTTCCTCATCTTCCTTTCTTTTGGTTGGAGTCCTGTATAAATAGGCATTTCATTTGTTAAACAGATACTGTATTTTCCCTTTCTCACAGTAACATGAATGCAAGAGCCTAGGAATTCCGACAAACTATTCATTTAAAAAAGGACCCTGATCTGCTCAGATATTACTTTAAAAAGTGTCCGTGTTAAATTTATATACAGCTTTTATGATGTAACTCAATTATGACACACAGACCCATTCAAAAGACCTACTGGGCCGATGCATGTCATCTGTGTTGGCCCAGTGCTGTCACAAATATGCCATAAGGCATGTCTGCATCGGCGCAATGGGTGCTGGTCAGACACAGGCAGTAGCATTGACACAGTGACACCACTGGGACCGCCAGGTAAGTTGGTCCAGCACCAGCCGCGTTCAGCCAGCATATGGCCCCATAGGGTGGGGGAAGGGGCAGAGCAGCCTGGACGGGGGTGGGACTGGCGGTGGCCATATCCTATTGCCATATCCTATCCTATCACCATTTCGTATCCTCCATGTCAGGCCATTTGGCCCCACATGGAGGTTGTAATGTCTGTGCTGGCACAGTGCCCTTCCTTCTTCCCCTGAGGAGCCTCCATCAACTGCTGCAGTTCCCATTGGAAGCTGTGGTAGCCATTTTGGCACCCCTGCTCCTATGTGGGCCAGCCACTTAGGACTGGACTGTCATTTAGCATTGCAGCCTGAGCTGGTTATATTTCCTAATTCAAATACCAAATAATCTACTTTTCCTACGTATAAAATTATTCTGGTAAAGATTTCAGTACTTACCTCTTTAGTTTTGCCCTGAGATCACCTTCAATTACTTCTTGTTTTCTTTCTTCAACTTGTAAGTTGGCACTGCTTTCTATTTCACCATGTTTGTTGAAAGCCACACATCTGTACTGCCCAGAATCCGTTTTCGTTGCATCCTTTATTTCCAGTTTGGCTTCATCTCCTTTCTGTTGAATAACAATGCGGCCTGCTTGGTTGAGCTGCCTCCATTTTCCCTTCATCCATTTCACATTGGGGATTGGATCACCACCAACTTTAGCAATAAATGTTGCAACACTCTCTGGGTAAGAAAAGTAAAGAAAATATGTGTCACGTAGGCTTAAGAAAAACAGAAGTCAACATTTTATGTCAAATGCAACAAATCTGAAAGGCCACATGCTTTTGGAAGCTGGACTTACTTTCAATTATAGTAATGCTTTGGGGCTCTGAGACAAAGTAAAGCTTCCCATCAGTTGGTGCTTTCTTAGCTGCTGGTGCAGCTGCTGGTTTTTCTGAAAAGTAAATGAAAGGATTTAAATTTTGCGGCATAGCCTAAAAGTAAACCACTACCATCTTTTCATAACAATAAAATTGCTGTAAATATTTGCCCAGCCTATATACAGGATTCAGGCCACAATCCTAAACTGAGTTAGGCCGGCAAAAGCTAAGCCAGCAAAGTTTGGCCAGCGCAAGGGATACCGGCGTAAAGTATGTTTGGAGCACTCTTGGAGTCAGAGAGGTCAGCACACAGATGTGAGCCATCCTCCCTGACTCCGAGAGCAGTCCAAACACACCTTATGGTGGCCTTTGTGCTGGCCAAACTTTGCTGACTTAGCTTATCCCGGCCTAACTCCAGTTTAGGATTGTGCTCTCATTTGTATATATTCATGTTGTGTATCAGTATAAGAAGTGTTCACAATTAATGTTTAACTATGTTAAGGAAAATAGGACCAGTAGCAGAACTGGGGAGGGGAGACAATTGCCTCAGCTGTACAGTATTCAGCTGGGGAGGGGAGACAATTGGCCCCGGGCGTCACCCACCACAGGCTTCGTGTGGCATCTTGAAAGTGTTCTGAAGGCTTCAGAAGGCTTGCAAATAATACTTACCTTATACAATACTTAAGTATTGTTCAAAAGCATTCTGAAGCCTTCAAAATGCTTTTGGCACACAATGAGATGTTGCGTGAGGCTGTTAGGTTAGGGGGGCAGTGGCAGTTGCTGGGGGGGACGGCAGTCTGTGGTCTTGCCCCTGGGCAGGGAAAGGCCAGAGATGCGAATGTATAGAATACCATTTAACAATTAGCTTTATTTAAGGCAACAAAACAAATATTTCTTGATGGCGTGGCATCCTCAGACAATACTATAGCATACCATGATGCATGTGGACATGCAAATCATACCATATTTTGTGGTAATACCCCCAGCAAAAAAGCAAATTCATCCTGTTAACATGTATGAAACCAACCCTAGTTACCATAACAGGAAGAAGATGAAGGGATTGGCATTGCATTTTGAATTTCTGTGAAATTACCTAAACCTTCATTTCACAGTACCTTTAATGGTCACTTTTGACTTGCAGGTATCACTTCCAGCCATGTTTGAAGCTTTGCACACATACTCGCCAGAATCAGTTTTAGTAACTGCCTGGAGTTCCAAAAGAGCATTTCCATTCACAAAGCTAAAGCTGCATTTATCAGACGATCTTAGTTCTTTCCCAGCTTTTAGCCACTGGATTTTGATTGGCTGTGATCCCTGGACGTGGCAATTGAGTTGTAAGATTTTGCCTTCATCTATTGTCACTGGTTTAAGAGGTTGATCAAATACTGGTGGCTTTTTGGGTTCTGAATTGCCATTTCAAAGGATGAAATTAAGAAAGGAAAGGAAGAAAAATAGTGAGATACCAAAGTTACTGCAGCAACAAGATATAGATACGGGTAAGATTCATGTTTTAAATATACAGGAAGAAATGAGGTACATCATTCTTGTATACCAAAGAATGGTGAATTCAGTTTCCCAGTACAATGTTTGAACAGTAAAAGCAACATTGTGTAGATTTAAGAGCTTTCTTTTTTAAAAGGAATAGTCTATCTTATCAGACTGGAAAATGTGAATTCTGTTATATACAATAAAGCTGTTATTTTATGTAAAACAAAAACCGAGAGAGAGAGAGAGAGAGAGGTAAGAGCTTTTACAATTTATTTTTCATGCAGATAGAAAACTTTCACTTTTGTTGGATTTAATCACACACACACACACACACACACACACAGAGAGAGAGAGAGAGAGAAACAACCAAGCCATGAAATGACATTTCTGGCTATTTCCTTGCAAACATTTTGAGCATACAGTATTTTCTATTCAGGACTGAAATTATTACATTAAAGGAATAGTTTCTAATAAAAAAATAGGCATTACACATTATAAGCATTAAAAAAGATGAAGCAAAGACTATGTGACTTTTCAGGTGCTCCTTTTCAGACAAGTAAAATGTCTAAAGGGCATCTCAATTGTAATTGGCGCTTAGGATCTTCAAACATGCACGAAACAAATTTTTAAAGATGTTAGAACAGCAGCACAGTTTAGTAACTAAGTCTCAAGTAATGAAGAATTTAGGTACAGTTTTCTGTCACTTGATGGGATAGTATTGGAGTCTGATTTCTGTCACTTGCATGTGCATTTAACAGAGGATTAAATATAATCAGATACAGGATAGTTATAAAAAATGATGATATTCTCATATAGCCAAGTGCAGAATGCAGTTAGACAGTAATGAAAAATAATGATAGCTTATGAACTGACAAAGAAAAGTTAACTATAAAGCAGGCAACTGCAAGATGAACCAACCTTTAATAACAACGGAGGAAGTACACAGTGCACTCCCAGCATCATTGGATACTTTGCAGGTATATAAGCCTGCATCAATTTGGCTTGCACTCTTAACATGAAGCAGAAGTGTGTTGTTTTTGAATGATAGTTCACAGTTAGGGCTTTCATAGATCTCCTGGTTATTCTTGTACCAGGCAACTGTCAGAGGCTGAGAACCAGAAACACGGCCCTCAAGCTGAAATGTGTTTCCTTCTGTTTCTTCTACCACTTCAGACAGTTTCTTAGTGAAAGTGGGTGGAGTCTGTCGTTCTGTTGGAAAGGAGGTAAAACTCAAGGTCTGAATACAGAACGTAGAGTACCAAGACTGATTTTTCAAGAAATATATTTAAAGAATATTGGTTATTAACTCCTTGGGTTTTTTTTTTTTTCAGCATCACACAACAAGGCAACTTGCTCCATATTTTGAATTTGGTTGTTTTTATAATGCTGGATTCTAAACAACTACTTTTATTTTTAAATAAATACCAAATAACATTTTTATAAATAAAAAGATGTCAACAAAGCATAGGTTCAAAGGAGAATGGATTTAGGAATACATGCTTCAATCCAATGCACACTTACTTGGAAGTAAGTCCTATTGAAATAATGGTGACTTTTTTCTGAGTGCATAGAAGTACAAATCCTACATGCATAGAATTGTTTTGCTAGTCATCCTTTCTACAACTTTTTTCATTTTCCATTGTTTTCTATATTTGCTCTGACGAAACCTTAGCTTTGGACGCATATTTTCAAAATACAGATGTTTCAGTGGGGTTCTGATTTCCACCAAACCTGCCAGGCTGCATGTAGTCCCTCTTGTAGTATACTGTATGCCATTCTAGAAAACTTCTTGACACTCAGGAATAGCTTTTGGCAGGTATAAGGGTGGTGGGAAAGTCCCAGGACAAGAATGAAGCTTTGGCTCATTGGATACATTCCAACATGCATTTTGTGGCATTATTTCTAATCCAACAGATGAAATACCCAATACCTTTAATATTAAGTTGAGCTGTGCAAGATTCCTTTCCAACTTCATTGCTAGCTTGACATGAATATTTTCCAGAGTCTCCTTTGTCAACTTTCAGAATTGTCAAGTGGGCTATATTTTCAACATAACTGATCTGGTATTTCCCTCCAGTTCGTAATTCTCTGTTATCCTTTGACCACAAAACCGTAATTGGGCGTGTTCCAGAAATGTGGCATTCAAAGTCAGCACTGTCACCAGCAACTGCGTCAACAGGTGCAATTGGGATGTCAAATAATGGAGGAGTCTTCCCTTCTAAAGTTTGGAAGAAGAACTAATATGTAACTTTGTACATCTTAAAGCAGAAGTATGATATCAAATAAGTATGGAAAAATTAGGACAAGACCTAAGTCAAAGTAAATTCACTTAAATGCGCGTTAGATTGGGACATCAGTGTTTATGTGCCATAAAAGTATAAGTTGACAATATTGAAGAAAATATATATTTAGTTCTTGACAAACCTGTAAGGATTAGTCTGGCACTGGAAGAAGCAGTTCCAATAGCATTGGAAGCTGTGCAAGTATACTGTCCAGCAAGACTCATGTCAGTTTGTGAGATCTGTAGAGTTGCAACGTTATTTGAGTATGATGTCTGCACATTATAGCCATCTCTTATTTGTGCACCATCTTTATACCAGGTTATTTCAATAGGTTCAGAGCCAGTAATGCCACAATCAAATGTAATTGGCAAGCCAACAGTTTCATGAATATCTCTTAATTTTCGGGAAAATGAAGGAGGAAGTTTACGCTCTGCAAGGAAACAAATATTGTATAATGAAGGCTTACTGGTTGGATGCTTCAGTTATTATAGTATACTTTTGCATAAAAGTCTGCATAGAAATAAAATACACAGACAATGTCTGGCCCTTATCCCACTGAAGAAATCAATTGGACTCATGTTAGATATGACCATCTTATTCTAATTCTTAGCAGAACAGAGACCATTGGCTTCAGAATTATTTTGCAACAATTGCCAGCAAACAACATAGACAGGGGGATTTATATTTAAAATGTAAGGAAGGATAATTTAACAAGAGCAAAAAAGTAGACTGAATCCTAGAAGAGACTTTATAGAGAAGTTCTGGCAAGTTACATTGCATATTTTTGCTCCATAGCATTCTGTTGAAACATCTCAGCTTCCTTTTGGTTTTTTTTAAAACATTATGGAAGAGCAATAATAATCTCTAAAGCTTTCAAAAGTATATTGCAATACCTTGAACAGAGAGTAGCGCCGAAGAAACAGCTTCTCCAACGCTATTTTCAGCTTTGCAGATATACTCCCCGCTATCATTGCTATCCACCTGGTTGAATACTAGAGTGGCAACTTGGTTCTTAAAGTGCATTTTAGAGGTATCCGTAGCTCTTAGTTTTGTGTCTCCTTTGAACCAAGAAACAATGATTTCTGGTGTTCCAGCAATTTGGCACTGGAAGGATGCAGAATCTCCAACTGTCACCTGAACAGGGTCCAGATTTCTGACAAAGTAAGGTGGTTCTAAAGAATAAACACACAGTTACAAAACCAGTCACCAATTATCCTTTTACACAAACCTCAAATCTTAGCAGCCCCCTCCACTTTCAGCAGAAACTACAAACCTAATATTGAGACTGCAGCCTGAGAATTATCTTGTCCCGAGTCATTTTCTATGTGACAGGAGTACAGGCCAGCATCATCCTGTTTGCTACTAGAGATCTCCAGTATGGCAGATGTTTCCGTAGTGGTGATATGACATTTTTCTGACTGAGTTACATTTATTCCATTTTTCCGCCATGAAACTCCAATGGGAGCGGTGCCCGTGAACGTGCATTCCAGAATGAACTGTTTTCCTTTCTCTACGTTAACATCATTCAATTTCTTCACAAATTTAGCTGGTTCTATCAAGAATATGAGAGTCAAAGTTAGAGATATATGATCTGAGATTTGTGGGTGCATTCCCGGTATAAGGGTACGGAGCTGAAGAGGACAAACCTTTGACAAAGAGATGAGTTGTACAAGAAATTTTGCCAGCTTCGTTACTAACAATGCATGTATAATCTCCACTTTGGACTGGGTGAACATCAAACAACTCCAGTTCAGCAACGGATTCTTCCAAAGAGATGTTACATCTGTGTCCTGGAACTAGCTCAACGCTACCCCTAAACCATTTCACCTCCAAGGGAGCGGTTCCTTTAAGAATGCTTGTGAATGTGATATTTGCCCCAGACAAAACTTGCAGAGATTCAGGTTTCTTCACAAAAGATGGAGGCTCTAGACACACATAAAGAGATTATTTTTTAAAATTTTATTTGTTAAAAATGCAAACAGCTGAGGTTAGACAAGAAAAAAGTATGAAGAGATACTGCATTTTATTTTATTTTTTATAGCCTGTTCATACTTTCTACCTTGGGTTCAATATTTACCTCTAACGATGAAATATGCTTCACATTCATCAGATCCAACTACATTAGTTGCTATGCAAGAATAATTTCCAATATCTGACTCTTCAAGAGCATTCACCCGCAGACAACAAGTATTATCTGTAAGTGTTGCCTGATATTTTTCTCCACTAGTGATCTCATGTCCGTCATGGTACCAGGAAACAGAGATAGGAGGTGACCCAATTACTTTGCATTCAAGTACACCAGTGGAGCCCAGTAGGCCATGTGTTTCTTTCAGCGTCTTTGTAAATGAAGGTGGTATAATGCGATCTGTGGAGTATAAAGTGTATAAAGATACATTATAGTATGTTTTCATAGGCATTTTCTTAATAGATTTCCAGGTGTTCAATAGTAATGGTATCTTTTTTTGGCATGCAGGAGAACCTCAATAGTATCTCTAGGTCTTGAAAAGAGGAATGCATTCTCTTGTCCTTTTGGAAAGGCATGTTCATGCCCTTTGTATTTCAATTGCCATTAGAGGTTAAACAATGACACTGTACCACTTGGGCAAAAGAATATGTACATGGATTTGTTCATAAGACTGACCCATTGCCACATGTTCCACTTCAAGTTGATTTGGGGAACAATCCTAGCCAGTCTCCATGCTGGCATAGTGTGTACTGCACCGATCCTAGCTGTTGTAATAGTGCTGTAAAGCACCTTGGGACAGCATAGCAGTTGCTGGCGCTAGCGGGAAGATCAAGGCCAGCCCATATGTGCTGGCAGAAGAAACGGCACATGCCAGATGTGGTCAGTTCCATGCAGAGCGACGCAGGGGTGGCAGGAGAGGATAGATTGGGTCTGGGAGGGGGTGGGATCAGCAGTATCGGCATACGCTGCATCCTATCCCCCTTTTCCCAAGTTACAGCTCTTCAAGATGGTTCCAAGGGCACTGGCTTCCCTCTACTGATGCAGAAGGAACACAGAAGTGAAACATCTAAGGTTATTCAACTAACCTGAAACCTGTACTGAAGCTTTGCAACTGCTTTGGCCAACTTTGTTTTTCACCTCAAATGTATATTCTCCACTGTCCTGTAATCCTGCATTCAGAATCTTAAGCCCAGATACTTTGTTGAAGAAAGTAATTTTGTATTTGTGGTCAGTCGAAAGCTCATTTCCATCTTTGAACCACCGAGCTGTGAGCTCTGGTGTCCCAGCTACTGTACACTCTAAGGTACAGGAATCTCCGCTTGTGACTTTCATTGGGCCTGGTTTCTCTACAATAGTTGCTGGTTCTGGAATGCAAAAGACAGTCACATTTGAAAATAAGATCCTACAATCAATGATACTTCAATTATTCTGCAATATGTAATTTTTTTTTAACAGTACCAACCTAGTACTGATAAAGTAGCAAAACATTCCTGACTTCCAGCATCATTTTTAATCTGGCAGGTGTATTTCCCAGTGTTGGTTGGTTCTGTATTTACAACTTGAAGAATGGCAACTTTGTCTGAATACGACATCCACACATTTTCACTTTCTCGGATGATTTCACCTTTGTCTTTCAGCCACAGAACAGAGATGGGCTCAGAACCTTCTACTGTAGCCTGCAGTTCAGCTGGCTCTCCAACTACTGCAGTTATATCATTTAGTTTCTTCACAAACCTTGGGGGTGCTGATGAACAGATAGAAAATATATACGGGATGAATGAGATGGAAAATGCAGAACGGCTGAGAAGAAAAAAGATGGTCTTGGAAAGACTTTTACAAACCTTTCAGCACCACAGAGCAAATGCAAGTGTCACTGCCCACATCATTGACCGCTTTACAGTGATATTCTCCGACATCTGCAGCATCGACGTTGAGAATGTGAATGCTAGCAAGGTAATTCTCAGACAAAATCTTGTACTTCTTGCTGCTTCTGATTTCCCTTTTGTCTTTATACCAGGAGACTTGGAAAGGAGGAGTGCCTTGCAGCTCACATTCAAGGTGAACATCAAAACCTTTCAGAGTTTCTACTGGCCGCGGCTTCTTGCGGAAAACAGGAGGCGCTACAAAAGAGGAGGTTTGCATTTCTGTTAAATTGAAAGGACCCTGAATCATAAAGAGAAGACTATGCTGTTGTGAATGTTTACAATTATGATGTCTTTGAATTGAGAGGATTAGGACAGGGCATATGTGAGAAAAGAAGTTTCCATTCCAAGCCAAAAGCCCTGGTGCATGAAAGATTGGCCTTTAGCAGCAAATAGTACTGGCTTGCTTAATAGCAAATTTCTAGAGCAGGAAGAGCAGAGAGAACAAAGAAGAGCAGATCCTGACCTTTCACTTTCAATGAGGTGCTGCTGCTGGCACTACCAGCTGCATTTTGGGCTTCACAAGTGTAGTCTCCACTGTCTTCGACACTCAGGTTTTGCATTTCAATCACTGCCACGGAATCCACAAAAGACATCCTGTATTTGTTACTGGGATGAATCTGAGTTTCACCCTTGTACCACACAATGTTAATTTCTGGAGAGCCACCTATCTTGCATTCATATCTAGTTGAATCATATTCCTTCACAGTCCTGGAGGACTCTAACTTCTTAATAAACCTTGGGGGCTCTATGAAAGAAAGAGAAAGGGGCGGTGTTAGAATTTTAGGGGTTTCAATGATAAGTGTGCAAAGGATCAGAGTGTATTGGTGAAGCCGTTACTGTCAATCAAAGATCCACAAATCCCCAGAAGTCAAGCTGTGGAGTACCCAGGTACAACTGGAATAATATACTCCTTACAAATACTTTGGTGCAGATATATTACACTAGTTTTTTCATGTAAACGTAACATACACATGCAGAAGCACAGTGGTTTGTTTTTTTTTAAATCCTTGACATGCTTCTAAATTATCCCTACTAAGAGTAAAACTTGAATTATTTGCTGCTATACAAAGATAAATAATATTGTAATAATTGGATATCACAATCCAGTTCTTGCAAACTGGATATTAGCAGCAGAGTAGCTAGTCTGGCCAAGGGGCAAGGTAACGTGATGACGCCGTCATGCTACCCTCATAATCATGTCACACACACCCTGGAGGTCAGGACATCACACCCTGCATCACACCCTCCCAAGCTGAAGCTACACTGACACAGGGAGGGGTGGGTGCGTGGGTGGGTGCGTGGGTGGGGGGTCCCAAGCACTTGCGCAGCAAGAACTGTGCGTCCCCCAAGGAGTGCACAGCAAAGCCGTGGGATGCCACAGGGACAACCCCCCCCCCCGCACAGGGCTCACGACTCTGCTGGATATCAGTAGGTGGCCACTCATTCACAGATTCACTTGTCTGAAGCTCCTTTTCCCCATGCTTCACTTCTCTGCCTCCTGTTTTGGTTTCTACTCAGATTCTTCGGATGACAAGGAGGAAGCTGTCAGACACCTTTTCATTATTGACCAATGCCCCAGCAATATTCGCCCCCTCCCCCTGCAATAGTAATCCTCCCCCTGCTTCTAGAACCCAGAACCCAGTCAGAACAGACATCCCCCATTAGTGCTGAACTGTTTTCCCACGAAGCAGCACTAATGGCAATTGCCTGTCTTCTTTTAGCTACAGGATCCTAATTCGGGAGTGGGGTGGGGGTGGGGTGGATGTGAGAATATGTGATTAGATGTCTGCCACAAAAAGAGAGAAAAAGAAATAAAAGTATTCAGGGTGCTTTCTCTGCCTGTATCTCATTGAGTGTATGTAGAAGAGATGGCTGAACTTGCCATCTAGTTCCCTTCTTATTTGGAACCATGGATTTCCACACACTTGGGTGAAAACAACAACAGTTTTTCACATAAAAATATAACACTTCACTCAGATGTCATATATTAAGAGGACATTCTGTGTTCATCCCATTTATGGCTTGGTGCATCTCCACATGTTGCTAAGTTTAAACAACCTTGTAAGCAATAAACGTGATGCACAGCGTGGTATTAGCTGTCTCATAAAAATAACTTCACGTTAAAATCCCAAGAACATTTTTATCAGTGACTCTTGATCACAAATGACATCCAATTGTGCCCACTTCAAAAACCAGAAGATCCATACATATCTTTAAGTTGCTTGTTTTACAAAACTGAAGAAGAAAAAGAAAAGAAAAACTTTTCATACATTACCTTTGAAACCCAGCTGAGCAGCACAAGAATCCTTCCCGGCACTGTTGCTTGCATAACAGGTGTAAAGTCCAGCATCACCTTTGCCTACTTTAAGAATTGTCAGTGTTGCTGTGTTTTCTACCAGTGTGATCTTGTAATTGCCCCCAGGTCGGATCTCTCTATTATCTTTTGCCCAGGTGACTTTCATTGGCCCTGATCCTGTGACATGGCACTTGAAAGAACCACTTTCCCCAAGAGCAACATCGATGGGCAAAGGTTTCACGTCAAAGAACGGAGGTTTCAGGTGTTCTAAAAAAAAGACGTGAAAAGAGACAGCTTAACTCTTGCTGCCTTTTCTTCAAAATGGCCCCTGTTCACAGCCCAATTTCATCCGAACCAAAACAACGTGTGACCAAGTTGGATTTAATAGGTTACAAACCTGCGAGTTGGAGCTTGGCACTAGAAGAAGCCGTTCCAAGGGCATTAGTTGCAGAGCAAGTGTACTGGCCAGAGTGGGCTGTGCTGGTCTGCAAGATCTGAAGAGTTGCTACATTGTTTAAGAATGTGATTTGAGTGTTATCATCATCACTCAGCAACGCCCCATCCTTAGACCAAGAGACTTGAAGAGGTTCAGAACCAGTTATACGGCAATCAAAAGCAATCGGAGAACCAACTGTCTCCTGGATGTCTTTCAGCTTTTTTGTAAATGTTGGAGGAAGTTTGCGGTCTGCAACAAAACAAATTGGAGGATGTAATGATGTATTCTATGAGATTCAAAAGAAAATTTAGGTCACAATCCACTTGCACTGCAGATGCAAACCTCTTTGTCCTCCCAACCTGTGTATACCGGCAGCGATGGAGCATTAAGGGAACTAGGGCTAGCTTTGTACCCACGGTGCAAGCGAATAATGCCTTTAAGATTTTACACAAAGTATTTTAATTCATAGCTTTGAAATGAGAAGACCCCATTATTTGAAAAGGAACCATCACCTTTGACAGCGACTGCTGCTGTGGTCGAAACAAATCCGACACTGTTTTCTGCTTTGCAGGTGTATTCACCGATGTCAGTAATTTCCACCTGACTGAAAGTAAGTGAAGCTACATTGTTCTTGAAGTGCATTTTATATGCTTGAGTTGATCTGAGTTTGGTATCTCCTTTGTACCAGGACACTTTAATTTCGGGGGTTCCAGCCACTTGGCATTGTATCGTCGCAGGCTCTCCCACCGTCACTTCCACGCGTTCCAAGTGTTTAACAAAATACGGTGGTTCTAAAGCAGAAATTAGTATCGTCAGTATCCCGGTCAGCCTAATCACATTGTATGATGTCAATTAACACAAGAAAGGTCAACCCATTTACGACAGTAACACACCTGAGATTGATACCACAGCACGGCATACATCCTCTCCTGCATCATTTGCAACTTCACATGTGTATTCTCCTTCATCTTCTCTAGTGCTATTAGGAATTTCCAGTATGCCTGATTTTTCTGTTGTTGTTATGTGACATTTTGGAGACTGTGTGATGTTCGAGCCATTCTTCTTCCAAGTAACTGTAAGCGGAGGTGTCCCGCTGAATGTGCTTTCAAGAACAATGGGTTTGCTGTGCTCCACACTGAAATCACTTAGTTTCTTCACAAACACAGCTGGCTCTAAGATAAAGTCATATGAAAGAACAGATCAAGAACTGCACCATACATGTATATACATGTGCCTAAACACACGCACACATATATACCGACTCCCATGCCATAATAAGTATGTGGGATGCACTTGGACCAACCTTTCACAAAAAGATGTGTGGTACAAGAAGCACTGCCAGCATCATTCGTGGCAAGGCAGGTATAATCTCCAGTCTGGAGTGGTCCTACTTCAAACAATTCCAGCTCTGCAGTGGAATCTGCCAGGACGATGTTGCATGTTTTCCCCGGCACGAGTTCTCTACTTCCCTTAAACCAGTTAACTTTGAATGGAGGAGTTCCTCTTATCAGGCTTCTGAACGTTACACTCATTCCAGGTAAAACCTCCAGTGGGTCTGGTGTCTTGGCAAAAGAGGGAGGTTCTAGATTTATACAGACACAAAGTTTAGACTAAATGTTAATTGCTATACTAGATACTTGAAATCCGCATACAATGAATAGCAAGAAGATAAACATATGCTAGGGTTGTGTAGGGAGCTTTTATCCTATACTGACCTTGCACTGTCAAAAAGGCACTGCATTCATCCGAGCCAGCTGGATTTACAGCACCACAAGTGTATGGCCCTGTATCGGATGTGTCCAGAGCATTCACCTTCAAAGTACAGACATTATCTGAAAATGCGGTTTCGTATTTGTCTCCACCGAAAATCTCATTTCCTCCATGAAACCAAGAGACTAAAATAGGTGGGGACCCAGCAATTTTGCATTCCAAAACAACTGAGGAGCCCAGGACACCAAACGTTTCTTTTAATCTTCTCACAAAAGAAGGAGGGACAACCTGGTCTGTAGGGAAAGGCAATAAAAAGCCATGTTTAAAGAGCAGACCAATACAGGCAAATGGTAAATGAAGTCGTAATTGAGAAGAAAGTTGTTTTGCTGACCTGAAACATCAACCGAGGACGAGCAGCTGCTTTTCCCCACTTCATTATGCACTTCAAAAGTGTACATCCCCCTGTCGTTCATGTCTGCAGAAAGGACCTTAAGAGTTGCTACTTTGTTGGAAAAGCTAATCTGGTGCTTGCGACTGTTGGCAAGTTCTCTTCCGTCCTTAAGCCACTTGGTGATGAGCTCTGGTGTCCCACCCACAGTACACTCCAGAGTAAACGCATTGCCAGCTGTCACCACCATTGGTTCAGGCTTCTCTAGAATCACAGCCGGTTCTGGAAGGAGGGAGACAATCCACAATACTGAGTTGCAAAACCAAGACCAAGACCCAAATTGCTCTAGTGCCGAGACTGCAAGGGCAGGAAAGATGCTATTCTTTAGAAGGGAATGGAAGTCGGTACCAACCTAAAACTTGCAAATATCCAGCGCATTCTCGCATTCCAGCATCATTTTTAATCTGGCAGATGTACTTCCCACCATTGGTGGCTTCAGCACTTGCAATCTGAAGAGTCGCAATATTATCCGAAAAGGAGATCTTGACGTTTTCACTTTCCCGTATTATTTCACCCTTGTCCTTAAGCCATACAACAGAAATAGGGTGGGAGCCTTCTACTACAGCCCGCAGTGCCGTGGGTTCCCCACCATAGGTGGAGGTGTCACTCAGCTTCTTGACAAACCGAGGTGGTTCTGGCACGGAAGAGAATTACTCATGGTCAGAAAAAAGAAAATTTGCAAGCAAACTTGAAAGAAAGTAAGAAAAGGATGCCACAGAAGAACCAACTTGTAAAAAGACTAACCTTTGAATTTTACACTGCACGCACAAGTGTCGCTTCCCACCTCATTTGACACTTTGCACTGATATTCCCCAGTGTCCGCAGCTTCAAGGTTAAGAATATGAATGCTGGCATTGAAGTTCTTAGTTGTAACTTTGAACTTCTTACTGCTTCTGACTTGCTTTCTGTCCTTGAACCAGACTACTTCAAATGGTGGTGTGCCTGCAATTTCACACTGAAGGATGACATCAGAGCCCTTAAGCGTATCTACAGGGGTAGGTTTCTTGCTAAAAACAGGAGGTTCTATAAAAAAAAGAATATGAGAACATGTAACTGAACTCCTGGGAGAGGCTGCTTGCTAACAGGAGAGGAGGCAAGCCACTCAGAAACAGAAGCCAGAAGCTACGCTTGTAAATTCCTATTTAGGTGCCTAGGAGGTCCTCTAGCTTTCGAAAGTGCTGAGCCCATAGCTGTACATTTTGAGGTCATATCTATATCCAAAGTTGTAAAGTCCTACTTGAAAGTTTGGCATCTCCCCACAAATTCTTTTCACACGCAGGACTGGATTTTCCAAATATATGCCTCTAATGAGGAAGGGTGTGCACCTACACAGAACCTTTGACGCATGCCATTATTTTGCCACACCCCCAGTTACATCTATTATTAGGGGTGGTTTATTTTGTTTGGCATTAACAACCACCTTTTGTCAGTTAAAATATCTGAATAAAAACACAAAAACACGGCATCTTGGTGTTTAAGATCTTTTCCAGAAATTAAAATAGACTGCTTTTCCAGTGAGAAATAATACTGTGGCTGCATTTGCTGACACTATATCACCTGTATCATCTACCTAGTACACTTTTAAGGCATTATAAAAATGAGAACTTGGATGGAGAATGTAGAATAAAAATACATAACACTGCAATTTGCTATTTTAATCAAGAAATTTTGGAAAAAAATATCACTAAAAAACCACCCCGATCTATTATCCATTATCTGATATTCCCCCCCCCCCGGCCATATTTGGACTTTTCTATATCTTATATTCTTACTGGCTTCCTCCCTCTCCTTATGAGTGTAGTAAATTAAAACACACATATGCACGTACAAGCACACATACAAACTTGGTAATTCCTGTTGACATCTACTGTTTTCTCTAACTATAGAACATTGCCAGGAGGTAACAGACAAGCATCTAGCATGTTCTGCAGCTGGCACAGATAACAGAGAGCGGGCCCTCCTACTACTGTAACCTCATATCTCCTTATCACCCACTTCTTTGATTCATCCACCTGTCATCTCTTGTGTTCAACTTCCTAGGTATTAGTTATATGCTCAAGAAGTATATCCTGAAGTACAGAGTGTCTTTAGACCTTAAATGGCCACAGACTGGATTACAGGAAATGAATTATACCCTTTATTGTCCTGTGCTACTGTATAGTTCAGTAACTTCTGGGACAGACCAAAGACAAATAAGACTAGAAGGCCCATGAGTCTTGATCTTTGAGTCTTGTGAGGGGAAAAGTGTTTAAAGAGGATTCAAAGAGTTTGTCCAAGACTTCTATATACAAGTAACACTTCCATGTAGGGCAGGGGTCTCCAAACAAATCCGGCCTGCCACAAGATTTTATCCAGCTTGCAGCAACTTACAATATTTGACATTTTTACTCATACCATTTCTCAGTTTAAGCACGGCATTGTTTCTTTGCAAATGACACATTTCTCTTTTGTTCTGAATCATATCACACTGATCACAAAAAAGATCCAAGTAAAACTTATTCATTCATTTAAATTTCATTTATTTATAAAACTAAACTTTTCGGCCTTCAAAAATCTGTAAAATATATGATGTGGCCTTCGTACTGAAAAGTCTGAAGGCCCCTGATGTAGAGTCTTCTATAAATAAGCCTGTTACTTTTGGCTATTAAATTTTTCAAGATTGTTTTACTGTATATGTACTTGGGCCATAAACATCAGGACCTTGACAATTTCCCCTACAACTGTAGCTGGAGTCATCTAATTACACATGTCAATCCTTCATCAGAACTTTTGGCTATTCATGTCCAATTTTCTAGCCCTCTGAGTAGATAATACAGCAATGCAGGGGGAGGGATGGAGGCTGTAACAATGTTGACTTCTAACCTTTTACTGTGACGGTTGTGCTGCAGCTTGCAGTGCCAGCAGAATTGAGAGCTTCACAAATGTAATCTCCATTGTCTTCAGGGTTGGTTTCAGCAATGATTAGGATTGCTGTGGAGTCACTGAACGTCATGTGGTGCTTGTCGCTAGAATGTATTTCTTGCTCATTCTTGTACCATACAATTTTGATTTCTGGAGAACCACTGATCTTACATTCAAGTTGACACGAATCACCCTGTTTCAGCATTGTTGCTGCTTCTAGTTTCTTTACAAATTTAGGAGGTTCTAAGAAACCAGAAGGAAAATGACATTCAATACTGTACTGTGTGATGAAGAAAAACTATTGCGAACATACGACTTTTATCATGGAAATGATACGCAATCATCAATTTAATTACAACACTCCAACATTAAGCTTGAGAGGGGAAAAGTGTTCAAAGAGCATTCAAAGAGTTTGTCCATAGTTTGGTTCAAGACCCCTAGATGTTTTTTACATTTCCATATAGGCTGTTCTAGAAAGAATTATTTGTTATTGTTACAGAAACTGTTCGCTAATTCAGCGCGAGTACTTCTGTAATATAAACGTCAGCTATCTGAAAAGTGTCTGGAAAATTCAGTTTTATTTAATTATTAAAACACACCCTGAGTTTTATTCGCCAATAAGCTGGGGTCCCAATCCACCGAATGGTAAGCAGAGGAATGTCATATGCTGCCTGCTCCCCTCCCGCACAACTCGGAGGAAGGGAGCAGAAGCCTCATTTAGCCCCAGTCAGAGGTCAGGTTGGGATATTACAGTAAAAGAGGTACATAGTCTAAAAGAACTTTTTCCCCATACCTTCAATAACAGAGCAATATTTTGAGAAGTGTATGAGGTAAGGCTCTCACTGAAACTGAGGCTGTCAGAGCTAATACTTCTCCAGGGTGGAGGAAGGACTATACCTGAGTCTAGGCCTTCCTTCTGCTTCTACCCCACCAGTTAGTTGCCTGGAACTTTGAAAGGCTTCACTCAGAAACCCCTCACAAATTCAGGATTTGGGGGAAGAGAACAAAGGCTGCATCTTTGACAAATGTGCCAGGTAAGGAGGCCACTTGCTAAGTTCCTCCCTGGCAATGTGCTGCCACATTAGAGGGATTTGCAGAATTTAGCATCAATGGATAGGGACATCTATATTTTGTCACTACCTATTTTTAGATCACTATATATCAGACAAAATAAAAATAAATGATATCCAATGTTACTTTTACAGTGATAGCAAAAATTCAGTTGGACTATATTTAACGTTAATGTAAGGAAATAATAGCTTGCCAGAAAAATAAATAGTGCCACAAGGTTAACTGTTTTTCCTCTGCTTTTTTGGAGTTTCAAGAAGTGAGAGAAAACATTTCAAGTCTTTGATACCAATAGACTGAGTTCTAAGATTATTTTTTAGCCTGAAAGAATTATGTTCAATTTTAACCTCAAACACTTAAAACAAAGAATTGACTGGAAAATAAGTTTCCAAGAAAGTCCTATTGTAACCTAAAATTCCGATACCTTTCACACTGAGCTGGGCTGAGCAAAAGTCTTTTCCAACATCATTGCTAGCTTGGCAAGTATACTGTCCAGTGTCTCCTTTGCCTACTCTCAGAATCCTTAAGTGGGCTGTATTTGCTACAAAGGTAATTGCATAGTTTCCTCCTGTACGGATCTCTCGGCCATCTTTTGCCCAGGTAACATGTATTGGTTGGGCTCCGGTAACATGACACTCAAGGTCAGCAGTTTGTCCAACAGGAACATCAATGGACTTGGGTGTAATATCAAACAAGGGTGCTTGCTTAGGTTCTGGGAATTAAAAGGAACAGGAGAATGCTTATTGACATTTTCCTTTTGTTTCCATAAATATACAGGCAACTACCAAAGAATAAATAGATAAAACAAAAGATGAAAATCAAAGACATGGTACCTGTAACTGTGAGCCTAGCGCTAGAAGTAGCAGTTCCAACAGAATTGGTAGCTGTGCAAGAGTACTGTCCAGTATGGCTCATCTCCGTTTTCAACAGATGAAGAGTTGCCACATTATCTATGTAAGAGGCTTGCACATCAAAGTCATCTCTTAAGAGTACACCATCTTTATACCAAGTAACACTAATGGGTTCTGACCCATTTAGGCGGCAAATAAGCTTGATAGGAAAGCCAATAGTTTGCTCAGTGTCCTTTAATTTCCTTGCAAAAGAAGGCGGACGTTTTCGCTCTGTGAAAAACAGGCATGCAATAAATAGTAACTATAAGATTCAAGCAACCTCTGGACCAGATTAAACACTGCTAAAAGAGTGAAAGAGTGGTACAGATTAATTTTTTTAACTAAATCAAAATAAAATAATCACCTTGAACTGTCAAGACACCCTTTGAAGAAGCAGTTCCTACACTGTTTTCAGCTTTGCAAATATATTCTCCACTGTCACTGATATCCACTTTGTTAAATATTAGTGTGGCAACATTGTCTTTGAAGTACATCTTATACTCTGGAGTAGATCTTAATTTTGTATCTCCTTTGTACCAAGATATTGTGATTTCTGGAGTTCCAGCAACCTGACATTGCAAAGTTGTATAGTCTCCAACTGATACCTCAAGAGGTCCCAAGTGCGTGACAAAAGAAGGTGGTTCTGAGAACACAAAGAGTCAATTTCAGCATTAAGACAACTACACCTGAGCCTTGGAACTATAAACTTGAATGAGAAAGAGACTGAAAATATCACCAAAGATGACAGACCTAAAGCAGATACCAAAGCTTCACAAACATCTTCTCCAGCCTCGTTCTCCACCATGCAAACGTATTCTCCTTGGTCATCCGTGGTGCTATTAAGAATTTCCAGAATGCATGACCTCTCCGTTGTGGTGATGCTACACTTTTCGGACTGACTTAAAGTAACACCATTCTTCTTCCATGTCACTGAAATTGGGAGACTACCCGTGTACCTGCTTTCTAGAATTATGGACTTGCCTGGCTCCACACAATGGTCACTGAGTTTCTTGACAAAAACAGCTGGTTCTAAAGCACAATAAGAATCAAGTGTTGAATATCAACATTCTGCAAACATTTCAATAGTATAGAGCAAGGAATTTCAATGAATACAATACAAACCTTTTACAGAAAGACGTGTTGTACAAGACACCTTGCCAGCATCATTCATCACGACACAAGTATACTCTCCACTCTGGAGTGGATCTACGTTAAATAGTTCCAGTTCTGTGACTGAATCTTCCAAATAGATGTTACATTTATCGCCTGGTACAAGCTCATTGACCCCTCTGAACCAGTTCACCTTAAATGGTGGTGTTCCTTTAATAACAGCTGTAAATGTAACATTTTTGCCTGGTAAAATGTCCACAGATTCTGGTTCCTTCACAAAAGAGGGTGGTTCTATTCAAGCACAAAACAAAACAAAAGGTCAGTAGATCATTATGGAAGCATGAAATGTGAATGAACATATTCCCCAAATTATATAACCAAAGATCAAAATTTTGCATTATGGAAGATTTCTGTAAAGACCTGTTCAGTCATGAAATACTGACCTTGTACCGTCAAAAGGGCTCTGGTCTCATCAGAACCTGCTGCGTTGGCAGCTTTACATGTGTAAGTTCCTGAATCAGACGAGTGCAAATAATTGATTTGCAAACCGCAGACATTGTCTGAAAAACTGATTTGACGTTTTTCATCACTGGTGATCTTATGTCCATTTTGAAACCAAGCAACTGTAATTGGTGTGGACCCAGCCACTTTACACTCAAGAACCACAGAAGAAGCCAGTACACCATGAGTTTCTTTAAGTTTTCTTGTGAAAGAAGGTGGAATAATCCGATCTGTACAAGAGCAAGTAAACAAAAAAAGTAAGGATATCAAGAAGTTTACAAATAGAGAACTTTGGCCAGGTGAAAATCTGAGGAAGAGAAGCAATAGAACTAACCTAGAACATCAACTGAAGCTGTGCAGCTGCTTTTGCCAACATTGTTCTGCACCTCAAAGGTATATAAGCCACTGTCTTCACTTTCTGAATCAAGAATTTTGAGTGTAGACACTTTGTTGTAGAAGGTAATTTTGTGTTTGTGGCTACTTGTCAGTTCTTTTCCATCCTTAAACCACCCTATTGAAAGTTCAGGTGTTCCACCCACTTTGCACTCTAATGTACAAATATCTCCTACCGTGACTCTCATTGGTTCTGCCTTCTCTATAATGACAGCTGGCTCTGGAAAGAGACAAGCGGTACCCATTTGTAAATATCTTCGACGTGTTAGACACATGCTTTAATACTGCAGTTAAGGAATCAGTGCTCTAAAGCTACATGTTTTTGCTTTGGAGTGGAGGCACTATGAATGTACCAATTGCACTCCTTTCTTGGCATATAGACACACTCACAAGATCCTCAGGATGTCAACAAGCTGCAAGATTATTCACATCCCATTTAGCAACTCTACGTTTGACTACACTGCAATCATCAAAACATGTATTTATTCTGCAGATAAGGGGTGTCATACATGTAGGCCCAATTACATTTCTCGGTGCATCTTTATTTCTGATCAAGAAAGGTAATATATGTTGTCCTGTTGAACTGAACAAGGTTGATAAATTGGGCTGATCTTGTAACCTACTTGAATAGATGACAAACACATCAAAAAACACCATAAGGTCAGGTGCCTGTTGCCTCAAGATCCTGCATGTAATCTAGCATTCTTAACATTTAAAATAACTTTTTTTAAAAGAAAAGTTTGTGTTGTTACCAACCTAGAACTGTTAAAGTGGCCATACATTCCCGGGTACCAGCATCATTGCTGATTTGACAAATGTATTTCCCAGCACTTGCTGGTTCTGCTTTGGCAAGTTGTAAAGTAGCAGTGTTTTCCACAAAGGTTATTGCTGTGTTTTCACTTTCTCGGATGACATCTTCCTTGTCCTTGAGCCACAGAACGGAAATTGGCTGAGAACCTTCCACGGTTGCTTGTAACTCTACTGGTTCACCCACCATAACAGTAAGGTTGTTTATTTTGGTCACAAATTTTGGAGGTTCTGAAGAGGATAGAGGCATTAGGTGTCAAGATTTCTAAGAAAAGCTCTGTAAATCTTAAGAAGAAGAATTTTTTGTACACTATATGCATTCCACTAATACTTACCTTTGAGTTTTACAGAACAAATGCAAGTGTCACTTCCAACATCATTCTGAGCTTTGCACTGGTATTCGCCAATGTCAGAAGCTTCAACGTTAAGAATGTGAATGCTTGCATGGTAGTTTTTGGATGTGACCTTGTATTTTTTACTGCTGCGGATTTGTCTCTTATCCTTATACCATGTAACATCAAATGGTGGCGTCCCAGAAATTTCACACTCAAGGCTAACCTCTGTACCTTTGAGTGTATCTACTGGAGATGGCTTCCTGCTAAAGATAGGAGGTTCTAGGGGGAAAAAGAGAAGTAGTTGCTGCCACTTTTGAGAAATTTCATAGCCATATGTAACTTTAAAAAAAAAATGCTGTGATAAAATGCATATGGCTAGACCATTATAAACATGATGTGAGAATTGCTAGATTTGTTCCTGTTTCAGTGATGATGCATGCATTTCACTGAAACAGCTTTTCTTTTCAAAGTGCATGTCTCCACAGAGAAACAGCTAAGCACGATGCTGAGTCAAAGCAAAGGGTGTATTTCATGAACAATTTCATCCTCCATCTGTCAAATGTACCCACTTTTTTTGTAAACTTTGGAGAGGGCAATGGCTGTGGGAAGAGGGCCAACCTCACACAAATTCAGCCATTTCATACCATGCTCACATTTGACCTCATTGTGAACTAGCTTCATATGCCCTGAATGACATCCTCATGTAGTTGTATTGGCTGCAGGATGCTCTTCTTGCCTAACTGATTATCTTCCCCTATCTGACCTGGGCTGTGAGCAGCAGGGAACCACCCAAAAAAGTGAGCCTTTGGGAGATTTATGGGGAACATTTCCAGCTTTCTATTAGAAAATCAATTTCCAGCCTTCTACTCGAAACCTGATGTTAAAGTTGTGGCTAGTTATTTATCACCCCTGCTAACTGGGCAAGAGACACTTTTTCAAGTGGTGTTCCTCTTATATTTAGCAGGTGGACAGTAATTGTCCCTCTTCACCTCTGCACAGTGTCTTTTCTAGTGGCTGTTGCTGGTGGTGTTCTGAATTTTTTTTTTTACATTGTGAGCCCTTTTGGGGCAGGGAGCCACTTAAGTTTATTTATTTATTTATTTATTAGCCTGTAAACTGCTTTGTGAACTTTGTGTTGAAAAGCGGTATATAAATACTATTGATCGATTGATTATTTCAAATAAATATGTGAACACCAGCCTCTCTCACTGCTGCAGGTCCTGGTCATCTACACTTCTCATTCTCGCTGTTTTCAATCTCTGCCTTTCTGTTCTGTTCATTATTTTTCTAGGCGCCCTGCTCTGCTTGGCCTACTCCTTTCTCAGGCCCTGACTGCACAGGCCCTTCTGCCTACATTGCTCCTCTCTCAGATTTCAGCAGTTTCACCAAGGGCAGGCAGAGACTCTTCAGATGGCCGAAGCTTGGCCAAAGGTAAGCAGTGGCCTTAGGAACGAATCAGCCCAGGCCATGGTTGCCCCAAATACTTCTGACTGCCCAGGCCTTCTGTGACAGACCTGATGCTGTGCTAATCATGGCCTGAGGGTTCATAACCACCACTTCTTAATCACCACTAGCTCATTGCTCAGTACTTTACTACATTAAAATATTCAATGGATACACCAAAGGCCAGAGATTACTTGTTTGATTTAGTACTTGTTTGATACTTGATTTAATACTTGTTTGATACTTTTTAATACTTGAATACTTGTTTGATTTAAACATAGGCCTCGCAGGATGAGAATCAGGACCCTGACCTGACTAAAAAAAATAGAGACATGGTATCATAACAGTTCATTGAAGAGCATTATATAGGAATGAGCTATTCTCAACCATTTTGGGGATAAATATTTAACAGCAGAAAAGGGGGGAGCCTGTAGTATAAAGTTTTCTAACCTTTTACAAGAAGTTTTGTACTACAGCTTGCCCTGCCGGCAGGATTCTGAGCTTCACATATGTAATCTCCACTATCTTCAGCATCGAGATGCCTCATTTCAATTACTGCCACAGAATCTATGAATGACATCTGGAATTTTTCATTAGCATAGAGTTCAGTGTCATTTCTGTACCATACAACTTTGATTTCTGGAGATCCACTGATTTTACATTCGAGTCGTGTAGAATCGCCCTGTTTTATGACTTTGGATGGTTCTAGCTTCTTAACAAACTTGGGAGGTTCTAGGGAATAAATAAAATATTTATGTTCAGCAAGAAAGAAGATAAATAGGAAGATAAATCAGGTCTAAATGCATGCAGAGTAAAAGGGAGAGGAATGGGCAGAGAGAAATCTAATGGGTTGTGCCAAGACCTTTTACATTTAGAAGTGCACAAACTAATCTAGAAACATATACCAAAAGAAGGTTAAAGACAAATAAAAAAAGAGCAACATAAAACAAACAAATTAGCACACCTGTTATGCTCAGTGTTGTTGTACAAGAATCACTGCCAACATCATTGGAAACTTGGCAAGTATACTTCCCACTTTTTGAAATATCCACTGAGTACAGATTTAAGAAACCAGTTGACCCTTCAATCCCAAATAAACAGTTAGGTCCAGACACAAGTTCTAAATCTTCTTTGAACCACTTTATTTTAAAGGGTGGCGTTCCCTTTAAAGTAGCCTTAAATTCCACTGTTGAATCAGGTACAGCTTGTTGGCTTTCTGGTTTGACCAGGAAGCTTGGTGGCTCTAAAAGTGTTAAGAAACAAAAAAATGAATTGTGTCTTTGATGCAAGAATTATAATGAGGCATAATCAACAATACAAGAAGTTAAAAGTGGAAAAGATCATAAGAAAATAAAAGTGGCATGCAAGTAAGATCAAATTACAGTAGTACAAAGATATTAAAGGCAGCAATTGTAAAGTTGAAAGAGATTTTTCATATATTTCTTACAGCAAAGAGTATAGAAAGAAGACAGAAAGCAATGCAAACCTTTCACTGTTAAGGCGGCGCTACATGAGTCACTTCCAGCAACATTCGTTACATTACAAGAATAATTTCCAGAATCTGTCAATGCCAGGTTGTTAACCTCTAGGGATACAGTATTCTCATGGCACAGACTCCTATATTTTGCGCTGTCAGGTATCTCTTTTCCATCCTTATACCATTTGGCAGTAATTGGGAGGGAGCCAGAAACTTTACACTCCATATGAATAGAGGATCCCAAGATTTTATCCATCTTGGTTAATTTTTTGGTAAATGAGGGAGGGATTGATTGATCTGCCCAAAAAGGAAAAAAAAAAAAGGCAAGTAGTTTCAGATTCCTTGCTTTAACTTTCTTCATGAAAATACCTAAAATAAGGGTAAAAAGTGCAAATTCTGGTGAAGCAAAATACAAACCTAGTACAGTCAAAACAGCCTCACAGGTGCTGCTTCCAAAATCGTTTTCAACCCTAAAAGTGTACGCGCCACTGTCATTCTTCATCACTGATTCAATCCTGAAACTGGCCACATTATTATCAAAGTTCATGGTGTAATATCTACTGGGCATGAGCTGTTTGCCATCTTTGAACCATTTCACGTGAAGCTCTGGTGTTCCAGCCACAGTACATTCCAGAGTCACTGGGTCTCTTTCACTCACTTTAACCGATTTAGCCTTTTCTATAATCTGAGCAGGTTCTGCAATAAAAATTGAATATATTGAATGTAGATTTCAACTATATTGCTAACTTCCCTATTGTTAGCCCTAAAGAGCTATAAAAGTAGAAATTCAAACCTCACACACCTTGAATTAAAAGTAAAGCAAAACACTTCTCCACACCCGACTCATTCATTGCCTGACAAGTGTATCTTCCACTGTGATTGAGTTCAACATTCTGAATCTTCAGCCTTGCCACATGGTTTTCAAACGTAATGTGGAAGGTCTCGTCGTTTTCAAGTATTCTTTCATCTTTTATCCAAGACACTGTTAAAGGCTGAGAACCAGCCACAGTGCACTGAAATACAGCGGAGCTTTTCAAAACTGCATGGATGTTTTCAATCTTCTTGATGAAAGAAGGGGGTTCTGCATTTTTAAAAGAAGCCAGAATGAAGCCAGGGGTAAGGCTTAATATTTGTTAAATTGAATTGAAGAAATTGAATATTTTGAAGATTTTTTTCTACTGTGGTTCCCAAACTGACCTTTCAAAGTGACCCTGGTGGTACAGGAACAACTGCCTGCCTCGTTTGATATAATGCACTGGTATTCACCAGCATCTTGAAAGTCACAGTTCATTATTTGAAGGGCAAACACTGATTGTTTATCGGCCATGGTGTACTTTTTGCTGCTTCGAATCTCTTTATTGTCCTTCAGCCAGGTTACTTCGAATGGAGGAGTACCTGTGACTTCACACTCTAACACAGCGTCGTAGCTTTTCACTACTTCCACGGGTTTCAGCTCCCTTACAAAGGTGGGAGGTTCTAAATCGGAAGAAGGAAACAAAGGAACCTCAGAAAAATGGGGGGGGGATCTAATAGAATGGCTGAGTGAACTGCAAAAGCATTCTCACAACTAACCTTTCACTTTCAATTCAATGCTGCAGCTCTCACTACCTGCGTCATTGTGAGCTTCGCAAACGTATGTCCCGCTGTCCTCCACCCTAGCACTGGTAACATTAAAAGTAGCAATGTTGTCTACAAATGAAACGCCATACTTAGCAAGGTCCAACACTTCATTCCCATCAAGGTACCAAGTAACATGGATATCGGGTGTACCAGTTATCTGACATTCAAAGGTGGTAGATTGTCCTTGTCTCAAAACTACTACTGGGCTGGGCTTCTGAATAAACCTAGGGGGCTCTAAAATAAGAGTAGAGAGAAAGCAAAGAATTATTTTTAAAAAACCCAATAATTGTGGTTTAAAATTTTTAAAAAACCTGCAACCAATAACATAGGATATCAAAAATTAACCAATTCAGACCTTTCACAAAAAGAGTCGCCTTGGCGGTTGTTGACCCAACATCATTACTTATTTGGCAGATATAATTCCCTGAATCAGATGTCTTGGCTGAAAAAAGTTCCAGCACACTGGAAGTGTCATCCTTGTAAACTGAGCGCGAGGCTCCGGAGACGAGTTCTTTGCTATCTTTGAACCATTTGATTTGTATGGGAGGAGTGCCGCTCACAAGGGCTTTGAGCTGGACTCTAGCAGAGGGCACAACATCTTGTGATTGCGGTTTTTCAACAAAACATGGGGGTTCTGCAAAGAGTGGGGGAGGGAAGAAGAGGAAAAGAAGAAAATCACTCATTTCAAAATCTCAAAGAATTCAGAATTAAAAGAAACCCCAAGTGCACTGCCTGGAAGACCAGAAGAAGACGTCCAAACCTTTGACTGTTAAATGTGCGCTACATTGGTTGCTGCCTGCTTTATTGGTTGCCTCGCAGGTGTAAGATCCACTATCTGCACCTTCAAGCTGGTTGATCTCCAAGAATGCCGTGTTATCGTGGAAAGAATATTTGTGCTTTTCGCTAGCAGTTATCTCTTGGCCATCCTTGTACCATTGGATACTTATGGGATGTGAACCCGATACTATACACTCAAGGTGGACGAAAGAGCCCTTAATGCTGTCCATTTTCTTTAGCTTTTTGGTGAATTTAGGTGGGATGATAAGATCTACCCAGGATAGAGCAAAAATCAAAGCATTAGGTTAAGCTGCCACTATGCTTGTATAAGCAAAGTAAAAATTTGCAGCCAGGACCCGCCCAACCCATTCCAAAACAAGAAGAGTGCATGGTACAAACCTAATACATTCATGCTAGCTTTACAGCTGCTGCTTCCAACATCATTTGAAACCTCAAATGTGTATTCTCCACTATCTTTCTTTTCTGTCGAAACAATCTTTAGCACGGAGACTGTATCAGTAACACTGATTTTATATTTGGGTCCCAAAGACAGCTGCTTCCCATCTTTGAACCACTTTGCAGTAATGTCTTTTGTTCCTGAGAATCTACACTGCAAGGTGGCAGGGTCACCTTCTGTGACATCGATGGATACAGCTTTATCAGTGATTGTAGCTGGCTCTGTGATAGATACAGGAATACATATGAATTTTGTGACCTGAAATGTGACATGTCCTGAATAGAAATGCTAGGGATGGAAGGGGGCTAAACCAACCTTTTACTGTTAGTAAAGCAGAACATCTTTGGATTCCGGCATCATTTTTAGCTTGGCAAAAATATTTTCCATCATGTTTCACTTCAATAGCCCTGATCATGAGAGTAGCCACATTGTTCAAATAAGTCATCTTTGTGTTTTCATCTTCAACAATATCATCGTTATCTTTCAACCAAGAAATTGTGATTGGCGAGGAACCTTTGACAGTCGCTTGAAACACAATGGTGCCGCCTCTAAGAGAGCTAATGTTTTCAATCCTCTTCACAAATTGTGGTGGTTCTAGTGAAATAATAGATGTCTGGTGAGTATTGGCCTCGGTGAAATGTTAAACTCAAGAACGGAGTGAGTTGTTCTAAGCAATACTAACCTTTCAGGGCCACCTCAGAGCTACACACACAGCTCCCTACATCATTTGTTACTCTGCACTGGTATTCACCCACATCTGAAGAGTCAAACTTGAACACTTGGAGGCTAATCAAGGAATTCTCAATGGTTATTCTGTGTTTTCTACTGCTTCTCACGGGCTTGTTGTCCTTTAACCAATATACCTCAAATGGAGGTGTACCTAACACTTCACACTCCAGGATAACATCAGAATCTTTTAACACTTCTCTGGGTTCAAATTCCTTGACAAAATAAGGTGACTCTATAAGCACAAGAGAAAAAGGAAGAGTAGGAGTTGTTAATTATTTCTGGAACCTTCTAAAGGCACAACAGACTGAGAAAATTGGAGGGGTATTTTAACACAAACCTTTCACAGCCACAATGCTGCTGCAGGTATCTTTGCCAGCATCATTTTTAGCCTCACACATATATTCACCACTGTCTTCCACGGTGACATCCATCAGTCTGAGTACTGCTGTGGAGCCCACCAAAGACATCTTATATTTGGCACTGTCTTTAATTTCCCTGTCATCTTTGAACCAAGAGATTTTAATTTCAGGGGAGCCCGTTACTTTACATTCTAACTGGGCATATTCTCCTTTCTTAATCAACTGTGATAGCTCAAGCCTTTCCACAAAGGTTGCAGGTTCTGTGGAATTAAGAAATATTATTATTACCAAGAGCGGAAAAAAGACGTTAAAAGAGAGAGAAAAAAAAAGAGGCAATTTCAGATCAACACCAAAAGATTTCATAGTAAGAAAAAGAAAATGCACACCTTTCACAAATAAGTTTGCACTGCATACAACTGAGCCAGCTGCATTGCTGACTTTGCAAGAGTAGACCCCTGAATCAGCAGGTTTTACGGCGTAGAGTTCCATATAACTTGACAAAGCTTCAGTCATGATGTAGCAAGCTCCCCCAGTCGTTAGCTCAGCATCACCCTTAAACCACTGAACCGAGAGTGGGGCAGATCCTTTAAACGTACTCTTCAAACGCACTGTTGACCCAGGCACCATTTCTTGAGATTCTGGCTCTGTTACGAAGCTAGGTGGCTCTAGACATTGTTTGAAATAAATAATTTAAAAGCTTAAGTAATGTGATTTAAGTTGTGGGGTTTAAAATAAAATTGTTAAAAAAAAAAAAAGAAATACCAAGAACACAAATAAGATGTCACACCTTTTATGGTTAATGTGCTACTGGTTTCTTTACTCCCTGCAGAGTTTGTGGCTCTACAGGAATACACCCCTGCATCACTCGTATCCAAATGCTTGATTTCCAGGGAAGCAGCACCTTCTTCATAACGAACTGTGTATTTGTTGCTGGTGGTGACCTCTTTGTCGCGCTTAAACCAAGAAACCTTGATTGGAAGAGAACCTGAGACCCTGCAGTCAAGGTGGCAGGAGCCACCAACTACACTGTCAGCATTCCGCAGGGGTTTAGTAAAGAATGGAGGAAGGGTGCGATCTGTTCCAAGGCAAAGCAAAGAAAGAAAACCAGTATTATATGTTAAAAAGAGTTGTTCGGGACCTTTGAAAGAAACATCTCTTACGTTCTAAATTGGAGCAGGGTTGTCCTTAACCAAAAGACTACTGACCTAACACAGTGAACGAAGTGGTGCAAGAACTGCGTCCAACGTCATTCGCAACTTCAAAGGTGATCTCACCACTGTCGCGCAATTCGGCGGTATAAAATTTTAGCTGAGCCACATTGTTCTTGAAACTGATTCTGTATTTTTTGTTAGACGCTAAAGGTTTTCCGTCTTTGAACCATTTGGTTTTCAGCTCTGGAGTGCCTGCAACAGTGTATTCCAAAGTTGCTGGATCTCCGGCAGTCACCTGAATGAACTCCGCTCTCTCAACAATTGTGGCAGGCTCTGTAACAGAATTAAATAGCAGTCGTTACCAAGCAAAGGCAAACACTCCTGGAGATATGAAGTACTGTGTGATGTCAAAAATGTTCCTACACTGACCTTTAATTGCTAATTGTCCAAAACATGTTTGACTTCCGGCATCATTCTCAGCCAGGCATGTATATTTACCACCAGAACTAATTTGGACATCTGAGATATGCAAAGTTGCAATGCCATCTTCAAAGGTCACTTTGACTTTGTTATCTTCTTTAATAATATCTGTCCCCTTCATCCAAGTGACAGAAATAGGATCTGAACCTCTCACCACTGCCTGGAAGGTTACTGCATCTCCTGAGAGGGTTGTGACATCTTCAATTTTCTTAATAAAAGATGGAGGTTCTGGTTTGAAAAAGAAACAAGCTTCTCTGTCATTACTGCATCTCATTATGTTAAGCGCTGCAACTCAGAGTTTTTAAAGAAACTTCATTGATTCTCCAAGATACAGTGTCAATATCCTTTGTGGATCGTTGCTTGTAGGAAGAGGTTAGGAAGAGGGTTCCACTTTCAGGCTGGGTGCAGAGGGCATATTACTTCATGATCAATACACAAATGCTAAAAATTCAACAGATATTTTGCAGCATTAGGGACCAATCCTATCCAACTTTCCAGCACTGATGCAACCATGACAACAGGGTGTGCACTACATCCTGCAGTGGGGGAGGGGCAGTCACAGAGGCCTCCTCAAACTAAGGGAATGTTTGTTTCTTTTCCGCAGGGTTGCACTGTGGCTGCATCGGTGCTGGGAAATTTGGAGCAGATTGGGCCCTTAATCTATTGTGAATCCATGTGGGGATTGGGAGCACAGAGGATCAATGTATTGGGGTAAACACCTTCCTTCTCAGAAGGGTGTGGGGGATGGAAATGGGGGTTAATATTGGAATTCCTCTGTGTGAGAGCCTAGAAGTAGGAATAGGATAAAATTTGGGGGTGGAGCCACAAAATTTATTGGAATGTTGGAAGGACTGGGAAACCGTACTGTAGTTCATTTATAAAAGATGCGTATTTCCCCTTCTAAATAGTCAAAGTAGTTTTCAGAATTTTGGGGGGTAAATGTGTTCTTGCAAACGTTATTCTAGTCTGAATGCTTTTAAACCAAGAAATTCCTTATTGTACAATTCTATGATCCACCCAGCACTTTTGGATATATATCGAATAGCCCAGTCCTGTACCTACCATCTTTTGCCATGCAGCTGAGCTATGGTAGGGGAGACAATCAGATGACACCAGCAAAAGAGTATTTTTTATTTACTACCTGGTAGGCCACCTGATCACTTACAGGTCTCCTCAGACCTACTGTATGCCAGCTACTTTGCTGGTATAAGTCCGAGGAGAAGAAGGGAGCAATGCTGGTTGGAAAATTGGAAGAAAAAAAGGGAAAAGGCAGGTCGTGTTCTAAGGAGGGTTGGAAAAATTGAAAGATCCACTGTTGTAAATGGTCCATAGGATTGAGCTATAAATACATAAATTTTCCACTATAATTGCTCTGATTTGCGTATCATTCTTATCAATAGAACACTGCAATCCTATGCAGACTTAGGAGAATGCACTATTGAACTCAACGGGACTTACTTCTGAGTAAACATGCATACGTGTAAAAATACCTTAATGATATTTGCATAGATGAATAATCTTTGAGAGTGCAATCCTAACCTGGAGTTCGGCCAGCATAGTTTGGCCAGCACAACGGACACTGCAAAGTATGTTTGGACCACTCTCGGAGTCAGAGAGACCAGCACACAGATGTGTGCCATCCTCCCTGACTCAGAAAGTGGTCCAAATGTGCTTTGCAGTGGCCCTTGTGCCAGCTAAACTTTGTTTGCCTAACTCCAGGTTAGGATTGCACCCTGTCTCGGCTACTAATGTGAAAATATACGTGCTGATACTGTAGCTGAAAGGGGGCATTTGTGAGTCTTGTTAACAAAAATGTTATACTCCAATCACAAACTATCTGAAGCAAGAACCTCTGGCATGTGAGTAAGCACTCTTGCCTTTGGAGTTCATTTTAGTGAAATCTGGCTTCTTCCATGGTTCAATGGTAGACATTAGAAGAGTAGCAAGGTATAGGAGGAGATGGCAAGGAAAAGATGACTAAACAAGAATTTCAAGAAAGAGTGGTTTTCTGCATTTGCAACACATTAAGACATGGTTTTTTGTTTTGCTCACTAACCTTTCAATATGTATGTTGCACTGCAAATGCATTTTCCAACTTCATTCGCTATTGAACATTCATAGTCACCAACATCCGCACTATTAAAAGAAGAAATCTCCAGAGAGATAAGAGACTTTTGAGAAGTCAACCTGTACTTTTTGCTACTGCGAATTTGCTTCTTGTCCTTAAACCAACTGACTTCAAATGGTCCAGTACCAGAAACCTCACAGTGAAGAGTCGCGTTTATTCCTCGCACTATTTCAGCCGGCTCAAGAGTTTTGATGAAAGTAGGAGGTTCTATAAAGTCATCAAAGCATCAAGAAAGAGTTAGTGACTGATGGTACAGGCATGCAGAACAGAGCACCTCTAAAAGAAAACCACCCAAGGGTTAATGAACAAACCTTTGACAACAATCTCAGTGCTGCAGCTGTCACTGCCAGCATCATTAACAGCTTCGCAGGAGTAACTTCCACTGTCGTCAACCTTCACATTGGAAATATCTAACATAGCCACATTGTTGGCAAAGGACATCCTGTGAGTATCACTCTCTCTAATTTCTTTGTTATTTTTGAACCACGTCACCTGGATCTCAGGTGACCCTTTGATTTTGCACTGAAGATGAGCTGACTCTCCCGGAGTCAACAAATAAGAGGGGTCCACTTTCTTCAGAAACGATGGCGGCTCTAAAGGAAGAGTTCAGAAAGAAAGACTCCTGAAATATAACGCTTTGGAAGATCCATTTGATATGAGGATTATGCAACACACTATTCAGAAGCACATTACAATCAACTTCGGATTAAGCTGAGACTCTTGTTATCACTCCGAACCCAACTTTTTAAAAAAGGTAACCTGGACCCAGCTAAATAACAGCCTAAGAGATTAAAAAATGTTAAATTACAGATTTTAGTCAAGAATGTGTGCGTATGCACACTTATGTAAGGCAGACAATAAGCTTTGTCAGTAGACATGGAGACGGCTGTGAAAGATTTACATCATGTTTTGAACACAGAAATGGCACACCAAAGTTGAAGAAACTGTGGATTGATTGTTTAAACTGAATAATTGACTTAATTATTTGGAATATTTTGCACTATAAATGAGGGAGTTCCAACAATATACAGTTAAGCAGATTGACCACTTTCTTACCTCTGATTCTTATGGTTGCAGAAGAAGAGCTACTTCCAGCCTCATTAGAAGCTGTGCATGTATATGTTCCAGAATCTTTAAGTTTAGAGAGAGGTATCTCAAGTGATGCTATTTTGTCTTCAAAGTAAATCTTGTAATCTTTGCCTGGAGGTATTCTGTTCCCATCCTTGGTCCAGGATACAGTTACTTTCCGGTCTTCATCTACTTGGCATTCAAGACGTATCTTTTTATTGATTGCAGACTGCACAGATTGCAGCTCCTTAATGAAACGGGGCTTATCAATAATGGCCAGTTCTGCCTGGCAAATGTCTGCTCCAAACTTGTTTGAGGCTTTACAGGTATATACCCCCCTGTCATTTATAGTAAGATGTGCAATGTCTAAACTGTGCTTCTGGTCTGAAGCCGAAATCCTGTAGTGTTCTGTAGAAGAAATGGCAGTGCCGTCCTTCTGCCATACTGTGTCTATGACAGGGGTGCCTGACACTGAGCAGAGGAACCTGGCGCTCTTACCCACAAAAGTAGTAATAGATTCTGGTCTGGTTAGAAAGGTTGGCGGAAACGCTTCTGCAAAAGAAATAGTGTAGAGTTGACATTGGTATGGCTAATTATCAGCGCAGATGAAAGGAGGCAGAAATGTTAACTCATGCATTAGCTAAAAATACGATGAAATGAAGATTCCCTGCTGGCAAAATACTTATAATAATTGTCACTTAGGTCACTTGGCATGATTTGAAAAGTATACATAAGAGTTAAATGTTTAGCTAACAAGAATGACTAGAGTTACCAAATTGGAAGATTATTCTGAGTGCAATCATGAATTGATGGCAATCAGGGATACAGATTCTACTAGAGAAAAGATGCTTTCGGTTTTACAGTAGTAAAATAAAGACGTGCAACAAGCATAGTGCTTCAAAATGGCCTATATATTTTTTTTTAACGAAAGAGAAATACCAAAACATCACCATGCATCTTTGATGTGCTTCAAGATGACTAGGTCACCAAATAAACACAGAACTCCCCATATGCAAACTGTAAATCAAATCAATTGCATCCATGCAAATTTATAATCAGATGAATGACTTAAAAATACCATTCTTTCAAGGTGATAAAGAGGTTTATATCTGAATAACAGGAAGGTTTATAAGAGAATATAATGGAAATAGAAAGCATATTTACATAGATTGGGGGGGGGGTAATCTGTTGGCTTGCCACATCTACCGCACCCCATTTCCTGTGTGTTGTTTTTTTTTTTTTGTGTTGTTCAGCGGGGAGGGGATTTTCCTGCTACCAAACTGCTTCCCCTTCAATATTTCCATGAGTTAAGAATGGTGTTTGCATGTGTGTATGAACAATATGCACCTAAGGACAGACTGGATCAGCCCTTTTGTCTTTAAATTGTTTCTTTGAGACTTAAAACTGCTCCAAAAGAACCTCATCATAAAATTTGGTAACATTTGTTAACTATTAACTTGACCATCTCCTATCCCATTCTTCTCAGAGCCTGTTTCCCAAAGATATGCGATTTTGTTTCTGGATAAGAATGACAACCCCGGAAAGAAGGCTAAGCCTTTTCTTCCATTTCTGAAGACTCTCAGGCTGTCTTGCATTACATAAGCACAATGAATAAAATTAATCCTACAACAAGTTTATAGGATACAGAACTACTGATTACACAATAAACATGCCCACATAGTGCAGCAAGAGCAATAAAGGACTCACTTGTGGACTGTACTTACCAGTCACCTTTAAGGTTGCTGTGCTGGTTACACTGCCATATTGATTTGAGGCTTTGCAACTATATTCACCACAATCAACCACTTGAGGTCTCGGGATTTCAAGAGTAGATGTATAATTAGCTGTATGGATGGCAAACTTATCACCATCATAGATTTCCCGCCCAGCTCTATACCACTGAAATCGTACGTTTGGTGCCATCTCAATCTCACAGGTGAACTTGGCGACATGGTTCACAGCTACTTCCTGGGATTCCAATCTTCTTCTCAGTATTGGTCCAACTAAAAAGAAAGGCATAAAGTCACATGGTTACAACCAGCCACATGCATGTGACTATTAATTAGATGGTGCATATAAGTCTACATTCCAAATCGCTGTTAATACAGTGACCGAAAGAGATGAGAGGGATGATTTCATGAACAATCCAAGGAGAGTGGCTGTAAAGGAAAATGGTTGTCAAGAGTGAAAGCAAACTGTAAGCAGTGCTCAATCAGTCTACCCAAGGTCTATGTTGTAGTGCAGCGTGGCAATCCAGTACCCTGAAGTGCTACTTACTGCTAGAGTCATGCGAACAACGTGGTATATTGAATTATACCAGGTTGTACTGAAACAGTAGCAAAATGAAACGTGTGGCATTCTGCTAAAATGGTATGATGGTGTTCAGATCTTATTGTAGCTATGAAAAGGAAAAGAATGAATATTCTGTTCTGTGAAATATGGGGATGAAAGTGCTGAGACATGCACGCTTTTTAAAAAGCCGTAATTGCAACTGAAGTGTGTTTAATCATCATCATTTGTGAAACAAATCAAGGAAGTTAATTTCTTTACACTACTACAGAGTGAAAAGTGCAAGTTATTTCAAAAGCTAGAGGGGGACATGTGAATGGGTAGCTTGAGAAATATCAAAATTGAGTTCTAATGCAGAAATAAAAAGGGAGAGAATCTGTGATTAGTTTGGTGATGTACTAGTGGCTGATATACTTCTTATATCTGTATCCACAATAACAGTGATACAGATATGTATAGTTCTACTGTGTTAGATAATGAGTGAAAATGAAATATTTTATCCCCATAGTCCAACCTCTTTTTACAACTGTGAGTTTCGCTGATGTTGTTGTTTTTCCACCTTCATTCAATGCCTCACAGGCATACTCTCCTTGATGTACTTCCTTCAACGCTTGGTTGATTACTAGTGTGTATGTGTCGTGCTCTTGAACACACTTGAACTCACTATCTGAAGATACCAGCTTACCCTCAAAATACCAATTCACTACTTTAACATTAGTTATAATGGATGTCAGATTTACAGTATCACCTTCCTCAACCACAGTGTCTACAAAACTTTGGTGCATGATGGGAAAATTCTCACCCACTACCCGGTCTGCTTGTTTCCTAGCCTCAATTATACATGCCTCCTCTTCATTTTCCTCAAAAAGTTCCTCCTTCCTTTCTTTCAAATGTAGAGCCTCTATTGGTTTCTCAATAGGGGCAGATGCTGAAGGAATGTCTAGGGTGAGCGAGGTTGTGCCTACATCTTTAGTCTGTTCCTTCAGAGTAATAGTTTTGACTTCATGAACAGACACAAGCTGCTCCAGAGGTATTTTTGATTCAGTATTCATTTCAGCATGCAGAGGCTCGGGTGAACCAATAATCTTACTAACCGACTGCTGCTCTATAGGTGTAATATCAGCTATAGTAACCGAGTGCATTTCTCGAAGAGGTGAACAACTAATACACAAGGTATGGTGTTCAGGTCTTGATACACTGCTGGGTTCCTCTGCCATCAGAATGTGTTTTTCTTCATAAACAATAGAATAAAAGGCAGCTTGCACTTCAGTTTTCAAGTCAGCGGCATGTGAATATACACCTTCAAGGGAGAGAGTTATTTCTACAGGATTGGAACTTCTGGTAGTAATCAAGCAGGTGCATCTTGTAAATTTAGGTTCTTTCGTTATTGTCACAGTTTTTAAATGAACATTTTCTATATCGTGTAATGAGTCGTAAAATAATAGGTGCTGTTCACTAGTCAGAGCTGCTTTCAGAGTGCTTCTTAGCTTAGCCTTCATGTCTAAACTACAACATACTGGAACCTCAGCTATAAACTGGTTTTCTCTGGGAAGGAGTTTGTGTTCTTGTGTTTCAGGAACATTCATTATCACCCTTAGTTGCGTCTGTGCCTTTAGAGTCTCCGGGTCTGGCCTCGAGAATTTGTCCAGGTGTTCTTCTTTGAATGGCTGTTTTTCTTCCAATATGATCGGAAGTCTGACGGACTGTCCTTCTTGGATTCGTGCTGCAAAATCTTGCTCTGTGGCTTCTAGCACATCTGTGTTCTCTATGGGGATTGCTTGTTCCTCAATGCAGATGGATTCTGAAGGTAATTTGGGCTCAATGTTCACCTCACAACTCATGGCCAGAACATCCTTAAAGGGCTCTGTGTGTCCCAAAGTCAAGGGCCTCTCTTCAGTCACAGTTGATACCTGCATAACCGTTTGAACATCTTCCTTTCTCAAGGCAGCTTTTTGTTCTTTCCCAGCTTCAGGGACAATTTGCTCTTTGGGCAATAACATTTCCTCAGTCACTGTGGTCAGCCACTTTTGGAGCTGAGGCTCAGCGACTGCCACTGAGCTTTCTCCGGCAATACTGCTCTGAAAGCTCTCCAGGGTTTCTGCGGTGAAGTGGCTCTTTTCTTCTGAGATCATGGCACGTTTAAACAGGTTTTCAGCTTTCTGTAAGGAGGTTTGAGGTTCAGGTTTTTGTAAAGTCAAAACGCCCTCCTTTGGCAACACTTGCTCAGTTTGGCTCATGTGCAGATGCAAAACAGGACTGGGCTCTTTGGCAGGTTGAACACTAAGCGTCTCAGTCAGAGCAGAAAACTGTTTCGCATCTTCACAAGAGGTGGAAACATGCTCTTCTGTCATTGAGCACTGTAGCAAATTTGGACTTTTCCTAGACAATGCTTCAGCTTCTGGTGGCACCTCTGAGCTAAACGTCCCTTCCCTAGTTAGGGTGATTTGCCCATGGATTTTGGGCACTTGCAGTGGCGTTTCACCCTCTGTGTGCATTTCTGTGATTGCCGTGCTATCTATTCCAGGAATATCCTCTGTCTTTTCGTTTGAGAGCTCCTGTTTTTCTTCTGCAATCAAGGCCATTTGGATAAGCCTGTCTTTTATCAGGGAACCCTTTTGCTGCTCTGCAACTATTGCATCAAAAGTGGACTCCTTTGGAAACATTTGATGGGAGACAATCATGGGCATGTGTAGAAGATTTGATGTTTCTTTGGTTGAATGAACATCTTCAGGTGAATCGACATAGTCAATTGCCTGAGTATGAGCTTCACTGATCTTATGTTGTTCTGCTGCTACAACAGATTGGAAAAAATTGCTTTCTTCCTGCACTAGTGTGCCCTTCTCCCACTTGTGTGTTTGGACTTCCAAAGCACTTTCCTTCGAGAATTCTTGGACACCCTCCGTCCTAGGAATACTCACAACTTTCTTAGGTTCACTAGTTGGAGTAACTTCTCCTGCTCGTGGAACTGAGAGTGCAACAAATTCACCTGGGCAGACTATATAGTTCTCCTCAGAAATAACAGACGCAAACAGAGATTTTTCTTCTTTTGCAGACTTTGGCTTAGCCAAATCTGGCTGCTGGATTTGCAATTCTTTTTCTTTGTCCTCTTGGTTTACTTCCTCCACAACAGGTAAGCAGATATCAGGAACTTGGTGGGGTTGGGAACTAGGCAACTCAGTTACTGGTGGGCTTTGAATGGGCTCAGAGTGTTGCTCTAAGAAGCCAGGGTGTTCCTTCACCTCACTTGCTGTGAAAGCTGTAGCTACCACCTTTTTAGTGGCCTGAGAAGATGCTTCTACAATTTCCTCAACCTTCTGAGACTCAAGCAAGGCTGTTCGCTGAGTAAGAAGGGCTTCCTGCTGTACTGTCGCCATTGAGGAGGAAGCCACACATAAAGCATCCACCTCTTGTCTATGGAGTGAATGCCGGTCCTCTGTTCCAATTGTATACATCATTTCCTGCCCATCCTGTCTAACATCACCAGGCAGTTTAACCGCATATAACCGAGACTCAGTGGCCTGCTCACTTACAGTTTCTTCATATGTCTTAGTTCGTTTTTTCTGCATAGCTTTCTGTTTGTCATATGGAAACTCACTAGAGAGCTCTAGAAGAATAAGAAGTTCTGCACTGCTAGTGGCTTCACCTAAGAAATTTATCCCTTTACAGGTGTATACGCCGCCATCTTCTCTCTGACAATTATTCACTGTAAGTGACCCAGAACCATCCAGATTATGAACAATGGTGCAATGCATGCTGGAGAAAATCTGGACGCTTTCCTTAAACCAGTAAATGTCAGGTGCTGGCTCACCAGTCACTTTATATGTAAACACAGCTGGAGCACCCTGCATACACTGAACAGAATCTAGCTTCTTAAAGAAAAATGGAGGTTGAGGACTTCCTTTCTTTTCTAGGGGAGTCTCACTGACTAATTCTGCCACCAAGTCTCTGTTATCTCCTTTAGGATTCACCTTCAGGTAAGCACTGCATGCAGTCTCTCCATGGATATTGCTAGCAATGCAAGTGTACTCTCCCTCATGATCAAGTTTTGTGGACAGAATGATGAGGCTATAGTTGTCATCATCAAATACAAGTTTGCAATCTATGGATGTTGTCAGCCTTATGCTATTGAAAAACCACTGTATCTGAGGTTTTGGGTTCCCAGTTACGATAACAGAGAGTCTAGCTGTATCTCCTAAATTAATCTCAACATTTGACACGTGCTTGAGGAAGACTGGAACACTGCTTTTCTCTTTTTTCATCTCTAGGTTGCTGGAATAAACTGAATTTTCAGGTGTGAGTTCAAGTGTTACATCTCTATCAGATAACTGTAGGTCGCTGGTGTAACTCTCGGTTCTTTCTTCCTCAGCAGACAACACAACAGAACTAGAAATTTCTGTATAGGAAAAAAAATTTACATTTTACTAAAATGTTTTCATGAAACGATGCAAGTAGTAACTATCAGACATCAACTATTGAACATGTTAGGGCAATATTTTCTATACGATACGTGCTGCAGTGGCAAGGCTGCAAAGTAATTAAAACATTCACAAGAAATCACCTTTGCATCAAATCGAGGGCCATATCTTGCAATTGCATTTATACTGAGAATTTTCAGTCTAATCCGTGCATAAGTATTAGGGAATATTTGCAAGCAAACTGAAGACAAGATGGAGCCCAAATATGTATCCATCTTTTTTTTTTTTAAGTGAAATGTTGATAATAGTTCTGTATCACAGAACTGTATTTTCAATTTTCCATGAATACCTTAAGAGCAAAATAAAACAGTTGCATAAAAGTGAATAATAAGTATTTATAGAAGCTTGCTTAGGCAAGAAAAGCTAGAGGTGGCACTTAAATTCAGGACCCTGCTTTATTTACTTGTCTTTTTAATCACATTGATTATCTATATTCATGTCAGATATAGAAGTTGCATGGATGTGCACTTATTAAAAACCAATTCCCTGATTTCATGATCAAGTCAACACACAAACTTATAGCACAATTTATGCATGTCTACTGAGAAGTAAGTCCTATTGAGTTTAATTATACTTCTTGGAAAGTGTATATGACTTCTGCTTTTCTGATTTTATGAATATAATGAGCATTCACATTAATTTAATGCATTGGGTCTCAAACTCTCTGGGAATTCAGGAACCGATGTAAGTGCTAGCGGGAGAGGGGAATTGCAATGAAGCGATCACTACGATCGCATCGCTTCTGGCCACATATTGGGGCTGGGGGGGGACTTACCACTATCTGCCCCAGTGTCCCGGAGGGTTGGAGAGCCCTGCGTACCCCTCTGCAAAGCTCCCTGTGTATTAGAAATGTAAAAAACAATATTGCGACCCACTTTCTGGGTGCCCTTGTGTGTGCGTATGCTTTGTTTAGCTGTTTTACATTTGAAAAAGGAATATGTTCTCAGGTTGTTGGGAGATGATAACCTATACATCTACAGCACTTTCCTTCCTTGGACATATATCACCAAAAGAGGTGGCATATGTCAGAGGAGAACCATGAGGAGCCCCAGAGCTTATGTGGATGTGAGTAGATATAATTTTCACTTACCTCCCATTTGCATCCACTAGATGTAGCGCATACCTTTTTGGCATGGCTGCATTGGCGCTGATAGTGGCGGATAAAAGTGGGGCTTTAATTTCTCTCTACCTTCCGTTTTTTTATTTCAGAGTATAATAGAATTTTATGGCTGTCTGACAGCAAGACAGAAATGATTTTTTTTCTAAACCATAAACTGCCATAAACTTCTTCAAGTCAAGAAGCCATCGTTGTATTATTTTTGTACAAAAGTGTTAGATTACAAACTTGCCTCAGCTCTTGCTCAAAACAAGTATAGGAGGTTCTACAATTCCATACACACTTACCTGGGAGTAAGCCCCATTGAACACAATAGGACTGACTTCTGAGTAGATATGCATAGGATTGTGCAGCAAGTCCTCCAGTAATGGAGAAGTTAGCTTCCAGAGGTCCATTTGTAACTTGAAATTAAGGCAAGTTGGAACAGCCAGCTCTTGCCAGTCCAGCATTATCACACTTGTGTGGAAGCACCAGCTAAGGACATACTGCATCTCTGTGGAAGTACTGATGCAACTTGGGTAGTGTGTGTAAAGGCATTCTGCGGTCCACACATGAAAGTATAATATTGTACCAAGCAGATGGATAGTCAGATAGGAACTTGAGCTTTCCTACCAACCAACTGAATGTTGACCAGTGTGCTATTTTATGTTTTTCCCCTCCTTTTTTTACAGAGAGTTTGTATAAGCTTTTATAAGTTCTTTTTTATGGAGTTGCATTAATCAGACCACCTAATCCATGTAGCCAGGGAGGAAAACTCTTGCCATAGTTTACATATTAAAAATTCTTTCCTTTTCTAAATGGTAATAAATATCCTTGGATGAAAAAGTAATGTGAAAAGAGCAGTGTAAAAGTTACTTCTATGTAGTTCTATGCGCATAGGGGGTAGACTGGGATGATGCTTGTTGTCCCTGTCTCCTATATGCATTCAATATTAAGTCTGTACAAGAACGTATGATGTACGAACTGGTTCTGTTTGAAGAATTGGTAACTCTGCAAATGCAGGATCTCTGATTGCACATTATGCCGTTGGCTTTCTTATGGCAAACAGTGGGAATTCTGAGCATATATCTTTGAGGCTCTAGACTGAAAGCATCTAACAATACATATGAAAATAAGAAGAGCCCCGGCTGGATCAGGCCAAAGGCCCATCTAGTCCAGCTTCCTACATCCCACAGTGGTCCACCAGATGCCTCAGGGAGCACACAAGACAACAAAATGGCTGCATCCTATTGCCACTCCTTTAGACCTGGCATTCTGAGGTAGTCTACTTCATGTCATCTTTATGTATTTTTCTCCAATAATATCTCCTTTAGGTCCTGAGCTTTGTATTTACTAATGATTAGCTGAGTATATGAATAATAACTTTGATATTTTTGGTTTTATTTTTTATTAAATATTTAAAGTAAGTACTAACTTTTACCAATTATTAAGACAAATTTTCAGCTGTCTCCCCCTTCCGAGTTTCTGCAGAACTCTGAAAGAGTTGTGCAGAACGGTAATGACATTTGTATACATTCCATCATTGTCTTAAAAGGTCGATCATTAATTTATCAACGTGTTTCAATAAACAAAAACAAAAGTGGTACTCTGGTTTTACATTTTTATTAAAACAATATATACATTGACTTTTTAAATGTAACATCAAATATGAACAAATGAAGCTCTTTAGACCCTCTTTTTAATGGTACTTTGTAACTCTGAAAAACAGACATTTGAGTTGACATTGAAAAAACAACAACGTATAGCTTAAATGCTAGTTTTTGGAAGATATAGGTCCAGCTGCCAAACTTTGCTTTCATTCGGGCTACTTAGCAATGATTTTCCCAAAACCAGCAGTTATTTGGGATGTACACCTGAATCAATCTCCACTGGTTCTATTATTTAACTTTGATTTCCTTGCCAGCCATCTGGGAGCCAGGAAGTTTAAAGCTAAAAAAAACTCTCTATGACTCTGATCCAGAGGAAGTGGAACACTGCAGAAAGTTACACACCTGTGGTTCCAAAGAGTGGTGTCAAATGAAGAGCAGAACCTATTGTCAGCCCTGATCAGCCCTCAGACAGGCCTAGAGTAGGAGGATTTAGCCCTTTTGTCTTATGAGAGACCTCTGAGTGAAGGATCTCACCTGCTGATGAGGTTGGGGTGGGAAAGAAGGCAAGGGCTGAATCAAAGCAGTTTCTACTTTCACCCTGCCTCACAGCTGATGGCAATATTTTATTTATTTATTTTTACCCACAGCAGCTTGTTGTATACCCCAGTACAGCAGATCTGCAGGTACAATTTCTTTGCATCGATCCATTTTGAACATTCAGGCTACATGTGTGTAAGCAAAGATCCTGGAAGCTGAAGATGAGCATAGGAAGTATGATCTGGCTTTGAATTTCCCTGAAGTGGAACTGCTTCGGATTTATGATTTCAGGCAGTACAATACATTTAGTGCATATTCTCTAATATGCAGAGATAGCTGCACTTTACTAATGCAAAAATAGCTAGTCAACAGTATAGGGAATGACAACAGACACATGCAATTTCTGCCCACTTCAATGTTGGATCAGACACTCTCATTTCTCTTATACCTCAGCACTTAAAATTTATGCATTATTATTTTACTAAATATTTATGAATTTCAGCTACTATGCAAATTATTTTAATGCCTACTATTGTTTATGTAGTGGTGGTGAAGACTGCAATCCTATACACACTTCAGAGTAGATCCCATTAAATTCCATGGGGCTTACTTTTGACTAAATGTGCATAGAATTGCACTTTTAAGAGCACTGAAATACCCTGTATAGCCATTGTTTTAGTATAGTGCAACTAAGAGGTAAAAATAAAAACATTTCTTTCTTGTTCACTGCGGACATACATTGGTATTTTACTGTATGCATCAAAAATCTTTGCAGATTTGCTTTGGATAAGTACCTATTCCAGTTAATAGAAACTACAATGCTAGACTGGAAACATCAGCAGGAAAAAAACTTCTTGTAAGATTAAAATGATTTTCACCATTTGCCAGAACAACCTCTCCCTCCCTCCCCCCCCCTTTTTATCACATCACTCTCTAATCTGTATATTAACATGCCAGGCTCATAAAATTAAGGTATAAAAAGGGGAAAAAATTTAACAGCCTAACTTTCTTCAATCTACAATAATCATTTAATATTTATTTTATCCAAATGGGCCAGAACTACCAAATTAGTTTTATGCCTGAAATTACTCTGAGACGGGAAATCTACATAAACTCTTGTGATCCTTTTAAAAGAAAGGCATGAAGGTTTATCTCTAGACATAAAGTCAGGTTGATGCTTTACAAATAAAACTTCTCTGGAGTCCTTAGACAACAAACTCTTTGGCCTGTTGTCTTCATAAGCATACAAAAAAAAACCCAACCCAAAACCTTCAGGCTTCTGTAGGAACATCACACAGATAATTTTCTGTGATAGCAAAAAACACATTTCATGGTGTTAATGCACGTTTACAAGAGTTACTCTATTTTTCAAGAGTAATTCTAATCTTTCTGGATACATCAAGGATCCATATTAATACAGTCGAGTCTGAGATTGTGGTGCATTAAGCCATGCATATTTGATGATATAGTGAACAAAAAATATAGAAATAAGAACATGCATATACATTGAGTATACAAATGCACTATTTTAGTTAAGTATAAATCATCATGCTTCTTCTAATATATCAGTTTTGAAAATCAAAACCAGCAGGCTTAAGTTTCAGGAGTATAAAGCTGTCTGGGGTCAATATACAGAACTTAATTAGTATCATATTCTTCTCCAGCCATGCATTAATTTTTATGTACATTTGAAGGTTATTTTGATTAGTTTGCTTAATTATGTGTGAACGGGCAAAGTGTTTTTTTTAGAGATCCCAAGCCTGACTATCTATGTAATTTTTTTTATTTAATACGCTAACACTCCAACTCTATGCATCTTTTTTCAGGAAATTCATTTATTTTAATGAGACCTACTTCCAGGTATTCATGCATAGAATTGAAGCCTAAATTATTTGTTGGATTGAACTGAACACTAGAAAGTACAGTTCCTGTTCCTATATTTTTAAAAAAATGAAATGCATAGTTTTAACTTCTCGTCTATTTCATATTTAACAATGTACGGTTAGCAAAATCTTGCATTAATCTTGCAGTAAGCAAAATCTTACTGGATATTATGCCTTGACCTAAGATAGGTTTGGATTGTTGTCCTATTTTTTCCCCATCTATGGACCAGAGATCATTGCTTCAGTTTAAGTTTAGCAATCTCTGGGAAATCGAAGATCAAACGTTTTAGACTCACATTAACATGTTTGTCTGCTTGACATTGTTTTTCTTCTAGTTTTCAGGTGCTTAGAACTTGGTAAAAGAGAAATAAATCCTGAATTTTTTATATAGTCAGTGTGACAACACTCTCACGGGAGGCCAATTTGGTCTCCTCTTTGAATCAGGGTATTTTGACTGGCATCATGCTACTCTTGATTTACACTGGAATGAAATCAATATAAGTCTCAGTTTCTTCAGTGGGAGTTTTGTCAGAAGAGAAACAACATAAAGATTCAGGATCTATTCAAGAGAGAATTATTTTCTGATACAACATTGTGAGAGAGAAATCCTCATCTGAGTTCTTTCACAGAACTGTATTGAAAATGCACTGTGCGTATAAAGTACAATTCCATACGATCCAGTTGCAAATGAAAAAAGGGGTAACAAATATTTCAAGACTGCACCTTTAAATAACACAAGAATATTTACATGTATCAGACAAAGATGGTTGTACACAGGTGAGTGACAATTACAATATCATTACAAGGATGAATAAGGATCTGTTGAACTCACTTTGAAATGTGCCTTGTGTTGTAGCCATGGCTAAGATCTAACCGCTACTTAATCCCCACAACAGCTCACAAGAGTGAGTGTCAGTGTAAGGGCAGGGATTTCCATTTATAAGGCTATTTCAAAATACAGGAAGCATTTGAAATTACTGCTACATAGTTTATTTGCACAGATCTCTGAAATCTGTGGCCTCTTTAAGTCAAAAAAATAGATATGAAACCAGAGTATTTAACAGATTGTTAACAAAGCAGTAGTGTAGGCAGACCCTGCTTTGTTTGTTGCTACACATTTGTACTCCCCTTCATCATTTTTGACTAGATTTCTTATAGTCAGGCTGTGACACCCTGCCTGACACTCCTCCATACAGTATCTGTCTCCAAGAATCAATGTCCCATTCTTGAACCAACTGATAGCTGGCTTAGGAGAACCAGCTACTAGGCACTGAAAACATGCAGAGGTGCCAATGAAAGAAACACAATTAGAAATATGCTGCATAAACTTCGGAGGGGCTTCTGTGACCTGGAATTCAAAGCTGCAGCTTTCTGTACTCTCTGCTTTAAATTCAATTTGCTCTTCTTTGGATGGCTCGGCAAACACATCAAAATTAATGTTCACACATGACTCTCCTTCCTCTTCCTGCTCCTGTTCTGTAACAGCTACAAGCTTAACCGCTTTCTGAGAATCATCAGTTTCACGTTCAAACTCAAATTCCAGTTCTATTTCCGTTTGGCTGCCATTTTGAATAGTATTATCAACAAGCAAATCAATCTTTTGAGGCCTGTCACTGCTGCTATCCAAACCTGCCTCTGCCTCACTTCCCTCATTTGCAACTGCAAGAACCCTCCGGCACTCAGTTACAGCTAAGGAGCATCTGCATGTAGCTTCTCCAACAGTATTGACTGCCTTACACAAATACATACTACTATCAGATTGCCCTACATTTTGAATTTTAAGACTGTGACTCCCATTCTCATTGGTCACGACATACTTTGAAGCATCTGGAGTGATGCACTTATTTTCTTTAAACCACTGCACTACTGGAGTAGGAGAACCTGAGACTGTACAGTGAAACAATGCGTCAGATGCTTTGGGAACCTCTGTGTCAAAAACAGGAGTTGTGAAGCGTGGGGGCATCTCTGTGACTTGAAAGTCAATTTTGACATCATCACTTTCTTTTCCAGAGGAAGCCATTGTATGTTCCACCAGAGATAAAGGGAGAACATCAAGAGATACAATCATACTGTGATGATCAGGAGAGTCCTCAGGAATGGTGACTATTTTCACTTGCTTCTCACATTCCTTAATCTCATTTTCATCCAGCTCTACTTCCAGAAGTATTTCCTGAGGAGATGGGGTCCGTGATGCTGAACCTTGTTCTATATCAAATTCTATAACATGTTGATGAGTTACTGGAGGAGGAAGAGCTAAAGCTCTCCCATCATGGGGCAACACTTCTACTTGTGTAATGCTTTTAGCTTCTCCTATAATATTTATTGCATGGCACATATATTCTCCTCCTCCTGTTCTTTGAACATTGCGAATTTCCAAAATGCAAATATCACCCTCTTTTTGTATTTTGACATTTTGATCTTGTTCGAGCAATGATTTATTTCTATACCATTTCACATCAGGTGTAGGACAGCCTATGACTTCTGTAATAAAGCGCAATGTGCTGTTCTCATAAATCTTCCGTTTAGTCAATGCTTTAATAAATGCAGGCGGCATTTCATTTCCCTTTGGCTCCAATGCTTCGCAAGGGGTGCCAAACATTTCAGCACGTAGTTCTTCAGGAGATGACTTCCTTTGTTGCAAAGGAGAGCCAGTGGGTGTTTGATAACGCTCTGGTGGTGTAATTGGCCTTGCCATATCTGAGGAAGTCTTTCTTGAATTTCGATTTGGCTCCTCTGAAGGCGTAGAATATCGCTCTGGGCTGCCTACTGGTGTAGAGTAACGTTCTGGGCTGCCGACTGGTGTAGAGTATCGCTCTGGGCTGCTTGCTGGTGTAGAGTATCGCTCTGGGCTGCTTGCTGGTGTAGAGTATCGCTCTGGGCTGCTTGCTGGTGTAGAGTATCGCTCTGGGCTGCTTGCTGGTGTAGAGTACCGTTCTAGGCTATCTACTGGGGTATGAAAAGTATCAAAAGACCCAGGTGGTTCAAAATGTTCCACTGATGATGGTGGTGTGTAGAATCCCTCAGTTTCCACCATTTCATCTCCACTGGTGATATCAATATCAATGGACATTTCTGACTCAGGAGAAAAAGGGCGGGTCAGTTCTTGCTGTTGGTTGTAATAATCATAAACAGTGCTGAACGTTACATCTTCAACCTCCAGAGAAGTGATAGATCCCTCCAGTGTCAGAGTCCTGAATGAGCTGTCTCTGACATCAGGAGTCTCCTGTTCTCCAGCTTCAAGCAAATACTTTGCAAGAGAACTATCTGTTTCTCCTTGAGGAAGGACCGACACTTCATGAGTCTGAAGAGTTGTTTCTTCAACAGCGCCTTCATTTAGATTTCCCAGAGGAGAATGTTCTAAGTCAGTAGCCTCACTTTGTCTTTCTTTTTCAAGTTGGTATTGTGTGCTATGCTCTTGCACTGTAAGACTACTTATAGCTTCTGTTTTCCCTTCCTGGCTTGTTGGTGGCATATTTTTTAAAGAAAGGAGGAACTGAACAAAGGAAGGTTCCTTGTCTGGAGTTTCTGACAATCCCTGAAGAGAAGATTGTTGTTCTTTGGGCACTACTGGGGTATAAAATTGTCTCTCGGTATTGCTGCCTTCAGATGAAGAGCTTCTCATTTCCTTGATAAAAGTGTCTTGACTGGCATGTGTTGGTTCTTCCTCTGCTTTGTGTACACATTGAGATCCTTTTTCCTGTGCAGCTTTTTTCAAATCAGATATGAAGCTGTCAACTTCTTGAACTATACTCTCTGGAGGGTTACTGTGCTTGGACATGTCAATTTGTTCCACTAGATTTTGAAAATACTGGCTGAGAGAGGTGAATTCTGTTTGTCCCCATATAAAGGCCTCATCTGGCATCCTAAGCACTTCCTCCTCAGACAACTTTCCCTCATGTCTGGGATGCCCTTTTGCAACAGCCTCCTGTTCGGTGGAAAGACTTTCCAAGGCCCTTCTCAGTATCTGTGTTATGGACAACTCTGTTTCCACTTGTGGTTTCTGTTCTTGGGAATCCTCTCCTTCCATCTGCATCTTATAATGCTGACGAAGCTCTTCACTTAAAGAAAGTCCTTCCTCCAATACATTTCTGTTCTGTAACTGTTTTATGAAACTTTCTGTTTCTTTACCCATCATCTCAAAAGCGGACTTCAGGTTAAAGGAGTAACTTTCCTCTTTTTGTACCGCTTCAGCCTCTTTCAACAAAAACTGTTCTGATAAAGAAGCAGCATGTGCTTTTAAATCAAACGTTTGTTCTTGTGTTTCTAGTGTTTTTTCTTGCAGGAAAGTGCCTTCTTTGTCGCCAGCTGTTTTATTTTGAACATTGCTGTCACTTGCAATCCCTTGAGTAGAAATCAATTTTTGCCCTTGAAAAACTTCCAGTTCCTCAGAACCAGAATACAGAAATTTGAGAGATGTTTCCTCTTGCAACAACATCTCTTCTTGTGGTTGGTCAATATTTTCTATATTCAGAAAAGCTAATTTTAAATTAATTTTTTCACTGTCTGTGGATGCATATTCTTGAACATTTTCTTTTTTCATTTCCAAAACGAGTGAATCATCTTGGCTGGGATGAATTTTTTGATCTGCATTGTTCTGTGCCTTTTCTGTGATACTATGTACATTGACTTGTGTTCCTTCAGAAGTAGAAACAAGATTTTTGAAATATATTTCTTCTGGTGGCACTGTGTCTTCTGGTTGGCTTTTATTTTCTACATCTGAGTAAGCTTGCTTTATATCAAATATATCATTTTCTTGGGGTAATGAAGGTTGGTTTGCGTTACTTTCTTCCTTTACAGTATCAATCACTATGGAAAACTCTTGCTCAGAAGAAACAATTTCTTCAGAAACTGATACACTTTTTTGTGAATTTTCTGTGATATCAGTTTTCAGGTCTCCAACAATGGAATATTCATCAACATACTTTTCATCAATAATTTCTGGGACTGAATGAGCAGAATCTTTTATATTTATTTGCTCAGGTTGAAGACTAACATCCTCTTGAGTAGCATTATCTACAATAAGATTAGAGTGTTTTAGGAAAGATTCTTCCTTCAGAGATAATATATCTTCATCAATATTATATTTGGTCTTCACTGGTTCATTGTCTTGAGCAAACTCTTGTTTGGAAAATGTTTCTTTTTCGTGAAGTAATGTGGTTTCTTGAGAAATTTCCAGAGTTTTGTCTATATATGGTTCTGTGACTTCAGAACTAGAATATAGATCTTTAGCAATTATATTTTCCTGGTTTTGACCAACATTTTCTATGAATGGAGAAAGTTGTTTTAATTCAAATGTGACTTCTTCTGTTGATTCACTGACTTTGCAAATGCCATGATTGTAACATAGCTCTGATGTGTCTATTTCCTCCTTTTTTATTATGTTGTCCGTATTGATGTCCTTTCCTTCAAAATCTGAAGAATCTTTGGCAACAATTTCCACCTGTTTTTCAACAGTAATATCAGTGTCTAAGGAAGCTTGTAAATCAAATTCTTTCTTTCCGATGAATGGGGAAAGTTGTTTTAACTCAAATGTGACTTCTTCTGTTGATTCACTGTCTTTGCTAATGCCCTGATTGTCAAATGGCTGTGGTGTGTCTATTTCCTCATTTTTTGTTATTGTGTCTGTATTGACATCCTTTCCTTCAAGATCTTCAAGATCTGAAGGATCTTTGTCAACTATTTCCACCTGTTTTTCAACGGCAATATTAGTGTCTAAGGAAGTTTGTAAATCAAATCCTATGTTTCCTAGGCTTAATATATTTTCTTGGTCACAAATTACTTCCTGTGTAAGTTCACTCTCATTAGAAACCTCTTGACTAAAATACATGTCTTGCCCTAGAGCCGATGTGTTTATTAGTACTGTTTCTGTAATCTCATTTGTACCTGCTTCCATTATTTTAGAAACAAAATTTTGTTCTTTGACATGTACTTCCTCTGATAGTAGTCTGTTTTGTTCTTTGACATAGTCTATATTTGAACTAGCTGTTTTTTCATCAAGAGAGGTATCAAGTGTGTCATCTGTTGGATACTGATGTATGGACTGCTGTGTTTCACTTTGTTCTTTAATATTCTTATCTAAGTTATCTAGGTTGTCTCCAACAGGAAGGATATGTTTTAAATCAAGTACGAATTCAGACGTATCTGCTTCTCTTACCAATTCTTCACTACAATATTTTTCTCTCTCTGCTTCATTGGAACTGGAGCTTTTTCCCTCATGGATCAAAGTATCTTCTTCTCTACAGGCAACAGAGCTTCTGAATACTTCCTCTTTCAGCTGTGCTATGAAATCACTTGAAGGCATTTCTTCATGCGATGTATCTTGTGTCACTGCATCCTGAACAGTCTCCAACTGTGGTTTCAGATGTTCTTGCAGGAATCCTTGAACCTCGGGTTCCACAGATATTTCCTTTCCAGAAAGTAAGCTTGATTCACTTTGTCTGGTTATGGAAATCTGTTCAGTAAAACCATGTTCTTTAGGAATCATTTGCGTTTTCTCAAATTTAGTGACTTGATCTTCTACAATCTTTGTTCCATAGTCTAGATCATGATTTATGGAAGTGTCTTCTGCAGTAACCATTGTCTCCCCTTCTTTATGACTCTCTACAACCATGTCAAGTTGGCTGCTTGATGTGATTTCTGTTGCTGTGCATGTAAATGTGCTTTCCATTTTAACTTGGCCTTGCTGAACAGATATATCCCTTAACACATCCATGTCAGATAAAATTCCTGAAGAAATTGCTGTTTTTTGTTCTTCTGCCTTTGACTCAATTTCGTTTCTCATTACCTTTTTATCCTGGATTTGAAAATCTGTGCTTTCGCTTTCATCAGCAAGTAGGGACTTCATTATATCATTCAGATAAGTGGGTAACTGGGATTCCATTTCTCTAGATTTTGCACATGTTGTTTCTGCTATGAACTCTGTTGTACTAACACTGTGGAATTGCTGGTTTACAGAATATTCTTTATTGCTAAAACTGGATTCCACTGGACTGACTGAAGATTCAAAATAATTGTCCAGATGTTCTGTTGTCATTTTTTCCTGGACCCCTTCAGTTTGGTTTTGGAGAGACTTGAGATCTGGGTGTTCTGCATGACTATAACCTGTTTTCACAGTGGGGTCTACTGAAAGATTGCAAAAAGTTTCTACTATACCAGCTTTGTTTTCAGCCATGCATTTGTATGTCCCAGCATCAGATATGGAAAGTTGGTCAATATGCAACCTATAAATACCATCTCTTTCCTCAAAGGAAAACTTTTCAGTGGGAATCAAAGCTCTATCATTCTGAAGCCATGTTACAGTGGTCAGAGGTTCTGCAGATATTATGCATTCAAGTACAACCGAATCCCCTTCTCTACACCTAATATGTCGCTGCATTTCTTTTATGATTTGTGGGGGTTCATGAACTACATCAAATGAAAATTTAAATTTATGCTTTACTCCTGGAGAAGATGGTTCTCCAGCTGGTTCTTCAGGTATATGCTCAACAGGTTGAATTACTTCTTTAATGTCTTCATCTTGTTCTGGAGTTGGGGTTGGAGCGGTTACTTTGATTTCTACTGGAAGTGAAAGTAGGTCTCGTTCTAAAACGCAAGGTTTGGGCAGATTAACTTGTGGAAGGAGGAGGGAGGTTCTACCACTAAGGTTTAAAATGGCTTTGTCTTCTTTTGCACTGTCAAATGCCAAATTAAGTTCTTCTTCCTCTTCTGAATAGTCTGGCAATAACTCAACTTTACAGATATTGATTGGTTCTGCTTTAGGCTTCTCTTTTACTTTTAATAGGCCTGAAGTTGTAGCAGTTCCGTGTTGGTTAAATATCACACAGGTAATGGACCCTTCCAGATCGTGGACAACTGTGGAGAATGTCAGAGTAGAATAATTTTCTGTGGTGTTAATGGTACAATCTTGATTAGATCGTAGCGGCTTGTCATTATTATACCAAGTGGCTGTGATATGTGGACCACCTTGGAAATCACAATTAAAAACACAGCTCTCCCCTTCATCTACCACTTGAGATTCAATTTCATGAAGAAATAAAGGAGGACGTAGCGCTGCATATTTTGGGATAGGACTCTCAACTTTGGCTGGAGTTTCCGTGATTTCAGCTTTGAATTCAGGGATTTCAGCTTTGAATTCAGGGATTTCAGCTTTGAATTCAGGGATTTCAGCTAACAGTTCCTTTTTTGTTTCAAGAAAGTATTCTTTAACTGATGCTGCCATTTCTACACTTTGGCTCATTTCCTCATTCTCAAAAACAGCTGTAGGTTCATTAATGTTAAGTGTAATTGTATCAGACATCACCATTTCAGGTTTTCTTTTCTCACTGACATCATCAGTCAAAAGTACGTAGACCAGCGGTGAGGGGGTTTTCTTACTTGCTTTTACAATCTTGACGTCTACACCAGGTTCCTGTACTTTGGTATCCATTCTCATTTCTACTGATTTCCCTTGAGCATACTGATTTCTCTTGATGGGCGTATAGTCCATCAGCCTTGAGCGGCCTGTTATCTCTGCAGCTTGTTCTGAAACTTGTTTTTTATTTTCCCCTTTAAAAGCTGTTACTTTTTTTGCATGGAACATTTCTTCCTCAGTGCTTCTAGCAGCTAACTCCCGGAGACTCTGAGAAGGCTCAGGAAAGCCCAAGATTCGCTCCATTCTAATCTGAAATTCATCTGACTTTTTCTCAAGCCCTCTGTTCGAAACTCTTTCGGACATTTCTGCAGTGCCTCCTGTGACAGGGACTGTCGACTTTTCATTGATTTGCTCTATTGTTTGGAAAACAGGCCCCTTTCTCTCTAGTGGAGCTGCTGTGCTGACTGGATGCACTGACAGACTTTTGTTAGCCCTAAGGTCGACAGTCCTCATAGATGAAAGCTGTACTTCAGCTGATCCCTGTGACAGACTCACTTTCTTCTTTTCTAGCACAGCCTTCTTTGCCTCACGAAGGCGCTGCAACTTTAGTTTAATTTCCTCATCCAACAAAGCCTCTCTTTCACTTTTTCCTCTAACCGAATGCTTGTGTCTCACCCTATCTTGATCATAACCAAATTCTTGTCTTAGGGAGGGGATATTTTTAAAGCTTATGGTCCGTACCATTCCCCCTTTGGCAGGGGACAACGCTAAAAATACAGTCTCAGCCTCCTGCCTTTTATCAAATGGAGAACCAATACATCTCAGGTCAACCTTTAGTCTATCATCCCTCCTCTTCTGCACAAGACGTTCAATATGTTCACGGGTACGCTCTGACTTTCTCAAAAACTCTAGGTATTTGGCATTTTGCCCCTCACCATGTGCTACCAGCAATGATGCTGTGGACTCAGCTGAGCCCTCACTGTTTATTGCAAAAATCTTATAGCTCCCCGAGTCCCTTTCCTGAACCTCTTTAACCTCTAGACTAGAGCGGTGCATATCCATGCAGCTCTCCGTCTTTACTACTCTTCGGAGACTTTGAGGGATTTGCCTGTTGTTATGAAACCATGTTATTTGGGGTATTGGAAAGGCACTCAATTTGCACTGGAAAACAACTGGCTCTCCTACCAAAACAGATCTATATTTCAGCTTTTGTGTGAAAGAAGGTTTCAGTTTCTCAGACCAGGAATGGGCGGCTGAGGTTCTGCTTGCACACGTCTGATTATGCCGAAATCCTTGGTCTAGATGATCTTTGGGATTGGAGAAGCCATCTTGTGTGCCAGCTGGGCTTTCTCTGTGTTCTGCCTCTTCACCAAAGAATAGTTCTGCAAGAGAATATCATTACATTACAGTGTACTCTGCTCTTTCCATCATCTATTTGCAAAAAACGAAATAAATGAAATTAAATAATGGGCATGCTTCAGATTCATCACAAATCCATAAAAAAAAATTCACTCACCATATTTGTTCGAATAAACGCAACGCCTTGCTCTGTTTTAAAGATTCTGACACGAAAATCGTTCGTTGTCTGTTCTTTCTTCCAACTGTGGAAATTTCTTCATCAACAAGCAAAAATGAATCTCAAAAGGACATGTTTCTGTGAGTGCATGTTTTACTGCCCCCAAAACTTTTTTTTTTGCATGTGGTTTGCAAAGAAGGGGAGAGGGGAATCTTACCTGACTTGCAGACAGTAGAATAAACGCCCTTTCTGATCTCTTTGATTGTGGGTTAAAATGGTCAAACAATTGGGATTTTTTTTCAAAGATATAAAAAAAATGTAAACTGTAAGTAATTTGCTAAAATGAAATGAGAAGGCGTTTATTCGAACTAATACAGCTGCTAACTTCACAATGTTATGCAAAAAAAAAAAAGAAAAATCAAAGCAAGCAACATGGACCAACTAAGCTATCTGCAAGCCAGTGTAAGAAATTTATCAGGAAGAAATAATCTCCTGTTCATGAAATGGGGGGGCACAATGGAAATAGGTCACTTTCCCATCTTGCATAATAAGACTTCTTAACATATGCCACCCAAAGTTTTTTGATTAAACAATGTTAGACAACTAATGTGATTTGAAAACATTTTAAGCATTTCATTCTAACTTAAAGTGTCCCATGCATTATGTAAGAAAGAACGAAGAAAGGAAGTTTTTGCAACCAGCTGCAAAGCATGAATAAAAGTAAAAAAGTATGATGGAAAATCTGAAGAACGAAAGTTTTAAATAAACTTTAAAACTTGTATTCTGCTGCAATGCAGGTTACCCTTAGCATATTAAACAAAACATGCAGCATATTCAAATATGCTTCAGATTATGTTTTGCTTTCTTCATCATACATCCAAGCTTCCCACAGGGGTTACTGTTTCTTTATGCTCAATATTTGCTGCTCTGTGAAATTTGTGTGCGACTGTACCTTTAACTTCCATTTCAATCTGTTGTTCTATCTTCTCGTGAAGGACTTTTTCTGGTGCTGTAATAAGAATAGAGTGATGATTAATGGAAGGAAAGTTCTATATTTTGGAAGAACAAAAATTCTAGTTAATGATGCATTGATAGAAAAATGCACACAAACATACATACATATACATGCCAGAAAATGCCTGATAAGTCTAAAATAAACAGTGGGACTATGATAAAGTATTGTCCAGTTTTCCACAACATTTTTAAAGGGCTTGTTTTATGAAACTCAACATGCCTTTAACATGCCTTTAACACTGTGAGGAAAATCTCCAGCAATCCATGGTTGCTTCATTTATCTCACACTGTGGATCAAACGGATTTCAGTGCAATGATGGTATGCAGGAGGAAATTGTATATGGAAGGAACATGCAGTTGCCAACCTGTCACTCTCAGATGTGTGCTGCACTCGGCTTGTCCTGCAGAATTAATTATTCTGCACTTGTATCTACCCCTCTGATTCTCATTAACTTTCAGTAATTTTAAACTGCACAGAGGGCCATCGTGCCTTAAAGAGCATAATGCGGATTCCTCAACTATTAGCTGATTATACAACCAGATGACATAGGGTGTAGGCACACCCTTGATTACACAGAAAAGTGAGATATCATTTCCTTCTTTTACAAAGGTTTCTGGGGGCAGAGTTTGGAGGAAGACTGGTACTGTGGCACCAGTTTCTACGATGTCTTCACAGGGCACAACATCAGGGTAGTAGTCTCTGCTCCTTTGCTTCTCAGCTTCTTGTATCCTTTTAGTTGAAGATATTGTCGTGCTGGATGTCTCTGTGGAAGACTCTTGTTTGTATTCATAGGTGGTTTTAATCTGAGACTCTTTCAGTGTTTTAATGCTTTTAGTATCTGATTCAAGTGTAATTTTTGTTACTGTTCTGGCTTGTGCTTCTGTAGCTAGGTAAGAATAAAGTTAGGATATGATTAGATGTTTTGCAGCAATAAAAAGCTATAATTATAAAAAATATAGATAACCATTAGTATGGTAAAAAGAATGTTCAGCGTGTTAGTGCAAAAAAGAAAAAGAAAAGGATAGAATAGTAGGGATTTTTGTATTGTGTTCCACATTTAAAGGCTCTATTCATGCCAGGTTAAACGGTTTGCAATTAGATCCATGGACCTTGGCCATTGACACCAGTGGGATCTGGAATTGGTCCATAATAATTTTTATAAACACATCTTCAGTTTTAAGTGTTCTCATAGCACAGAAGGCAGCTGCAGCTGCAATGCTGTTTTCATTGATGTGTAGAAAATGAAATGAAATCCATCAATCTGTAATTTGGACAAATGGCCTCTTGGTTTTCTTCCTATAAGTCATAGCTTCAACTCAAAAGCAAAACAGTGCCATGACATTTTTATTGTCAGTCATCAGAAAAAAATGAGTGTTCAGAGAGAAAGAAGTGCCATAGGTGGATGGAGAGTCAACAAAATGAGTCATGGAACAAACTTTGTCGTATTGTCATCTTATGTAGAATAGAATTGTAAGGTACAGCAACTAAGCCAATAAGAATTTCCTCATGCCAAGCATAAGAACATTATTTGGTTTAAAAAAAATTTTAAAAAAAAGCAACAAGCAAGATATGATGTTTTGATGTTGGAAAAAAAAATCTCCATAGGCATTAATTCAAAAAGGCGTGTCAATTGGAAATAATTAATTGTAAAAATGAGATTAGTCTTTCTCATACTCCCTATGATGCAACAAAACATTTTCAAATCATTTCACGATTTCATTAATCATTCTTGCTTTTGGCAATGAATTCAATGGTTTACATTCTAAATTGTTATACGGTGAAAAAATATTATTCTGTGCATCCAAGGGGAAAGGGTTTTCTTTCACAGACCACCCTCTCCCTGTACTCCTCTATCTGCTATATGTGAGCTAAGAGACCCTCCGGATCACATGGTATGTGCGGGGGGGGGGGAGTTGTAGCAAGAAGGGGGGAAATCACCTCCCCTTGCCAGAAGAAAATTTCTGCTCATGATACAATGATTTAGGATCGTATCCTATACCTCATCCATCCGTCAGAAGTTTCAGAGGTAAACTTGCTGGAATGAGGCACAAAAGTTACTTTACAATGTAGTTTTATTATATAGCAAGTTACATAATACCTGTGCATGTAAGTCATTTATGAATAGAGCCCTAAATGTAGAGGAAGGTAGGACTGAAAATTATGTCTCTAAATTAAAAGCGAGCACAAAAGGCATTGGTGGTGATGATGAGAATGAAATGAGATAAAACACACAATGTTAAAAAAAACCAAATAACCACCTTCTACAGTTAGTATAGCTGTTGTTGTTACTTCTCCATAGTCATTACGAACAGTACAGCTGTATAGTCCTTGATCTAAAAGTTGGACATTAGTAATGGTGAGAAAAAGAACAGTTCCATTTTGTGATAGCTTCACTCGTTCAGATTCTTGTATTGCTTCTCCTTCATGGGTCCACAAAATGATAGAAAAGTTCTCACTTTCCAATGCACAAACAAACTGAGCTGTGTCACCGCATCTCACAGCAAGATCGTGAAGTTTCAGAAGAACCTTTGGTGGAGTTTCTTCTAGCGCGTGGATGGTTGCGGTAGATACCTTGGAACTTTCTGACTTTTGTGTAATGCCTGCAGCATGGAGAGTTTCTTCTTCTTTCACAGTTGAAGAACCAGAAATATATTCAAAGGATTGCACAACCGTTTCCTGTGATGCTTCTTGCACGGATTTAAATCCTTTTACATAAACTTTGGTTTCCTTCTTTGCAAAAGGGGAAGCAATATGCACTTCTGACTTTGCCTGGATAGACTCTCTTACATCTTTCCCAGAGCTTTGACTATCTAAGGCTTGCACTGTGTAATCAAGTAACAAAACAGATCATTAATATCTAATGCACGACAATGGGCCATGTTAAAAACAAAATACGTCATAGACGATGAAAATTAAAAATGTCATCTTCCTTTGAAAGCCTAGCATGCCAGGTGCATTCATTAACGCCGCCCCACCATGGGGCAGCATAATACATATAGGAAGTTCAGCCACAATGATGGATGAAAAATGAAGTGCGCCAATGCTGTGAATGGGAGGCAGATACTTGTCTTCTTTTCACTGCAGAAATCCATGGCAATTTGAAGGTATTGGTATGCCCCGATAGAACATTTGCCAAGTCTGTCAGCAGGATCCTTCCCCCCCCCCTGCCCCTTTAAAACCGAGTAGAGCAAACTTCAGAGAATGTAACCAACTGCCGTCAGTTCATTGGCTTGATGTCTGCATGTGTTTAGTCTACCAGAACATCTGTTGTACCTGAGCTAAGTTGCTAGGATGCAAATTCTAAACGCTACAAAACTGGAAAATATGGGAAACAAGGGTGGTTTATTTGGTTACAGCTAGGACTATCAACATTAGTAATGGGGACTGCTAATTCTAAAAAAAAAGTGTGACATGACGAAGAGAAAGTCATTAGTCAACGTGTAGAAAGTGTGGTTTATAAAACAAACTGAATCCCTACTAACAAAAATGGGGATTTACCTTCAGCAGTCACTGTAAGCATAGCTGTGCAAGTTGTATCTCCAGCACTATTTCTTGCTTTGCAAGAGTACTGCCCGGCATGTTCGGGGAAAGCATCTACTATTATCAGTATGGCTGTGCCTGTCGACTCATCAAAATGGAAAACTGTGTCTTTGGCTGGCAACATTAGCTGTTGATTATGAAACCAGAGGATATCTGGTTTTGGCATGGCAGAAACCCTGGCTTGGAATCTGACTGTTTCCCCGCTGCACACCCTGCAGCTTGAAATAGGCTGGATAAAGGTGGGCCTTTGGCCAACAGGTTCCTTCTTAACGGAAACAGATGAAGAAATATGCCTTTGGGAATGTGAGGTAACTTCTTCAACCTTAAACCCTGAAAAGAAGCACGCCAACTTTTAATTTCTTACCCTGTACACCAATCAATGTTCTCTTGCTTGCCTACTATCTTTTTTTTCTTAACTAACAGTTTTACTGGATGACACTATTCTTTTCCATAGTTAAGCTCTACTGCAAATAGAATAGTAAACAAATCATGTGGACACACCCTGTGTTTAAACTCATGCCTGAAATCTGAATATTTTTCCCCACACACATTTATACAGCTTACCCTGAACATTTCTTCGTGTTTTGAAATACGTTGGGATGTTAAATGTATTTTTATGTGTGTGTGCAATTGTGCATTTTCTAATTCACCGTAGGATCCTCCTATCTTTCAGAGGAAAATGTGGTTTCATCAGGATTAGCATGTCTCAATACAGAAGAGGTATTTTTGGCTGGGATCCAAAGAGTTATTTTTAGACAAGTTCAACTGCTTGAGCCTGGTCAGTGGAGACATCTTAATTGGTTTTCTTTGAACAGTAGATTTCTCCATACCCTATCACAGCGATTTTCAACTAGTATGCCATGGTACATTGTTATGCCATTGGTATGTGGGAGTTTGGGAGGGTCATTTATTAATAGGGCCATTGGGGGATATGAGCTCCCTGCCAGCAATACAGGGTACCTTGTCAATTGTCAAAAAAAATTGATGATGTGACTTGAGAATTTAGTACCTTGTCAGTGTGCCATAAGATAAGAAAGGCTGAAAATCACTGTCCTATCATTAAGTGCTTTTTAAATTCCACTCAGGGCAGAACTAAACGTTACAGCATGTACTGTATGGCCACCACCAAAAGCAAACATTTCCTCTTCTCTCTCATGAAACATCTAGTAATACTAGTAAACGTCTAAAGGTAAAGGTTTCCCCATGACCAAATGGTCTAGTCGTGACTGACTGTAGGGGGCGGTGCTCATCTCCGTTTCAAAGCCTGTAAAGCCGGCGTTTTTGTCCGATCATGTGGCCAGCATGACTCTATGCTGTAGTGCACGGAGCTACACCAAGGTGGTCCCTATTTATCTACTTGCATTTAGCTGCTTTCGAACTGCTAGGTTGGCAGGAGCTGGGATAAGCAACGGGAGCTCACTCCGTCATGCAGTCTCGAACTCCCAACATTGCGGTTGAAAGCCCAGCAACAGCGGATTAACTCGCTGCGCCACCACGTCCCCTAGTAAACATCTAGTAATCTAGTAAACATTGAGTCATGATGTGATGTCATTGTTCTGTGAGCTTCCCATTTGAAAGTTGGAAAATTCACAATGCAATGGTGAGCATTGGTGTAACAATGCAATAGTGTAACAGGTTTTGTATGCTGTTACGGGGACAGAAGGAGATCCTGGGCTTCTGTTTTCATGGCAGCCCTCTGTGGGCCATACCATATAGTTCTGCCCTCAGTCTCAAAAACAGTGTGTCAAGCAGCATGGAGTGTTTGAGAAAATATAAGTCCAGCCACCACTTGGGCAAACTGAACTAGGGCACAATCCTAACCTGGAGTTAGGCCAGCATAAGTGTGCACTGACCTTCTTGCCTCCAAGCATAGTCCAAATGCACTTTATGGTGGATTTGCAACACTTCTGGGGGCATAATCCTAACCTGAAGTTAGGCCAGCACAGTTATGTCAGCACAGTTTGGCTGGCAAAAGGGCCACTGTAAAGCACCTTTGGACCACTCTTGGAATGAGGAAGGATGGCGCACATCTGTGTGCTGGCCTTTCTGATTCAGAGAGTGGTCCAAATGCGCTTTACAGTGTCCCTTATGCCAGTCAAACTTTGCTGGCCTAACTGCACTGGCCTAACTCCAGGTTAGGATTGTACTCTGGGCCAGTATAAGTGACTTGTTCTAACCGGGTAGGATTGCATCCCTACTGTAACAGCTCTTTGGATCCTTGCCTTTACCGTCTTTCAAGAAAAGATGCTCTGAAGGAGTTAAACAAATTATGGCAATTAAATTACATTAGAGGGGATTTTTGTTTTTTTTTTAAATGCATGCTGAATGCTAACTGGAAACAGAATGGAAAGGTGAAAGCTATGAAACATTGGAACAATGTAAAATGATGTTGTGAAAGTTTTACACTTTGGAGACCAAATGCACATCAGACAATAGGATTGATTATTAGAGTTAAAAGACACTGACATGACAGACTATTACATGTAGGTTTTAAAATTAATATTAATATTAAACCACATGCAGTTTTGCATAGTTGCTGTTTAGTCAGTACACTGTACCTTCCAGCTTCAGTGTAGCTGTACTTGACACCTGGCCAATGGAATTACTGGCCACAAAGGTGTAAATGCCTTCATCTTCAGGGTAAGCTTCTGCAATCTCCAGCTGGAAAGTGTCCTCAAACTGAGTCATCCTAAAAAAGCGGGACGGCTTGATCTCTCTGTCTTTGCTATACCAAGATATTCTGAGATCTGCTCAAGCGAAAAAGTGAAAAAAAGTCATTAAGTTTCATAACATCACTTTCAGTGAGTAAATGGGGAATCAACTTGTTTCTGTTTCTCAGATCAAAATTAAAATATTTGACACAGCAATGACACATTGAATTCTCTCCCCTCCTCATCATAACATTTTGTCAGAGGAACTCATACTGTTTTGTTGTGCTCGCCCACTCCTGCTAACTGCAGCCAATGATGGGGAGTGGCAGGCGGGGAAAACGCTAAAATGTTATGAGAGAGAATTCAACACTGAACTACCATTGTTGGTAACAGCCCCATGCTGAGCATCACATGTAATTCTTCCCTCTGTATGGGCTGATTAACCCATAAGTTTGTTGCTTGTCTTCCTTCCATTACTTCATCAGAACGAAAACATAAGGAATGCGAATTTCAGTGAGCATGAAAAATGAACTTTTCTAGGATTTGTGGAATGTTCATGGAGAATGCCTCCGCTCTGAAGAGTGATAGTTCTAGACCTTTGACAGCACAATCCTAACATTGCATTAGGCCAGGGTAAGTCCCTTACACCGGCCTGGGAGTGAAACAAATGTGTCATAAAGTGCACCTGCATCACTCATGGAGGGGCCTAAACCAGCACATTGATCTGCACTGAAGCAGCGGGGTCAAATTCAGGCCCCGTGCCAACTGGAACAGGTAAGTTTGTGCAGGACAAGTTTGGCCAGCACGGGATGTGAGTGTGTGGGAGGGTGGAGGGAAGGTGTAACGGGCCGGGGGAAGGGTAGGCCCACGCGTGGACTGGACTGGGGGGTGGAGCCAGGAGCCAGCACTCAGGCCAGATCCTAACCACAGCCCCTGGCCTGGTTGGCCTTGATTCAGGGCACTTGGAGTTGTGCCAAAGATTTTGCTGGCACAGACTGCCCTATAGGAGTGTCTGGGCCTTATTGCGGGTCAGGGTAAAATAGCTCCTTACCCCAATGTGACTTCTAGCTGCCTCTTAACCTGCGCTGGATACGTGCCAGCCAGCAAGCAAGCCTGTTCCGGCGCAGGTTAGGACTGCGCTCTGAGATGGCAGAGGGGCACAGGGGCTGGTCATAACAAGCCATAGACGTCTTGATCCAAATCCATACCAATCCCTCATATTTGTACCACTAGGAAAAGCTTTTATCATTAGGAACCTCAGCTCTTGCGTATACAGGGGACCTATGGGATTAGGGCACATGTAAAAAGTAAGATAAAGAAATCAAAAAAGAAGTACATGTTCTGAGGGAGTTCTAACATACCAAAATTCCAATCATTAACCGGAAGAAAATTCCTGTCATAAGAACAGAATTTACTTCCAACTAGTACTAAACGGTGTTTTCAAATACTGATTAATGAATTCAGTGTAGTACCAAACATTAATATCTGTGCCAACACAACCCTTAGGACAACAGATGGGGGAAGAAGTCGGGGAATTTCTACGTCAGAGGCTGCTGTTTTCAAGGAAGCAGTAACATTACATCTGCATTAACCCATAGCTTGGTTGCAGTATAGGTGGGCTAGGTATGGGGCTGTGTTGGGTTTAATTTTGGTTTAGATAGGGATACATGTTGTTGGCTGGAACCATATGATTTGAAGTTATGGGTATTTTTCTTGCTTGGACAATATCTAGATTTTTTTTGAAATTTGTAATGTATCTGCAATCATCAAAAAGGATGTAGAATTGATTTTCAAAACTTACATGTAAACAGTAATGGAAGATGGACCTGTAAATACATACATTGCTGTTCCGATAACATAGAGCTAAGCTAAAATAATACTAAATTCATGCTACATCTGAAGAATACGCAAATACATTCATGAACAATACAAAAAGAGTGGGAGTTTCAAAGAACAACTCCGCATGCTCTGATCTCCAAATATATATTTCAGCCACCAACATGCACATCAAATCGGTATATATACCTATTTGAGTATATATACACAAACATAATAGTGACATGCTTTGCATAGCTGTAATGAATATTGTGCCAATATTTTCAGTGTAAACTCCTACATGCTTTGTTGGCTTTTAAAAAAAGGTTTTATCAGAATTTTTCCTGGAATCATTTAGGGGCATGAGCCACGTGTGCCTCCTGTGTTGTTGTTGTTTCTACCCTCCTCTCACCTAAAAAACATGCTTCAATATATGTGCCTTTGATACGATGGGACATCAGAGGGAATGAAAGGTATTCCCACCTAGCCCTCACATTTCTGCTATTCCCACCTAGCCCTCTCTCTGCAAAATGCAAGTGTGCAGAGAGCAGGAGTAACTTGTAAAGAAGGCCTTGTCCTACTGCCTACAGGACAGCACAGGCAAACCGGTTTAGGAGAAAACAAGGCTTTATTGAGCCCTGGATGGATGGATGGATGGATGGATGGATGGATGGATGGATGGATGG
>JAJKFI010000015.1:885451-950053 GCA_029204185.1 Lerista edwardsae
TGGATGGATGGATGGATGGATGGATGGATGGATGGATGGATGGATGGATGGATGGGCAGCCTTTTAAAATTGTGATGTGATACCAGAGGCTTTGTTCATTTTTCATGCTCATTTAATACAATGCTCACATCCTTATTATATCGAGTTCTTCAGGGCTGTAGGGGTAGGCCTAGTGGAGGGTCCAGGGGGGTCACGTGGCTGGAGCGGCAGTGGAGCCAACGCCACCACTTGCCCAATCACCCGCCCAGTGGAGAGAGCAGCACAAAGGTGAGCTGCGTGAGCGGTGTTCGACCCACCCACTCCAAAATGGAGCGTGGTGAGGCAGGGTGTGTGGCAGAGGCTCTGCAGGGGGTGGGGAGCCAGCGCAGGCAGCATCAATCGTCAACCCGGCCCAGGGTGGAGCCTCGGCTAGGTCCACCATTGTAGAGCTGTGACATGCCACTAAGTTAACACATTTTTAAATCCTGAAATCTAGCTGGCACTTAGAAAACCAAGGCAACCTGCCATTTTGAATGAAAAAAGGGGGGAAACCCTTCATAATGCTTAGCATTATAGAAAGAATTCCTTGATGATGGGGCTTGTTGGCTAGCTATAGCGCTACTCACGTTATTTTCTCTCTAGCACAGTTTCAAATGGCCAACACTATAAGCAATTGAATTTAAACAGTTATGGGAAACCCTGGCTTCAGTACCTACACTACTGGTTTTCTGATGTGCACCATTTGAACAAAGAGTACAACGCTCTATATGATCCCGTTAAACTAACCTGTCCCTGTAACTCTGCACTGAAAGCAAGCAGACTGTCCCTCAGATGTAATAGCATCACGGAGTGGTGTAATAATGGTAGGTGGGTAAATTGGCACTTCTACATCAGGAGAAACAACTTCTGGGACTAAAGAAAAAGACCAAAGAGTGATTATTAGTCTCCATGGAAGAGCACACATCGCAAAATATTGACAATGCCATTTCAAAAATGCTTTAGGGGGGCTGGGAGCGCTTGCCTTCCACCGATAGTGAGGCTGAAGAGGTAGCAACCCCGTAGTCGTTCTTGGCTTCAATGGTGTAAACAGCAGCATCTTCAGGGAATGTCTCAATCAGCAACAGAGTGTATTCTTGGGCATCATGAAGAAACTTGACCTTAAACCCTGGAGAAAGAGGCTGCTCATCTTTGTACCATGAGATCTTGGGCTGAGGAATGCCTGATACTACAGCACAGAAGCGAGCAGGTTTCCCAGAATCTACAGTAACGGCCTGAAGCTCTTTTACAATCTGGGGTGGCTCTGGAGCTGCAAATTAAAAACAAAAGCATATACATATTTTCCAGCAAAATGCATTCTATTTCTCTCTTTCCATTTTTCCCAGGCATTTAACCTATGGCCTGTGTGATGTGATGCTACAGGAGTTGGGCATGAACATGAAATTTAGCAAAGCTTGTTGAATAGCCTTGGGCCGTTTGAAAAGAACAGAAAATAATTTCAGTGACCCAGAAGTACCGTAACCCATTTTGGGGTGAAATTTGAATCCTCTGTTGTATATAAAGTTTCCATTTTCAAACTTTTCTAGTAATAAGCATGACTTGGACTATTTGGCATGCCAAATCAGGGCTAGTCTAGTTCATCAATAATTACCTTAACAATTACCTTTGAGTCAATGGGGTTCCAGTGTTTCTAAAAGCCCAATCCTATTGAGTCACAGTATACTTTATGGCAGCTGCTTGCATATAAACACTACTTGCCATTTTGCACAGCCTGACCACTTCCATAAGGGGCCTCTGAAGAAGCCCCAGCGCTGGTAGGTTGGTGTGGAGAGTGCGCAGTGGGTGGGAGGAAGAGAGAAGTGAGGGGGGAGGCTAGAAACCAGGAAAAGTTTCCTTTGTGTCGAGGCTGGGAATGGGGCAGTGTCAATAGCAGCAGCTCCACAGATATCCTATCACCCCAAGCCTCAATCCACCTACCAGGGTCTACTTGGACTTGCACCATAGCTGGCACAGGTCCAAATGGACCCAGTGGGGCAACAAAGTGGGGCTTACCCCAGGGCAAGGGAACAAATGTTACAGTGCATGCCATATTGGTGCACCTGCATTGTGATGGATTGGGCTGCCCATGTCTCATCATGGTAATAAGTTATTACACAGAGAACATGGCTTACAAATACAATAAGAAGCATACTCAATCTCTGCATCATACCATTCACATGGAGAGTAATGGAGCTCCTGTTTTTTCCTGCCAGAATGGTATATTCTCCAGCATCTGTGTATGTGGTTTCAGTGATGGTCATCCGGTGGACTCTTCTTTCCACCACATAATGATACCTTTCCTCAACCTGGAAGTTGATCTCAATTCCATCTTTATACCAGCGAGCATCAACATCGTCTTCATTGACCTCAAACTCCACCACGGCTCTTTGTCTCTCAATGACCTGTCAGGTACCAGAACAGAGTAACTATTATATCATGGTCCTAGTTTCATAACTGTCATTTTTTTTCCTGCCCGGTGGAAGCCATGGGAAAGATATTTTCAAATTCTCAGATGAATAGAAGAGGGTTTATTCCAGTTGTCACATAAGATCAAAATAAATCAACTGCTTCTGTATTGTACAACAAACCAGAACAAAATACTGGAACTATATACTGTGGAGATTTACTGCACAGGCCTATGCATGGTTACTCAAAAATAAGGTCAACTGTGCTCAGTGAGGCTTACTCCCAAGAAAGCGTGCGTAGAATTGCAGCCACAGTTATGTACTTCACCTCTCATTTTTCCATTTGTACAAATTCTTCTTTCTCCTCATTTATAAACTTTGCACATATGCCCCAAATCACTTATTTTTTTATGGTGGGTGAAGGAGCGCAAGTGCTCACATAGAACTTCAACACCCGATCCTATCTAGTACTGATACAGCCGCAATGCAGCCTTGAGGAGGCCTCCATGACTGCCTCTCCACTGCCGAATGCAGTGCATGCCCTATTGGCACTGCTGCCCCAGCACTGGAAAGCAGGATCAGGCATGGCCCTCAGTCACACTTAGAGCACAATCCTAACCTGGAGTTAGGCCGGCACAGTTAGGCCAGCAAAGTTTGGCCAGCACAAGGGACACCATAAACTATGTTTGGACCATTCGCGGAGCAGAGAGGCCAGCACATAGATGTGTGCCATCCTCCTTGACTCCAACAGCGGTCAAAACACACTTTACAGTGGCCCTTGTGCCGGCCAAACTTTGCTGCCTAACTGTGCCAGGTTAGGATTGCACTCTTATTCACATAACTATCCAAATTTAATGTCAGTATTGCGCATTTAAGATTTACACTGAATGAAATCTGTGAGAAGACTTATGAACAAAACGTTGCTTCATGTTCACATTCTTTTTGCTTCATCACAACTTTTTTAAGAACTGTAGTGGAATCAAAGCTTCTCCACACAAATCGTTGACATTTTACTTTTTTTATTGTCAAATGGACATTTCTGTTTTCAGGAACTATTGGATTTCTTATCAAAGCACAAGTACACATTAGAAGGGATTGGGCCCAAGGCCCTTCTAGCCCAACAGCCTGTTTCTCATAGTTGCCAAGCAGCCCCACTGTACCTGAACATCTTTTTTGATACTTCTGATGCGAACATCGCGCCCTTCCACAACCAAGTTAGCATTGGACATATTTCCTCCTGCCACGACTGTGTACTTCCCAGAGTCAGACATCTTTGTGGAAGTAATCAGGAGACGATGAACAAATCTCTCCCTCTGAACTTTTATTCTAAAAAGAATCAGAATAAAAAATGATTAGGAAGAAATCATTTTCATGCTGTGGCATCCTAACAGTGAATGTTTTTGTATCTTTTTCAATACAATCTCTCATGTGGTCTGCTCATAAAAGTTTCAGCAAAGTATTAAATGGTAGGTTTCAGATCTCCTCTCCAGCTGACAGTTGCACTGCATTCCTTTTTTACGTCACACGGATAAAACAGCAACGGTGCTGCAGCTAAGAAATGGCAAGGAATTAGTGATACCTCTTCATCACAGGCAGTGGCGTTTCACAGGGATGGCAAAGCTCTAAGTTTTGCAAGAAGCCTTTACTTGCCTTGCAGTGGAGATTACTCCTCTCCTGCACTGTTTTAGCCAATCTTGGCATTGCTTACTGGCTACAGCAGCAAGGGAGAGGAGGGATTTACACGACAGGGTAAGGCTTCTTGCAAAACTTAGAGCTTTGCCATCCCTGTAGAAACGCCTCTGATCACAGGATCCATTGTTGATCCCACTCCATCCTGAGCATGGGGGTACAACAGCAGCAGATTACTCAAATGGCTACCTTGGCCAGGGGAGTCCTTTATCCAGCGGAGGCTCACACACAAGACCATCCTGCTGGTGGAGGTCATTTTTCTTCCTCTTCAGATTATGGCAGCTCTTTGCTTATGGCAGCCAGTCATCAGAATCATTCAATGGGAGCAGAGATTGCAGTTACATTGACCAGGTGATCAGCGCTGGCACTCAATTTAGCCACTCAATTCATTGCAACAGGAGAAAGTTGCCCAGAACAAAATAAATCACCCCAAGCAAGGCATATGCATGCAGTGACCCGGAATCTGATGAAGACTGGTGATATAAGAGAAATCTTTTAAACAGAGAGTGAAAGAGGAAGAGTGAAAGAGTGATGTAAGAGGGATCTCTTAAGCAGAGAGTGAAAAGCAGAGAATGGCTTCTCAGTCCCCAGAGAGGCCACCATTGCCAAGTCATCTGAGACATGGATTATTGCAGAACTGGTATCTGATGAAGACTAGTGATGTAAGAGGAAAGAGAGTGAAAGCATAGATTGGCTTCTCAGTTCCCAGAGAAGCCACCCCTGCTGAGTCATCAGAGACACAGATTATTGCAGAACTGATAACTAGGAGTAGACAGACTGGCCAACCAACATTTGAATTCACAATCCTCATTACCTGTGACCTGCATGCTTGTCATTAACAGTGCACAAGCTCGGAAGCAAAATTTTAACTTTCCTTTTAAAAACTAAAGGACACACAAATTACCTGTCTCCAAGATGGAGCTCTTGCCCATCTTTCATCCACTGAACAGCAACATCAGGTTCTGAGATTTCGCATTCAAAAATAGCCCTTTTCTTCTCTACAACTTTAATGTCTTTGATGTGCTTTCTAAATTCAATGTGACGAGCTAGAAAAAAAACAAAACATCATGCATATTGTCAATATGGTATCCTTGTGTACCAGAAGAATCACTAGATAAAGGAATCTAGTTGATAAGTACACATTGTATTAAGGACCTAGGGCCCAATCCTATCCAACACTAGCTCAGCAGGGCCACCAGGCACACATTATATTGAAGACTGGAGTCAAGCAGCTGGGAGAACGCCATGGGATAAGGGAACATTTGTTCCCTTATCCAACCTGCTCAACGGGGAAACTTAGATATGCAACAGCTATTTACCTCCAGATAAGAATGTCCTCCCCAAACTCAACACTACCTGGTGCAACATTTACCTGCTCCAGCAGCCTTCGGGCAGGATGCAGTGCCTGCAGGTTGGCTCAGGCCTTCCAACTGGTGCTGCTTATTCTCAGGGTGTCAAAAATTACTTTATGGAGCTTTTACGAACCCCAATGTCAGTGCTAGCCCAGCACAGGATTGGTCATAATCATCTTAGCCTTTGATAACTGCAAGCTGACTTCTAGCACCATCAAGCAATGCCAATCACGTTATGCACATAATTTTGCCCTATGTTAGACTGGCTGTTGGCAAACCATCATCAAAGAAATGATGATAAGGCTATATTTATCACACAGTATGATAAAAGCTGATTTGGACCATATTCAGTTTATAGTGGCTATGGCATGCATTCAGCTGCCTGGGCTCTGCCTGGGCTGATGAGGAGTTCAGTGCTGGCTGCCTTCTTCTTACAGCTTCCATGAACAGTGACATTGATGTGAATGTATCATAAAATTAAAATAGATGCAAACAAATACCTTCCACATATAAAGTTGCTGATGAAGCTTTTTTCCCAGCCACAAAAGTATATTCTGCAGCATCCCCAAAATGTACGTTCCTTATAGAAAGTGAATGTGTCAGCTTCTTCGTTCTAATCTGGCATCGGTCGGTTGATTTCATTTCCACTCCATTCTTCAACCATTTGTATGTGATGCCTTCATAATTAACAGTCACTTCAAAGGTTATTGTGTCTTTCTCTTCAGCATTGATGTCTTTCAGCATGGATGTAATCAAGACAGCTATTGAAAGAGAGCAAGCAAGTGAATGGCTGATTTGAAGGTTCCTGACTTACAGACCAATTTTAAGTTGCCCATCCGCACAGGAGCGCTGTGGTAGCCAGGTGGCTATTGCTGTATCCAGTGGCTACCAGGCAGTCACGGAAGGCTCCGCAGGAGAAGGGGAAGCTCGTCCCCTTTCCCTGAGGTAAGGGGGCAGGGCGGGCAAGAGTATGTGCTGCATCCTGCAGTTGGGGGGCAATCATAGAGGCCTCCTCAAAGTAGGGGAATGCTTGTTGCCTTACCTCAGAGCTGCACTGCCCTTACCACAGTGCTGGGAAGTTGGTTAGGATGGAGCCCTTAAAAATATAAATTCCAAATGCTGGCAGGAGGTAAAAACAACTGTGGGAAGGGGAATCGAGGGAGAAAGTGACCACCAGGAGAAAGAATTAAACCAGTGTGATTCAAACTGTGGGACCCACTTGGTGGGTTGTGACCTGATGTCAGGTGGGTCACAGAAAGCTGAGAAAAGCCATCCTGGAAACTGCAGACTTTACTTTTGTTACATTCCTTTTGTAAGGGTTAACAGTTTAAATTTTTAAGTGAGGGTTCTTTTTAATTTTGTTTTTAGTTTAGTGATTTTACATAAATCTTGCTTTCTGTCAGGGATGTTTCATGGTTGTACAACTGCTGCAGTCCAAGAATGCCAATTTGTATTTCAGGAGTGTCATTTTATTATGTTACAATGACAGCACTTCCTGCTTGATGATGTCATTTCCTGCCACAACATGACTTCCTGACATCACTTCTTGTGGGTCCCGACACAAATGCCATTCTAAAAAGTGGGTCCCAGTCTAAAAAGTTTGAATACCACTGGATTAAAACACTACTTTCCCTACCCTTCTCAATTACATAACGCATTCCAAAGGCTAAAAAAAGAACAGTTGGGCTACCCTTATATATGGTTGCATATGTAGAATTGTGCTTTAATGTGTTGCTCGACCCATAAAAAATGCTTTGTCCTCAAGCAGCATTCCACATTATTGTTCTTTTTTACTTACGTTTCACTGTTAGGGTTGCACTGACTTTGTCATTCCCACAGATAAAGGTGTACTCCGCAGAATCTTCACTGCTGGTGTTCACAATGTTGAGCTGGTGGAGTTTTCCCTGAACTACTATTTTAAACTTCTCACTCATTTCAATTTCTACTCCATTTTTCAGCCACACAGCAGGTACATTGAAATGGGACACTTCACACTCAAAAGAGGCAGTTTTGGTCTCAGCAACCTCAATATTTTTCATGGTCTTTGTAATGTGTACAGCTGTGGAAAATAATTTTAGAACATGATCACTGAGCGAACAGTATGACCATAATGAGAATACTTTCACTATAAACTCTGATAATGGTGTAAGATAATAGAAACTAAAGAGATATCTAGGAACTTACTTTCCACAAATAGTTTTGCTTTGCATTCAAGTTGTCCAACTACTGCTGAGATTTCTCCAGCATCAGAAGGAGATATATTTTGCAGGGTCAATTTGTGAACTTTCCTTTGAGAGCTCAGTCTATATTTGTCACTAGGCTTGATCTCGACATTTTTGTGGAACCATTTCACAGGGACAGTGTCATGGGACACGCTCACTTCAAAGGAAACAACAGCATTTTCCAGCGCAGTCACATCCTTTGGTTTTTTAATTATCTTGACAGCTTCAGGAAAAAAAAAAAGTTAAAGAAGTTTAGTCATTTGACTTGATTTCACATCTGTTAAAGTACAATTACTTTGGCTTTAGGATGGAGATAGATTAGCTGTTTCAGCATCAGAAGGGGTATGACAGCGACAACATTGCCTGTGATGCCTTTGCCTGTGATGTGCACACGTATGCACACACCACTACCATCTCTGTTCATTGGACAGATTTCTGGAAGAAAAATCTATTGCAGGTTACAGGCCATGATGGGTAGTGCAACCACCTCCTTTTAGAAGTAGGCTACTTCAGAATGCCAGATGCTTCGGAGTGGCAGTGAGATGCAAGTATCTTGTTGTCTTGTGTGCTCCCTGAGGCACCTGGTGGGCCACTGTGAGATACAGGAAGCTGGACTTGATGGGCCTTTGGCCTGATCCAGCGGGGATCTTCTTATGTTCATATGTTTTGTAGGGATATTCTATTGTTTCAAAAACAACCAAAATGTTGACTAGAAATGACAGGGGCCAAAATGAATGAGTGTGCAACTCTATAGGGAATAATGCCTCCATTGTAAAATCCTCAACTATTTTCTGGTTACTAAGAAGAGATTGACTTACTCTCAACATGGAGTCTGGCATTGGCTCCTATCCTTCCCAGTTTAAAGCTGTAAACTGACTCATCAATTACAGCACAATTCTTGACTTTCAGTGTGTGAACTGTTCCCTCCACCTTGATCTCATATTTGTCACTAGACTGTAGCTCAACACCATTTTTAATCCACTGAGCTCCTTTCACATCAGGATGGGTAAGTTCGACTGAAAATATGGCATCTTGTGTTTCTGTTATTGTCAGATTCTTCAGTGTCTTCTTAATCTTTACAGCTGTTTATAAAAAAAAATCACATAGGAAAAGCAAACAAATATGTTAATGGTAATCAGATAGAAAATTGTCATCTTCTCCACATATATGTTGCAAACATAATGTGCTCTAGTCTTCTGACACAGTGATATCTTCTTCTCTCTACTCTATCTTCGCTTAAGGGAGGGATGACATTAAACATGTCGTTTGGCTCTCTCGGCTTTTCTTTTTGAAAATAGTAGTCCAGGATTGGGACATCTAGATCAGAGGCATTCAATGCTGCTATTTAAAGCAACCAACAACATGCAGGGCCAAATGACATGTTTAAGGTCATCTCTTCTTGGCCCTCAGTTTCCAGGTGAATTCAGAAAAACACGAAATTTGTGAATCTTAAAAAAAAAAAACCCCACCACTGTGGAGCATGACTTCAAATTGTATTGCTAAAATCTGCCATTAAATGGGCAGCCCAATCCCAATTAGCACGGCCTCCATGGTATCCAGTGCTCATTGTTATCATATCAGGCTGGACGTTTCTTTGGGGTAACGCTCCAGCCTGCCTAATGGGACTCTTTGGATCTGCACCAGCTATTTAGCTGACACAAGTCCGAGAAGCCCCATGTAGGGCTTGAAGGCCTGAGACTGACAATCTTGCCCCACCTTCCCGGGCCTGCCCTGCCTTCCCCCAGCCCAGAAACGGCCCTCCCCACCTGCACTTCATCCTCCCCCAGCCCCTGAGCTGCTCGGTGCTTTACTTACCTCTGCCAGTGATACAATGCCTGAGGGATGGGTCAGGCCTTCTAGCGGGTACTGTTTACATGTAAGTGATCGAAAAGCACTTTACGGCACTTTTACGACCATTAGCACTAGCGCTAACCATCAATAGGTTTGTGCTGTCAGTCTAGTAGATTCCATCAGATACAGTGGTTATAGTCAACCTATCTTTATTTTAACCTTTGTAATTTATTTTCTATTTATAAATTTTTACAAATATATTTTACAAAATTCATCACAAGAGCATCCACAGTGGCATTTGAAGGAGCCTGCAATCAAGTTACTCTGAAATGGAGACAATTTTTCAGTGATTACTCACTTTCAACCTTCAGCTTAGCAGATGTTTTTGAAGATGCCACTTGAAAGGTATATTCCCCAACATCATCCAGTTTGCTGATTGGAATATTAAGTCTCCTCTTGAAACCATCTGATTCACTCTTACAGCGATCTGTCATAGCGAGTGGTTTGCCATCCTTCATCCACTGGCCTTGGGAGTCTGGATTGGTTACTTCACATTCAAAAATAGCTTTCTGGGATTCAGCCACTGTTAGGTCAGTGAGGGGCTTTGAAATGGCACCACCTGTGGGAAGAGCAAAGCAAAAGTTTAATCTGTTGTCAGATTAGATTTGTCTATAGGAAATCAAATTGGGCAATCCTACAGGAAGTCAAGCCTGATTACTCCTTGGAAGGACAAATACTGAAGCTGAAGCTCAAATATTTTGGCCACCTCATGAGACGAGAGGACTCTTTAGAAAAGACTCTCATGCTGGGAAAGATTAAAGGCATAAGGAGAAGGGGGCGGCAGAGGATGAGATGGTTAGATAGTGTCACCGAAGCAATGAGCATGAAATTGGGCAAACTCCGGAAGCTAGTGGAGGTCGGGGAGTCCTGGTTTGCTGTGGTCCATGGGGTTGCGAAGAGTCGGACATGACTTAGCAACAGAACAACAATTGCTTTTATTTGCCCATTCATTTCAAGCAAGCAAATGTGTATATTCCAATTTGTATATGCAAGCAAAATCAAGCAAATTTGTATATTCTAAACAACTAACCTGCTACAACCAGCTTCCCAGATGTTTTCTTCTCTCCAGCATAAAATGTGTACTCCCCTTCATCATCTTTCATCATATTCACAACAGTCAGTTTATATATAGTGCCATGTGCCTCTATCTTGTACTTAGGGCTGGCTTTGAGTTCCTGGTCCTTAAAATGCCACAAAACATCAATTCCTGCATGGGATAGCTCAACTTCAAAGGTTACATTCTGAGTTTCGGTGCAGGTGATATCATGAAGACCTTTAATGATCTGAATTTCTGCAAAACAAATTCCATTATTATTACGTTATTAATACTACTGTATTATATGAGTCGATAGTGTTTGAGCAATACTTATACATTTGAAAAATGCTTACCTTCAATTGTGAGATTGCAGCTGGTTTCAACTTTGCCAACTGCCAGCTTACAGTGCCCTTCATCGGATGCGTATGTCCTAGTAATCACAAGTCGTTGTTTTGTGCCTTTAGAGACTGCTTGAATACGGTCGTCAGGTTTTATCTGCTCATCATTTATGTACCATTTAGATGACGATACATCAGGGACTGAAATTTTGCTTTCAAGGATAGCTTTTGTACCTTCAATAGCATGGACGTCTTTTAGAGGTACTACAATATCCACACCTGCAAATCACAGAAAATAGCTATAGTAAAGAGCAGTGGTGGAATCTACCTGCGCTAACAACCAGAATGCAGGAAGTAGCTACCGGGACGCATGGTTGATTGGCAGTTCCTCCTCACGTCCTCGCTTCCCCTGCGGTCCGCTGCCTGCCTGCCTAACTGCCTGGCTGAAACCTCCAGCTCCGGGCGTGCAGGGCGCAGGTGCGGCCAGCCCCATTTGCGTATTGCAGGGGCATGCGGCAGCGACGACTGCAGTGGGTGGAGCCAGCCCTACACGGAACAACCGGAATGGCGTTCCGGAGCGTCCTGGCTACATGACATCACTGGTAAAGAGGTTACATTCAACAACATCCATGAATTCTTCTAAAGGCCCAATCCTATCTGAGCCATGTGCCGCTGACATGTGCAGAACTGACATTCTGGGGCTGCAGCACCAATGGTAGAGCAGCTCAGGATTGGGCTGCCCAAGTATTTGATTTAATAATGGAAAGGTCTTACTGGATCCAGCCCCATTTTTTAGTAATATATATCCAGATAACTCTGTAAATTCACGTGCAGAAAATGCACGCTAGCTATTCCCTGTTGTCTGATATTCAGAGGCGTATACTGCTTCTATACATGCAAGTATTATTTGGCTCTCTTGGCTAATAAAGCTCCACCCTCACATCTCATAGTAACAAATTCCACTGCTTAATCGTGTGTTTTCTTGTATGAAAATGTGCACTTACTATAGACAGTAACCCGACCAGTAGTTGAAAGAAGCACACTGGGGATGTTAAAGGAGTATGCTCCACTGTCTTCCTTTGTGACATCTTCAACTAACAACATATGGGACTGCTTGTCTATTACTATGTGGACACGATCACTTGGTTGAATTTCAACACCATCCTTCATCCAGACACCTTCAACATTTTCTAAAGAAAGTTTCACTTCAAGCTGCACAATGTCCCCCTCACAGACTTTCTGATCAGCAAGACCTTGGAGGACAGTGACAGGCCGAGCTACGGAAAATGAAAGAAAAGCAGCAAGTTAATAACCAAAATGAAACCCTTAAGAACCTGGGTCTGCTTAGACAGAATGACTTACGCTTCATCTTCAGTTTACAGGAGGTCTTTTTTCCATCTGTCACAAAACTATATTCTCCTTGGTCTTCTTTAGCAACATCTTTAATGGTGAGAATTTGGCGACCACGACGTGAAGTTATCAGGTGCTTATTACTGGGTTTAAGCTCAACATCATTATGATACCATGTTCCTTCCACATCTTCAGGAGAAACTTCACATTCCAATTCACCTGATACAGATTCTGGGACTTCAATGTCTTCCAGTTCTTTAAGAAACTCGATAACAGCACCTGCATTCAGAGAGAGACATTGCAACAAGTGGTGTATTTGTCATTTGTTTCTTAGAGGCTGGATGAAAAAAAAAATGTCAGTACTGTATTACAATGTTGAAATCTTTTGAAAAATATATAAATATATGTTTATATATTATAACATCCACCTTTTATATATTGTACTTGTAGCTATAATATCTAAATATGCAGCTAAGGAGTTATACTAATCATAGTAGCCATAGATGTGTGCATAGGCGCGCGCGCGCGCGCGCACGCACGCACGCACACACACACACAGAGAGAGAGAGAGAGAGAGAGAGAGAGAGAGAGAGAGAGAGAGAGACTATATAATCTTACTCTTTCCCATAAGGCCCAGGAAACTACCATGTCTAGTCAAGCTATATATTATTTTATCTGAGATCATCTTTGCATGTTCTTTGACTGGAATGATTGCTGCTGCCTCCAAAGTTGATCTCAAGTTGTTCAAATAAAAGCATCCACCCCCCCAGGTTCCTCTAATGGTATGTTTAGCATACCATGCAAGAACTACACCTCCCAAGGGGCATCACTTTCCTGGCATACTGAACATGAGGTGAGAGGAACTACTTCGGTGGAAGCTTTTCACAGAACCACTGATAACGCAATATCCCTGAGGAACCTGATATGAACTGCATTCCTTCCAATGCAGCAGCACAGATGAACTATGGTGAGTAAGCATTAAGTGCATTGGGGATGATGGTTCAATATGAATCAGTACTATGTAAACATCCAAGCTGGAATCCTTAGCTATTTAGAATGAACTCTTCTGGGGTGCAACCATGGTGGCAGTGTGGATGGAGGGCACAATGTAATCCATCTACAAGGGTTAATGTGAATAAATTGGAATTGTTGGCAGATGAACTGAGCTTTGAGTCAAGGTGGGAACACTCAACAGGTGGAAAAGACAGTTGCTTGCTTGCTGTTTCCTCCAAGATAGGAGCCCGCATTTCATGGAGCTGGAGTATGAAGAGACCAAGGAGTGGCTACAGAATCCAATGAAGATTGGATTCTTGTGCTTAATCCAATGAAGTTATGGCATATTTAATCCATAACTCCTTGTGTCATGAATTATTGAGGTATGCAGGCAACGGTTATTCAACTAATTAGGGTTGAACCCACAGCAAAAGGCTCATCCAATTACCCCTATCACACCTCTAGGTTTACTACAAACAGTTAAACAACTGGCTTTGGTGCTCACCAGTCTACAACTACAACTAACCAACAACTAGACTGCAAACCTATGCACACTTACCTGGATATAAGCCCATGGAACACAGTAAAAATGCATAGGATTGCACTGTTAGAAGGCTAGAATTGCTGTGTGAGTTGATCATTGAGGGAAGTAAGCTGTTTACTGTTAGCTGCTCTGAGTCCATGCGAAACAGCATGATAAAAATCAAACCAACCAACCATAGCATTGGGAGCCTCACATAATAGACCACTGTCCACACTTCATTTCTGTACTCATGAAGAACAATTTAAAAATACAGTGCGCTAAAGTAACTTTTGTTCTTACCCTCGACAATTAGTTTAGCTGTTGTTTTTACAGATTCATCATCCACCAGGACACAACTGTAGTCCTCTGCATCAGACTTGTCAATCATTAGCACTGAAAGGAAGTGAGCCTTCCTGTCAGAATGAGTTCTGTACTTGTCTCCAGAAGAAATCTCCACACCATTCTTGTACCATTGTACTTTGACAAAGGGTTCTGAGGTTTCACACTCAAATGTTGCCATTGAATCTTTTTCCTTAGCAGTGACATCTTGTAAAGTCTGTGTGAAAGTTATAAGTTGCTTGGCTGGAAACAAAATGCACAGAGATGGAAGAGTCAGGATTATTCTAGATTCACAGCATAAAAACCAAATGCCCTTTGAAAAGGGACAAGAAATGTACATTACCTTGTACTAACAAGAAGGCATGACTTGAAGTTTCACCAGCTATGTTCACAGCTTTCACCATGATGCTGGCAGAGTCTTCCGCTGTTACGTCTCTGATGACCAATTCACAAACATTGTCTTCTGGCCAAAACCAATACACACGGTCCGATCTTTCAATCTGCACACCATTTTTGAACCACTGGCATTCTGGATCAGGTTTCCCTACCACACGGACACGGAAATGTGCGTCATTCCCCAGGCCAACCGTTTGACTTTGTATACGTTCAAATATCTTCGGAGCCTCCATGCTTGGACTGAGTTGAACCTTTTCAGGCTTTATCGTTGGAATAGTGATTTTGCCTTCAGCCTCAAGCGCCTTCTTTTCTTCCTCGGTCAACTCTTTGGTCCAGTGAAGAAGTTCATCTTTTGTCTTCTTGAGCAGTTCTTCGTATGCCTCGTCCTTCTTACGAGATTTAAGTTCTACTGCAGTGATTGCTTCATAATAGCCCTCTTCAGTTCTACGTTTGAATTTACTGCGGAGTTCTTCAGATTCCTCTGATACTTTCTCATGGCTGACTTTTTCTGCCTTTTTGAGCTTCACCACCTCTTTGGTAGTTTTCTCAACTGGCTTGTCAACTTTTTGAACTTCAAACAAAAGCTTGCCAGGCTCAGTCGTTGGAGCCTCGTGCTTGGGCTCTGGTGCCCGGCGAAGCACAGATCTGAAATCTTCCCGCTGCTGAATCTCAATTTTCACCTTGTGTTCTGTTACACCTTCAGGGTTTTCAGCAGTTACTTTTACTTCACCTGTATCATATGATTTGCAGTCTACAATATCCAGGTAATAAATACCATCATAACGAAGTCTAAACCTTTTGCTTTTACGAATGAGTTGGCCATTGAGATACCAATTCACCTTGGGCAGTGGATAGCCAGTCACCCGGCAGCGGAAACGTGCAATTTCACCTTCAAGAACCCTTGCAGGCTCTGGAAACAAAACTATTTCTGGCTTTTGTTTCACTTTTTGATCTTCAGTGACACCAACAAGAGCCCCTTCGTGAGCCATCCTTTCCAGCTCTTCAATTCGTTGCAGTCCTTTTCTGCCTTCTGGCAGCTGAGATTCTTCAACAAGGCTTTTCTCATCCTTAACAATGAGCGTGGCTGATGTGTGGTCAGTGCCATATTTGTTTGTGGCCCTGCATGTGATCACCCCACTGTCCCTGGGATAGGACACTTCATAGTCAAGACTGCAATATCCAAATTCATTAATCATCCGAAGTCTGTTGGCTGCCTCCAAAGGCTTGCCGTCATGTAGCCATTCCACGATCATGGTTGGGTCGCCAATGGGCGTAAGTCGACATTCAAAATGGGCTGGCCCAAAGCGCTTGAGCCTCAAGGAGGTGAGCTTCTTCTTGAAAAACGGTTTCTGTTGTTTCTCTTTGTCATAAAGATCCCCCTCCTCCCATTGCTCTTGACCATAACGCAAGTGAAGGGGCTCCAGCTCTGGTGCGGCAATTTCTTTTGCTTTGTAAGTCCCCTTTGGAATGATCAATTTCCTTTCTGGTTCAGGTTCAGTGAACTCAACTTCGACATTCACTTTACATCGTGTAGTGTCACGACCAGCTTTATTGATGGCAGTTGCCGTATACCATGCGGCATCATGTCTGACAGTGGACTCAATTTTCAGGGCAGCTTCTCCTTTTGTTCCCTCAATTCTGAAATACAGTGTAGGAATGTTAATACTAATCCTATAAAGGGCTTTTTAAAAAAATCAAGGTCCGAATACTGCAATGGTTAACAGCAAAGCCAAAAGATTGGAATGAGCATCACAAATGCTGTGGAAGAACTTCACTGAACTCTGCATTAAAAGTAAAGACCTTTGGCTGCAATCCTGTACACACTTATCTGAGAGCCTTAACGAATACAATAGGATTTAGGATTGTGCTGTCAGTATCTTATCTGTGATAGTTGATTCTTGTACTGACTGAGCTCAAAACTCTCTGAGAACGTCATTAATTTTCTTTAAACAAGTATTAAATTATAGTGTAGACTATTTCATTCACCACATTAATAAAAAATCTGGAATTACATTTTTAATTTTTAAAATGCATTTTGTTTCACCTTAGTAGAAATGGATCAGGTCAATTATCTATTTCCCAACTTGCCAAATAAATAATACACTTACTTTATATTTGGATATTTATGTGCTACGATGATGTCGCTATTCTTTAGCCATACAATGTCAGGGTTGGGATTACCCCTGGCCTTCACGTTCATTTCCAGTTTGTTTCCCTCCTTGACACTCATGTTCCTCAGTTTTTCCACAAACAAGGGTCTCACTAAGTGTTCTTTTGCTAAAAGTAACCAGTGACAGGTGATCAGAGAGAGACATTAAGACAGCCCTCGCTAATCAAACACCTATGTCTCAAACAGGCAGAATAAATACCTTCCACTGTCAAGGTCATTGAAATAGATGTTTTGCCCGCCCTGTTCTGAGCAATGACAACCCATTCTCCAGAATCAGCAGGCATAGCTGGTATAATAATCAGGGATTGTGTCCCGTCTTCCTTAATCACAATTTTGTGGGTGTAATCATTAAGAACTTGTTGCCCTGCAGGAAAACAAGTAAATACAGCTATTATTTCACACTGAGCACCATATTACTGCATGTGAGTCTTTGCTTTTATTAAGAATGATTCAATGAGTGGCGAACTTCCATACCATTGTGAAACCAGTACGTTTCTGGCATGGGTCTGCCCACAACTCTCAGGTCAAATCTGGCTGTCTGCCCTTCTGCACATTTAAATGAAGTGGGCTTTAAGACAAACAATGGCTTGTATAATCTCTCCAGCTGTCCTTCATCCGTTTCTTCCAATCTACGCGCAGGAGAGCGTGAAGGCGAGCTGCGCGCGGGGGATCGGCTTGGGGATCGTGGAGAGAGAGATCTGAAGAGATAATATGACATCCAATGAAATCACACATGAACAATGGTACCTAAACCAGCAAGACAAATACCTTTTGCTGTCTCAGTCATTTGGGTAGTACCTGAAATGTATCAACATACAATGAACTTCCATTCATTGTTGTAGCAACTATAATTAATCAGATTGCTGCAACAGGTGAAGAACTGTGTACAGTATTCTCAAGCATATGTCACTTAAAACCATGTGCTGTGAGGTGGGAATTTTATGGGAGACAATGGTAAGACATTTATATATGGACTAAATATCAATACAGTACATATGATACCGATCATAGAAAATGCAGTTGCCTTTGTCACTAAAAGCAACAGGTAGCGTACAACACAATAGCTACAAAATTAAACCGTGCTATTTTTTTTTTCCAACTGTGCCATATGTGACAATGTTTTAGAAGAAGAATTCAGCATCTTCTTCAAAAATTTCACAAAATGAAAATCTAGGATTAGGAAAACAATCCAATTTGAACAGAATAGCTTCTGCACTTGGAGCACTTAATTCAGTGTTTGCTGGATCTTTTCAGTTGACTGCTACAACCAAAGGATACTCAGGAGCTCTTGATGGATGTGCATATTGGTATGGGGGGTTTGAGGGTTGCTCAAGGCAAGAAAGTCAGCTGTAGGAGCACTGAAAATACATGGAGTGCAAATACCACAAGTGAGAGTTGTGGGGCAGTAAGTGAGAAAGGCCAACCGGCAAAAGAACGGAGTACAACCTTGAGAATCTGTTCAGGCTTGACTTATGATTGCCTGATGAAGCTCGATGGCATGCAGCCAGAGGAAAGAACCACACTATCCAGGCTACATCTGGGACTGAGGGTTTGGTGAATCATAGAACAATGTATATTTGTAATACCCCCATTGAAAAAATGATGCTTTAGACTAGCCTGCCCATGTAAGCCACATTGGGCATTTGCACGGGAAAGGCAGGTATAAATTCTTCAAATAAAATAAATAAATACATGGAGGAATCAGAGCACTCTGTGCTTTTTGACCATCAGCTGTCCAGTACACCACCACACTGAACATTTGAGAAGACAGAGGGTAGGACACCTGTGATTACTTCCATGATCAGTTAGATTGGGCACTGGCCAAGGGCCCATGCCTATCAAAAGGTCCACCTGGCCTGTCCACCACTGAATGCTTAATACTGATGGCAGTGGAATTGCCCGATGTGTCACAAGGGGGCAGATGGAGGCACCCCAGGGGTGCCCAGCAATTGGCACGGGCAGGACACCAGCCGTCTCTACTATTTGATCCTACATGTTTATCTATCACAGTACACTTTCTGCTTGCTCCTTCATTTCTTTTTTGTCTCCATTATGTAAGGAGTACTGCCCAATTCTGGAATCCACACTTTAGGAAAGATACAGCCAAACTGGAGCGGGTTCGGAGAAGAGTGATGAGGATGATCAGAGAACTAGAGAACAAGTCCCACAAAGAAAGGTTGGGGGAACTTTATATGTTTAGCCTGAAGTAGGATGAGAGGTGATATTATAGTGCTATTCAAATACCTGAAGGGCCATCATACAGAAGAAGGAACAAATCTGTTCTCAAGGGTCGCTGAAAGTAATACTAGATCAAATTGGAGATTCCAGTTGGATATCAGGAAAAAATTCTTAATGGTAAAAGCAGTTTGGCAGTAGAACCAATTATTAAGGGAGGTGGTAGATTCTCCCTCACTGGAGATTTCTAAGCAGAGGCTTCACAGGCTCGCTAGAGATGCTCTAGGAGGCTTTTCTGCTACAAGCAGAGGGTTGGACTAGATGACCTTGCAGATACCTTCCAACTCTATGATTCTCGGTGCATGGACAGGTGCAAGTCTGGCCATGGTGAAGATCCTATTGTATGTAAGTGCCTGTGCTGTTCATCCATTAAAAGTAGAGGTAGAGAATTTCAGTAAATTTCAGTGATTTAATATTTCTCCCACAACAGTTCAAAGGGCACTGCAGAACAAGAAGTCCCCTGTTCACAAAATTCTGTGTCCATGTGACTGCAAAGAAGGTATTATCATGGCAATCCTGACAGTAAATAGTTCTAGGCTCAGCCTTACTCTTACCGATATCTTCTTATCATTTCAGGTGATGGGATATAACTTGGAGACCCAGTTGGTCCAACAGGCTCAACATATAATTTTGAAGAGCATATGGCATTTCCTTTTACATTACTGGCAAAGACAGTATAAATTCCTTCATCTTCAGGCAAGACAACAGGTAAACGCAGACTGGCCCTGCCATCTGCTAGAACCTCCATATGGTAGCGGTCTCCATGCTTGATACGCTTGCCATCTTTGTACCATGCAATCTGCACACAAACCAAAAAAAAATCACAAAATGGTGAGAACAGGAATGTTTGAAATTTCCATATAAGTAACTTGGGGCTTCCCACTGCATACCTCACTGATGGTCTAAGTATGGCCCTATTTGAATGTTATTGTGCTCATGGACTACATGTGTCATTACAGTGAGCACTGAAGCGTTCCCGCAACCCCTCCCAGTTTGGCATATTTTGTAGCTCTGACCCCCACCCCAGATATAACTTCTGCCTGCAGAGGGAAACACTGCACTTGGGGAGATTTTTCCCCATGACATGGAACTCTAGGCACCTCCTGTTTGAAATCATGGAGAGGATCACTCCTTATGTACAGCATCCGCAAACCAATATTATATCCAAGCAGAAAGGCGGATGAAGCTGCAGAGCATATTGCACTGAGGATGGAGTTTGCTGACATGCTTCCACCCCAATAGCACAATCCTAATCTGGAGTTAGGCCAGCACAGTTAGGTCAGCAAAGTTTGACTGGCACAAGGGACACCGTAAAGTATGTTTGGACCACTCTCTGAGTTGGAGAGGCCAGCACACAGATGTGCGCCATCCTCCCTGACTCCGAGAGTGGTCCAAATGTACTTTACAGTGGTCCTTGTGCCAGCCAAACTTTGCTGGTCTAACTGTGCCGGCCTAACTCCAAGTTAGGATTATGACCACAGTGTCCACAGTTACAGTAAACAGAAGAATGGGACTTATTTTAGTGGCTGTGTTTTTCTGGTAACATGGGTAGGAATAGGATCTTTATTTTTATTTATTAATTTACAACTTTCAAAGACATGGAAAAATAGCCTACTTAGAAGCAAACATTTTGAATAAAATTTCCACCCAATATGATCAAAACATAAGAATCAGCTATATCTATGTGATGCTTAACAAACAGCACAATTTTTGTTTGCAGGCTATGTATTTGCATATTTAATTAAGAGATCAAGCCAGTTTTCTCCTAGGGCCTTATATAGTCATTTATGGGCATAGTTACCTATTTGTCTGTTTTAACCAATCTACATAGGCACTTCCAACTTTGAACATAAAATTGTGTTCCATCACCCTAACATCTGACAGTCAGTTTTCATCTGACTGCTACAAATAGTGCTCAAAAGAAGGCACAACACGTGTATCAGTTTTGGAAATTATCTAATTTGTATCTAATTGATACAACACGTGTATCAGTTTTGGAAATTGTTGCTTATTGCAGTCAGGAAGATTGAGAAATCTGAACACAATTTAGGAGAAAGAGGAAAAGGTTACTAGCAGTGGAGAAGCATCCACATGTTCCTGGCTCTGAAGAGTCCAGTGGAGGAAGGGAAATTAGAAGCAACCCAGGGGAGTGGTTGTTCACTCCCCAGATATACATATATATGTGTATACCTTTGGCAAAGGATATCCAGTCATCTTGCAATGGAAAGTAACACCGCTTCCTTCAAGGATTCTGTAATTCTTTAATCTTAGTTCAAATCCGGATTCAACTGTTTCGGATTCAGAGACGTCAATCACCATCTCTTCTCCATCTTCTTCAAGGAGTTCTTCAAGGGTAGTCTTAATAATTCTGAACTCAATTTCTTTGATAAGTCTTTCTTCAAAGGAAGAAATGTGAAACTCCTACACACAAAAAAAAAAAGACAGAAAAAGAAAAAGAAATGTTCATATATTTCACTTCCTTGGATCATTAATGAAGCAATACAAAGAAAAGCGGAAAGGGAATTGCAATGACTTGTTAGAAGTTAAATTTTATGAAACTTTTTTTACCTGTTCTTCTGCAAAAGTTCTGATCAAAGTAGTATCTTTTGCCATTTTCTTCCTAATTAGAGCTTGCTCTCTTTCATATTCTTTTTCATAGTCAGCATACAAAGTTGGTGGGGCTACGGCAGCCACTTTAGGCTCTTGGACATAGGTAGTCACTTGAGTTTGATACATTATTTCTTGTTGAGATTTAAGGTAGACCTCATAATCAGCTAAAATATAAAATCAGAATAGTTTTAGTAAATTGCTAACATATTAGTAGAAGCTAATTATCATTTTATGTACTGTGAGTGATAGTCCTAACTTGATACAACATACTCTGGGTCCTGTCCTCTGGGTCCATTACTTCTGCCCTTGCACTGTAATTGCAATGTGTTTAATGTTCTAAATATGGTGATCCTCAGATGATTTGTTGAGACTCACACGTAGAGCTGTGAGGTGGTCCCTGTGATTGTCCCTGGCTAATTACACAGAGTGTTGGGAGAAAACATTGACAAGAAAGATGGCGTCTACAGCAATGTTTCTCAATAAGGGGTACTTGTACCATTGGTGGTAATTGAGCTAAAATGTCTGGCGGTACTCATAGACCCACTCCCAAACCTGGCAGAGAAACCAGCAATTCAACGCAACAAGCAACAATAGGAAGCTTGGCTCAGTGGGCAGAGCTCCAGCATGCACTTTTCATGTGCTCAGACAAGTCCTCCCATCCACCCTGAGCCTCTTACCAGTGTTTGCCGCATTGTGTCTGGCCTCCCAATCCAGAAGTAACTGGCAATTATGTCATTGCCAGTTACTTCCAGTGGTACTGCAAATAGGTGTACCACCATGCAAAGTGGTACAGTGGGGGACATACATTCAGAAACACTGGTCTAGAGAATTAGGTGGGTTGGACATCCAGTAGCTAAGGATATACAAATTTTCATTAGTGTGCTCTATTCCTTAAAAATAATGTGGTTTTTTTAATGTGTTTCCAAAAGGTAGGATATGGTCAATAGCAAAGATTAGTCAACATCTCGTTTCTTGCTGCAACCATGTTACCCTTCCTTGCTATACTCAGCAATAGCTTAGAAAATCCGGCTTCTTTCCTGCTCTTAATCCTGCCGTCCATTTTAATCCAATCACAGAAATTAAACTTTCATTAATTGTAAACCCTTGTACATGGACAATGCTTAATTGATTACTATATGTTTTTAATTATCATCAGTTTCCTCCTCACATACCTTCTTCTAATAAGGAAGCTGATGCAGAAACTTCCCCGTGTTTGTTGCGAATCACAACAGTGTATTCTCCGGCATCATCAGCAAAAGTCATAGAAATTTCAAGTCTGCATTCCCCAGTTTCTTTTTTGTGCATTATTTTGTACCTTTAAAAACATTTAAAAAAGAACTTGCATAAGGAGGAAAGGTTACGAAGGCTTGATTTACTAAAAAAAACTCCACCTCTGACATACATGCTAATAACCATCTCTTCTGAAAGTGCTCCCCAAAATATAACCTTTCAGAACACAGATGAAGGTTTGCATGCTTCCCAATATCTAAACGTGGAACGCTAGCATGAGCAGCACTTAAAGATGTGATACTTCAACGTACATTCTGAAGTGATACAATCCGTGTACTTTTTCCTGAATATCTGATTCAGGTCTGAGACATGGAGCTCTTATTATCACAGTTTGTTTTGGAACTAATTCACTTTTAGCCTGCAATTCACTTGTGATCTCATGGAAGAGACCTAAAGCAGAACAATTTTCATTGTCCATCATCAGTAATTACATTTTGCACCATTTGATTGGTATTATATAATAGTACTTGTTGAGTTATCGTATCATGTAGACACTAAAATGAGAACATGGATATTGTACCTGTAGCCAGTAGTAAGAGGAACCCCAGCTTTCTTCCAGTAAACATGTGGCTTTGGGTTGCCCCCAACTTGGCACTCAAAAATGACACATCCACCTTCAATTAACCTCTGTACAACAGGTTTCCTGATGAAGAATGGAGCTGCAGCTTCTCCAGATACTTCTTCTGCCGCAGCAGTGATCTCAGTCATGACTACATCTCTTGATTCCATGTAGCTAGAAGAGCAATCCCAATAAACACAAAGGTAAATGCAATAATCCTATATGAAAGCAGTTACCATAGTTCATGCTGTTAAAAAATACTTACCCTTTCTCTTTTGTGACCACTTTGGCAGAAACTGCTTCTTTGCTCTCAAACTCCTCTGAAACTATTAAAAGAAAATAGTATCATCAAAATGTTTTCCAGGATGGGGAAATCAGATGCCACAGAAAGAGTTCCTTCTCATGAGGACAAGGGAATCAGAGTCTATGTCAATAGGCCCTTTTCAGATCCTGAACCTTGATTATTTGAACTTGATTCAGTGAAACATTGACATTATTATGGACAACTTCTGGACAGTCAGTAGTAGCGTTTGGACCACTCTCGGAGTCAGGGAGGAAGGTGCATGTCCGTGGGCTGGCCTCTCTGACTCCGAGAGTGGTCCAAACATACTTTACGGTGGCCTTTGTGCCAGCCAAACATCCTGGCCTAACAGTGCCAGCCTGTCTCCAGGTGAGGATTGTACCCTGAGTTTAGGATTTTTTCAACAGAAATTCTAGTAATTGTGGTGGATTTAAGGGGTAAACTTAGATATGCTTCTGCACAGTTTTCTCAACCATCTAATAAAAAGGTAAAGGTTTCCCTACAACCGAATGGTCTAGTCATGACCGACTGTAGGGGGCGGTGCTCATCTCCGTTTCTAAGCCTGAAGAGCGGCGTTTGTCCGAGGACAAGCTTCCATGGTCATGTGGCCAGCATGACTATACACTGTAGTGCACGGAATGCCATTACCTTCCCACTGAAGTGGTACCTACTTAACTACTCACATTTTTACGTGCTTTCGAACTGCTAGGTTGGCAGGAGCTGCGACAAGCAACGGGAGCTCACTCCGTTGCATGGTCTTGAACTCCCAACCTTCTGGTCAGAAAGCTCAGCCTAACAGCAGTTTACCCTGCAGCGTCTACTACACAGATGCTAATGAATGTGCTTTCCACCTTGTAGTTAAGTCTCACGTTGTTGCTCATGTACTTGCCTTGGACAGTGAGGTAGCATGAAGTGCTGACACTCCCTGCCTCATTGGTAGCTGTGCAAGTAAATCTTCCACTGTCTTCTGCAAAAGCTTCTCGAATCACAAGGCGAGCAACTCTTGCCTCAAAGGTAATCTGGAAATCTATGGAGTTCTCAATGCGGTAGTCTTCCCTGTACCAGGCCACAGTTGGGGCTGGATAGGCAGAGATACGACACTCCAGAGTGACAGATTCTCCCTCCATAACAGTCACATTTTTCAGGGCCTAGAGAGCACACAGAGACAGATATTCAGAATATTCATATAATCTCATTCATTAAAAATATTTTAAAAGCCTAGGAAATCATGTTCTAGTTTAGGAGTATACTTAGATGAAGATTCGTGCTTCCACTAAGATCATTGCATTGAAATAAAACAAAAATCAATGTACCCATGATAACGGTGTGAACTGCTGTCCAAAGCTATTTCTCAGCCCTGGCAAAGCAGCAGCCAGGATAATCGAAACCAATCAGCCCTCAACACTGGGTTATTACAACAAATTCTAGCCGATGGAGTCCTTTAGATCATCAGAGCAAAAAGTTGCCTTTCTTGGATAGTTCCCTGTTTCAGTCCACAATAAGACAGAACTGGTCAGGCAATCTTCCATATGCATTGGTTGCTTAACTTCCCCTTGATTTGTCTGAACTTCTGTGTGCACTGGGATTAATCAGCCCAGCATCAGCCTTCTGTTAGTGTATCTGTAAGTGCTTCTCCAAGGTGGACTCATCACAAACATAAGTACATTCAATGACTTCTTTCTAAGATACCACAAGCCAATAGTTTTCAAACTGGGGCATTGCACCACCCCAGCCAGAAGAGCCCTGCTGCTTTCCTCTTAAGGGGTGGGGGAATGACAGTGATGCGATCACTACGATTGTGTCACTTCTGGGCACATAATGGGGCTGGTGGTGGGGACTTACTGCTGCCTGCCCCAGCATCCGGGCGGGTTGGGGAGCCCTGTGGACCCCTCTACAGGGCTCCCTGTGCATTTGAAATATTTTTTCAAATGATTGCGACCCACTTCCAGTTTCACGATTACAAATCCAGAAGTGGGTCGCAATCTTTAAAAAAAATGTTTCTAACACACAAAAAGCCCTGCAAGGCTTCCCAACCCTCCCAGACACTAGGGCAGGCAGTGGCAAGTTGTCCCCCCAGCCCCATTAAGTGCCCAGAAGCAACACAATCATAGTGGTGCAGCGTTGCCATTCCTCCACCACTGCAAGCACTTATAGTGGTTCCTGAACTCCCAGAGAGTTTGAGACCCACTGCCATAAGCCAATAATTAGCCACCAACACACACAAGGAATTTGGCATGCGGAGCCTCCACAATTCATTTCAGTGGAGAGACCAGATCCTCTGCACTTTGGATCTGTTCCCTCCACTGAATTGCATGCAGCTGGTCCATGTGGCTTTGGATTTGGTCCATGAGTGTATGACTGATAACTGCCTGCCTGCAAAAACTGAAAATTTATTTTGCTTTGCATTGTCCTATTTACTATGTACACTAGATGGTGCCAGAGCTGCATCATATGTTGATTAAAAGCAAAAGCAGATTGCAGTTGGAAATGTGCAAGGACTACATTAGCTAGACATCTATTACTTACCTGTACTATGGATGGGGGTGTGGCAGGAACTTCGGCTGGTTCAGGGACTCTAGCAATTTCAATCACCTAGAGAAATTTGAAGCCAAGTTAGTATGAGTCACACAAGGTTGAGAAAGTAAATTGCAGCATGCAAGAATGGAGTTGAGACAGTGGCTCCTTGCTGTGAGTCCTCTGCTGTCGGCTACAACAAAGTGATGTTAGGATCTTAGAAGAGTATACACAAGACAATAATCACAACATGTGGTACACAAATGTCAGTAGGGAGGGATATTGTAAAGGGGAGAAGAGTTTGGTAATGGAGGAAAGATGTAAACACGCCAGGTTACTCTGGATGCAAGTTGAGATGATTGGAAGGTGCTTAATGACAAACCTCTGGTTCGCCTTCTTGCATTAATTCCATGCGTTCTTCCCGCACCACACCACCTGTCACGCTCACACCTATGCCTCTTTTCATTTCAGTTTCATAGCGCCTCTGATAGGTGTCAGCTGTCTCCACGAAAGGAAACTGCGGGGAGACTACTTTTTCTGCCATCACTCTGGGTTCAGGTGACTTTGCAAGAGGAGGCCTCACGGGTTTGGTGATCTTTGGAACAGAAGTTGTTGACAACTCCTTTTGTAGAGTAGCTATAGCAGATCCTGCTATTGAAACCTAACCAACCCAAGAGAAAAACAGTTACCGCTGCGCTACATTTTGAAAGATGCACTACAGATGAGCCAAACAAATACATGTAAAAAGGTAGATAGCAACACTCCTTTTTGGGTGCCATTAGTTTTTGAAAGAACAAAATCAGTTAATTTTCTTTCTTTCACCAATTAGTAAGGTTCTTACAATGCACATGTAGAAAAATAATTCTTATGATTTTGGAAATTATTAAAAATAATGCTTTACTAATTTAACAATATTGAAATAAAAATTTGAAATTAGTCTCTATTTGCTGTTAAGGAGCAAAAAATCTCATAGGGTCATATGACCTCTAGACATTTTAGAGAGAAATTCGAATTATACTGCCCATGATATCATGGTTAATATGCAAATATAAGAAGCAAGAGAAAAAAATTCACTTCTGTTACATTAGGCAAAAGAGTCAGATAATACCTAAAGAAGAAGTAAAAACATTATTTACAAACAAAATTAAGGTAATTGCCAAAACTTGGTAATTGTATTATTTACATGTACTTGAAGGTTAAAAAGGGTGCATTCTTATTATAAAAATGAAAGATAGCACAAATCTAAAAATGGATTAGATTGGGTTGTTAGATGATGAGACCTGTGAAGGAGATAATTAAATGTCAAATAGAAAAAGTAACATAAAAGTTACACAAAAACAAGTCACTCTAATGGAAGCATATGAAATGGTGTGGATTATGTATGTACGGTTATGTTAATTCCTAAGTTGATTTAGTATGCAGTAGAACAACTGAGGATGAAAGAACAAATGATACCATTTTATGAATTATTTGATTAATACATGGGGTGAGAATTTTCTGTCCTTCAAGAGAGGAAAGGAGTATGCCAGGCACATAGCATTTAGCTCAGTATTTCTGCCCCACCCATTCCTTTCTGGTCAGTGAGAATTTTTTTTTTTATTGTATGATCAATAAAAATGGAATGTTCATGTTCCTTATTTATGCAGATACATTCTCATGAATTTAATTTATTTAACAGAGAACACGTTAATCATATAATCTTAAATAATCGCTCTCTGTATATTATCCCAGTATTAGAATGGTGGGGGCCAGCATTTGAATGAGATATGAAAGAGCCCTGCCATTTCCATAAGCACATAAGCCTACATTTAGACAATTGTGTACAGATTGTTTCAGATGACACAGCTGTTTGCCTGGCATCCCATTCCTCCTCTTCTTACCTCGTAAGTATGATCTGGTTTAGGAACTGTAATTTTGGAAACTGTAAAATGAGGGCTTGCTGTACGGGGACGAGTGTGTTCCACATGGATTGATTTTTCGACTGCTGTTTCTGAAGTTATTTTAATCTACATTAACCAATAAAACATTGGTTGAAAATACGGCAATGTCTCCCAAGCAAAAATAAATAACACCCAAACCAAAAGATGTTCAATAGCCATTGAAAATAACTGCACGGTTAAACTGGAGCCTAACCTGTGTGGATACGGCCATTCCCCTTTTTTCCACAGCTGCAATGTGTGTCTCAGGAGGAACATGAACCTCCTTGATTTTCACTGGTTTGGTGGCAATATGCTGTTCTGGTGGTAGCTCAACAACACGCCTTGCTAAAGCATGCTCTTTATAGCCATACTCCAGAGCTGCCTGTTCAGAATAAGCTTCTTCAGTATAATCTGGCTCTCTTGGTTCTCTAATGCGTGCTTGATCAACTGCATGGACAACTGTGGCTACAGCTTCAGCTTTTTTGCCAACACCAATCTAAAAGCAACATTTGTAAAACATGGACACATATGCCTGTTAATGACACAGAGAATGGTAGCACAAAGGACTTATACACGAACATCTTGCTTAATCAAGCAATGCAGACAGAATGCAGAAATGTAATATATCTCATATAAAATGTTCAAATACTGTATTGAATATACTGAAGGCAGATATGAGTATCTCTTTTACTTTGAATGTCTATCCTAATGATGCACTTACATGATGCATTTATATGCATATGGAACACATAGCATTTTCTGAACTTTACTGTGTGTACAGTGCATTCTAGGATTTACACACACACACACACACACACACACACACACACACACAACACAGAGTGGTACACATAATTTTGCAACACACATTTCAAAAACCCCCACAGATGATTACAAACATGGTTAGCATATATCTATACTTGACACAAGGTAAAATCCTCCTGAGCCCATGATATGATGGACACAGATGACCGAACTATTCTGAGGGCGCAATCTTAACCTGGAGTTAGGAGGATGAAGCACATCTGTGTGCTGGCCTTTCTGACTCCGAGAGTGGTCCAAACATACTTTATAGTGGCTCTTGTGCTGGCCACACTTTGTTGGCCTAACTGCGCCAGCCTAACTCCAGGTTACAATTACGCCTTGAAAGTCTGTACTTCCAGGGTTACTTTGTAACCTGTGAATAACCTGTACTTTTGTGTGGGCTCCTAGTTACATTATTCTAGGAACATAATTTGATATTTTTCTCAATCTCACTACACCCCATTTCAATATGCAGTCCAAACCTCACTGATGTAAAGATTAAACTGATTTTTTTTTTTTTTGCACAGAATTGGGGAGCATTTCAACTGGCACATCTCTCTTTGATAGCCTTGAAGGGCCCCTCATGCAAGCAGAACATTTCTTCTGTTGCAGGAGAGAGCTTCAGCTGGCGGAATTGTTAGTTGGGATAGTACCTATGGTAACTACCCTTGCTACCTGGGCAAGAGGCATTTTTTCAAATGGTTCTTCTCTCATACTTAGAAGGGGGAGAGCAAGTGTCCCTATTCACTCCAGCACAGAGTCTTTTCTAGTGACTGCTGCTGGGGTTGCTCTGCATTTTTTAAGATTGTGAGCCCTTTTGGGTCAGGGAACCATTTACTCATTATTTTTTGCCTGTAAAACACTTTGCAAACCATTTTGTTGAAAAGCAGTATATAAATACTATTTGTTGATTGATTGATTGATTGATTGATTGATTGATTGATCTTTTATATTTTATTTAAAGCTGTGTCTTTTGAAAATATAGATGATCACGTCAAATGAAGACAAGAGGTGGAAAGTGAATTGCTGCTATTTCTTCAGCATCCTACTACGCAACTTTTAATGCATACAAATAATGAAATAATATTTGAAATAATATGTCCATTTTTAAAATGCACTGTCTATAGTAATTTTCAAAGGGACATATTAAACTCTTGCTAGAACCATGTCACAAGCCGGATCATCAGCAGTGCTATTCTGCTGGTGCGGATGCTGCAACGTTACAATAACTTTCAGCAGTGCATTTCACATCTCTGAGCAAGGTCTATTCACCTGATCATGAACTAGTTGGATTTGTTCTCTTTTGACAGCAACTTCTTCTCTAGTTCTTGATATTTTCTCTTGCTCCCTGCGTTTTTCAACAGCAATGATTGTCGGAACTATGGTAGTTTTCTCAGCTTCCTTTCTTATCTGATCATTACAGCAAGAACAGAAGCCTTAGGTTACACAATAATTCAAACAGAAAACTATATAAAAATGAGATGCTGCTGGAATGCATGGGCCGGGAAAAGATTAACAGGGTTAAAAGGCTTTAAGGCATTGTCCACTGCAGAATGTCTCAGAGCCTGTCCTGAATAGACATTGATGCTTGGTTGTTATCTGGTTACCATTTAACTAAAATGCAATTTAGTACATGAAGTCTTAAAATCCTAAATGTTACCACGTGGAGAAGCTGTAAACATATTAGGGCACATGATGTGGCACAAAGACCGTTTTCTATTTCTCTTGAGGAATGTAACATGAAAAGGGCACTTAACAGTTAGTATATTTATCAGAAAACCGTGAGAATGTCAAAGGGAGAATGGGATATGAGAATGACCATCATGTCATCAATGATTCTATTCACCTTTTCTTGGACAAGGTGGACTTGTTCTTGTTTGGTAGCAATTCCTTCTGTAGTTTTTACTATTGTGGCTGGCACTTTGGGTTTATCAGTGGTAATTAATACTTTAGGGACAGAAGGTTTCACCGGCTTCACAACTTCTTTCCTAATCTGATTTTTACAGTAAAAAAAGAGGTTTGATTATATATGGTGTTGCAAAAAACGTTTACATGGACATCTAGGTAAAGCAGGGAAGGATCAGTAAAGCACAAGGGAATAAGAAGCAGCAAAAATGATAAAACATCTATGCACGCCTTCGAATTAGCATTAGGGTAGGCTGCACACCAGAATTCTTGTAAAATTCAGTAGAACTGAATTCTAGTGGAAGTGGGACAATTAACAATGTACTAATTAAATATAAAGAAATAACCAACTCTTTTCCTTGCATTCTTAAATGGTGATGATATACAGTGACCCATCAGCCAACGAGAGTGCAAAGGCACAACTAGAATCATTTCACGATTAAACTTCATATGGAACTAGTTGAGAAAAGGATCTGCCCTTGGTTAGAGTTGCAATCCAACGTAAGTTACCAAATGCAGTTATTGAGACTGTCTGAACTCATGCTGGTTTGAAAGTTCAATATCACAGACCCTTCCCATGACTCATTTCCGTGCTGAACTTGAGCAAAACAAAGCCCCAGTAATAAGCACTGAAACTGGTGAGACCTTTGAGCTGAGCAAAATGTTTAGTGAATTTCACTAGGCAATCAATGGGTTCTAAGGTTTTTGTTTTTTTTTCCTGCTTGGTTTCTGCAAAAACAACAACAAAACCCTGAAAAATGGCGGTAATTGTGGAAACAATGAGCCTGTTAGTAAGAAAAACCATAATCCATAAACCTCTTGCATTCAAGAGTGTCGTTTTACAATCCCTACTATGCAGAATTCCTCTTGAAATCATTAGAATGACCATTAGAATAGGGATTGTTTCCATTTTTTAAAAGCAACGAATTTCTTTTCTAGAAGCTTTTTATTATTGTTCGTAGTAGTAGTGATCATCATCATAAAAATATTTATACAGTATATGTGTGTTGCTGCAACATACAGATTGAAAGCAACTGGAAAAGAATGGAGTTTGCTGAATTGAACAATTTTAACAGTTATATTCACCTTTTCATGTTGAGTGATGTGAATTTGTTCTCTGACAGAAACATCTTCTCTGGCTCCTGAAATCTGTTCGCGTTCCTTAATAGTATCGGCGGCAATTATTACCTTGGGCACAGGAACTTTCACCGGTTCCTTTTTTATCTGGTGTTTACGATAAAAGGAGAGAAAAAGATTTAAGTTATATTTGATCTCACTAACAAACCACATGATTTTATTCAATAAAACAGGGATACTAGAGTGCAATTTACTTTGTACTAAATTGTAACCCACAAGTCTCCATAAAATTCTCCATAATTTTTTTTTTACATTCTGTGTACAGTATTTATGTAGTTCTATTATCCTGATTGTCAATTATTAAATCCTGTCACTGCAATTCTGAACTCACTAGTGGCTGATCTAACATAATAACCTTAGGGAGTACATTTGCTGCAAAATATTACGATATGATTAAAAAACTTGATGGGGAATAAGAGGAATCTAGAATCCTCTTACTCCTCATTAATTTTCATTCACACCAGCTTTTCTAGCATGTTTCCTTCTTGCTTATGTTTTTTTTTTTTAAACCTTTAAATTTTGGGCTAAGAAAAAATATATTATCATAATTAATTTCAAATGATTATACTTCTCCCCAACATTTTTGCAATCAGCACAATCCTAGGGATACCCATATTCAAAGCTTTAAGTCTGCTTATAACAAGGCCTGTTACTTCTTTAACCATTTAACTTTAGAATAATTATTTGCAACTCCTTCTCCCCTGACAAAGTTTGAAGAGCAGAGCCAGGGATGGTGTACCAGTTCTGGTTTTGGACTTAGTCATGGAAGATCCAGGGTCAAATTAAGCCATGAAGCTGCCTGGGTGACCTTGGGCCAGTCACTATCTCCCAGCCTCACCTACCTCACAGGGTTGAGGTGAGGAGCCATATACATCAACCTGAGCTCTTTGGAGGAAGGGCATAAAAACGTGATAAATACATATCTAAAAGTAGGAAGATATCCAGGAGTTGCTTCAGAGATACAAAGTGATTTCTATTAAGCAGCACAGTGAGATCAAGCATGACATTACCACAAGCTCACATATAACCACCACATATTCACAGGTTGTTCTATGATCGTTACAAAGCTTCATAATGAATGGGACAGTGGCGTGACATCACAATGACTCATAAAGAGTGAGTGAGGAGCAAGAACCCCAGAACTACCTTTGGGGAAGGTTTTCCATGGGGGGATATTTTTATAGCCCAATCCTCCCAGTCAGATGGTTCAGAAACAGGCAACAACAGTTGAAGTAGCAAGAGCTACTTAGGCTCATGCAAGGGATTTGCAGTAGTCCACTCTTACACTTTTGCCCTTTGCACAGACAATCCCCATACCACATAATGAGCTGCTTTGGAAATTTCCCTCAACTTCAAAAGCAAGAGTGCTATGTGGGTGTTATCAACCGCATCTAATCAAATTACATAGACAGCTTGATAACAATCAAGAAATACTTATATGAGTGTTAGCAAGTACAAATGTAATAAATGAATTAGGGTTTGGATGAGTGATACCACAACAGACTCATCATAAAATCTATGATGGAGTCAAAAACATCAAGGCAAAATGGAATCAGATGCAGGTCCACTATTATCACTGACAAGGAAGTAGGAAGGTTGCAAATGAAAGAGAAGACAGAAATGATTTTTCCACGGGTAAATGAGTACTATTCACCTTCTCCTGGGTGATGTGTATTTGTTCTTGTTTAGTAGCAATTCCTTCTCTAGTTCTTGATATTACCTCTTGTTCTCTGGCTTTACCTGTGGTAACTACTATGGTAGCTTCTTTCTTAATCTGATTTTTTGTGGCAGAAACAAAGAAAACCAAGCCTTAAAATTTAACAAATGGTTACTTAAAAACAACAACAACATTATTCCAAATGAAGGAAAATGTGCTTGAGAAAGAGTTAAGCTGGAGGGGGGTGTTAAGTGTTAGGAACGCCTTAGTCAGTATAATAAAGATAGTGTTAGATTAACCAAACAAACCATTTTATTGATCATTTTTATTGGGGTTATCAAAACAGGATCTAAGCCATCTCTACATAAATTGTTTTTAAATTGTTAGCTGATTCCTGTCATTAATGGATCAGTGGATTATTAGATGACTCCACTGACAGTGGAATAAATTCCACCGCTTTTGTATCATTAATGCATGCTTATATGGAATGCTTGCAAGTAGTTTGTTATTTCTTGGCTAATGCGTGCATTGGCTCCTTGTAAAGAGTGGCAAGAGGGAGGGTGTTATATATAATAGCTTTGTTGTACTTCTACCTGCTCCTGGACTGCCGCCATTGCTGTCCTTTTGGCAATCTGTTCTACAGCACTTGGAGCAGGTTCTCTCACTCTGGCCATGTCAACAGCAGCAACTACAGTAGCAACAGCTGCTGTTTTTTCAGTGCCCTGTAGGACCCAAATTAGTCACATGAAAAGACATCTCCTTTTTCCCCTCCCATAGGGATGAAAACAGAACAACATGAAGAGTAGGCACAAGACAAGCAGATGGATTCACCACTTGGTTCTATTTAGACGTTTCTCGTACAAGTGTCTAAATAGCTGTGCAAGCAAATAGTGACACACAGCCTTGAAATTCCACTTGAACAGAGCTATTGATTGGCAGAGTTTCAAGACATGGAGCAAATGAGCCACGTTCTTTAAAAAAAAAAGTATATAAGAGGTCTTCCTTACCTCTGCAGCACCAACAGCCCCGGCAGCACCAACTCCGACGGCAGCCACCCCCGCAGCAGTGCCACTAATGGTGACCTGTTCTTGTGCAGCATACCTCCCTTCCCATCTTTCTTCAGTCCTTAACTGGGTGGTGCTCGTAGTTACCCTGGTGTCTTGCGTTTTCATTTCAGATGTAGCTACGTAGCCTCCCTGCTTCCAAGGAGGAAGCACCTCAGCACCCCCCACTGCCACTGCCTGTGATTTACGGACCATCACTGGGGATCTCACAGGCCGAATCGGTGAGGTGGAGACTGAGAGCCTCGCTGCTCCCGCAGGAGAAACGGACCTGAGGAAGGAACATAACATATGGCTGACGCTGTGCAAAACAGTCCATTAAAAAACCATTTTAGTAGAGCAGTGGTCTTCAAATCTTGGCCCAATGGCCAATACAGCCCTGAGGAAAATTTTTATCTGGCCCTTGGCAGGTGGGGGGGGATGGCCCACCTGCTGAGGGGGGATAAATACAGTACAACCTTGGTATCCACTGAGGTTTTGTTCCAGAACCCTCCACAGATACCTGAGTCAGAATTTCAATGCCTTTATATATGATGCAGACCTTGTGCCCAAAAGTTTGGAAACCCCTGTAATACAGCACAAGCTAAAACATCCTGATCTGATGAGACAGAGATCCAGATGCAAATTCATAATGCTGCGATTACAGAAAGTCAATAAAATGTGGATGGCTGTGAGCATGATTTAAGTGTATGCTAATCACAACTAGTATACAGTCATGCCTCATTATCCACTGGATACCAAAATCAGTGGATATTGAAATCAATGGGAAAATAGCTTTAAAGACCCACTTCCAAGTTTCTTGCTCTTCCATTGCCACCATAGAATGCATTGGTATTGATGCTATATCACATTCAGCCACTAGATGGGGTGAACAATGGAATCTAATGGAACACAGGAAGGTAGGAAATGATATTTTGGCCCTTTTCTTTCTATTCTTGTGACAAGACATTTACAGATGGATCTCAGTATCAGTGATTACTCAAATCAGTGAATACCAAATCAGTGGATCCCAAGTGGCATTCATTTTGGAGCTACTGCTGCAAACAATGGTGGAGTCAGCAGCCCACTGCCATGACCCATGAGAGTACAGGTAAGCTAGTGGGGGAGACGGCAGTGGGAGGAACAGGGAAGTGATGTGTTGGGAGGAAGATGGATGGGAGACAGAATGAAGGCAGGAGTGTGTGGATCTCAGTGGCACCAGCATGATGCCTCTCCCTTATTCTCCTCATTTCTGCACCAGCAAAATGGCTAGCACAGAACCAAGGACACTTGTTCGGGCATCAGAAATTTGCCCAAGGTAGCATCTGTCCTGAAGAGCGCAATCCTAAACTGGAGTTAGGTCAGCATAAGCTAAGTCAGCAAAGTTTGGCCGGCACAAGGGCCACCGTAAAGCGTGTTTGGACCACTCTCAGAGTCAGGGAGGATGGAGCATGTCTGTGTGCTGGCCTCTCTGACTCTAAGAATGGTCCAAACATCCTTTATGGTGACCCTTGTGCCGGCCAAACTTTGCTGGCTTAGCTTATGCTGGCCTAACTCATTTTAGGACTGCGCTCTTAATCTTGCACTTCATCATCACTATAAGCATCAAGAATTTCTATTTACATAACAACAGACCTTGAGACACAGCAGCACTGGCTCAAGACTTAGTTAATATATATAGACATTTCATTCTAATTTTGCAGGTAGGGGAATAGCAGCTATGATTGTACTGTAGATGTCACTATTGTATTATTGTTGCTGCATTCAAATGCCTGCTTGGAGGTACATTTATCTATGGAGTGAGCTGCACTGATTTTTGGCAAATTGCTACTTCAAATACAGCCTCTACCACCTTTCACTGGGCTGATAATTCAGCTGTATATACTAGAAGAAAGGCATAAAATTCTAAATGAGGCTATCTGTCTAAAGTTGTCCTAACCAACTTTTCGACATTGATATAGGAGTGCCAATGGTGCATGCGCTGCATCCTGCAGTTGGAAGGCAGTCACAGAGGCCTCCTCAAGGTAAGGGAATGTTTGTTCCCTTACCTCGGAGCTGCATTATCCTTACCCAAGTGCTGGAACTTTGGTTAGGATTGCGCCCTAAAGCATTTTGTGTTAATCCATTATTTTTGTTATTACTATTACTATTATTACTACTACTTATACTTATATGTATCATAATCAGGCATTATAAAAGAACAAATATACTTCGGATGAACGTTGTATGTGGTGATGTATGCAACAAGAATTTTGGGCACAGGTGTGCATGGAAAAAAAATACATGCAATTAAGCCAATTTTGTGTAATGTGAGCAGAATTCTGAATTTCCAGTAATCACTGATTGCTTGTTCAAAATATCTCAGCATCCATTCCCCTTCTGCAGCACCGGAGTAATCATAACTCCCTAACAGTGGGTTAAACGGCAATTACTATTACATTCGTCCAAAGAGGAGAGGGGCATTTTTTGACAATCTCCCCTCTCCTCTGCAGCCCTCTGTACTCCCTAGAACATAGTGTCCCAAACTGTGGGTCGGGACCTTCTTGATGGGTCATGACCTGTTGCCAGGTGGATCGCAGAAAGCTGGGAGCAGGCATCTTGGAATCTGCACACCTTACTCTTGCTATATTCCTTTTGTGAGAGAACTGTTCAAATTTTCAGGTGAGGGTTTTTTAAAACTTTGTTTTTAGCTCAATGCTTTTACATAGTATTTTGTCCTCATCTTGTTTTCTGTCAGGGATGTTACATGGCTGTGCAATTGGCACAGTCCAAAAATGCCAGTTTGCATTCCAGGAGTATCATTTTATTACGTCACAATGATGGCACTTTCTGCTTGATGATGGCCCTTCCAGCTTCCATCACATCTGGTGGGCCCTGGCAGGGGTGCTATTCTAAAAAGTGGATCTGGGTCTAAAAAGGTTTGATAACCACTGCACTAGAATATCTGCCCCTGATTGTTGGGGGACCCTCAGGAGCCAATATCTGAGGGCGCATCATAAATCAGAATAAAGCTTCAACAATTGCATGAAACCAAACTCATCAACCATAGGAATATGCTTCTGGGTCATAGCATTTTCAGTGTATTTTATTCATTTTATCCTAGAAAGAGAAATAATGTAAACGTTTTGGGGGCATTCAAGCCATTTACCTGACTGGCGATGGTGTTGGAGCTCTGACATGTCTCACAGGAGATGGCGACTGTCTAACCGGCGATGGAGACTGCTGTCGTGCCATTTGTGCTTTTGCAGCACTGATTGGTGGAGTTGGTGATTTCGAGGTAGGTATAGGAGGCATCCGTGGAGGTGCCTTGTGGGGCAGCTGAAGCCCAGTTGCGCTATCGATAACCATCTCAGCAGTTGTAAGTGTTCTGGCATCAAAGTGGGCTTCTATCTTCTGAAATGGAAGCACCAAGAAGAACCTCCGTGAAAAATCTGCAGTATCAAACCAACTTCTAAAGTTTCTGGCAAACCACATTTTGAAATACAAACCTTTTCAATTCTGGCTTGTCGTGTAGCTTGTGTAATCTGAGCAGTCGAAACAATTGTTTTTGTCTTTTTAGCGGGAACTGCTTCTTCCTCACCTAGTGCAAAAGAAAGCAGGATTCATAAGTGGCAATAAAGAATGGAAAAGAGAGCAAAAAAGAGAGCTCCCATGGAAAAGAGAGCAAAATCTGTCGTTGCTATAATTTGTGTACATGTAGAAACACCAAAGGAAAAAAATTAAATGGCCGTCTGTTTTCCTTGGATTGTCCATAGACAAATAATGAGGGGACCAGTTGATATAAGATGAGATTTTTTGAAGCTACAGTATGTAATTCAGCTAACCATGTAATGCATATAATGAAGACTGTGAATGAATGTTTGACAATCACTGAAGTATTTCATATGTAGAATTTAGAATCACATGACTACTGAAACATTAAAATAAGTTCTCCGGTTAGGTAGCATTCGGTAAACGTCCAGGTTACTCATTTTTGCTAGGTTTTATTTGCTTGTGAGGAGGAGGATACGGTGACCTAAATCCATCTCGGGTCCATATGCACAGGGAATAGAACAAGGCACCCCATTCTTGGTTTGACTTCTGTTTACACACTAGTGTTCACTGGAATTTTGTGTAAAGAATATGCTGAGAATCCCAGTTTTAAACAACAGCCCAATCCTGGGCTGCCTGGCTCCCTCTGCAGACTGTGGGATCCGTGGCAGCCACCGTGGTCTCCTCATGGGAAGGGGACGAACAGCCCCTGCAATAGGACTCAAGTCTCTGCTGGCTGTTTTGCCAAGAGAAACGCAAACAGCCCAATATCTGGCTGCCCGGCCCAAAGCAGGGCATGGAATCCAGCACTGGAAGCCACCACTGGGGGCACAATCCTAACCTGGAGTTAGGCCGGCACAGTTGGGCCAGGAAAGTTTGACTGGCACAAGTGCCATCATAATCTTTGGACCACTCTCAGAGTCAGAGAGGCCAGCACCCAGACGTGAGCCATCCTCCCTGACTCCAAGAGTGGTCCAAACGTACTTTACAGTGTCCCTTGTGCCAGCAGTGTCCCTTGTGCCAAATTTTGCTGGCCTAACTGTGCCGGCCTAACTCCAGGTTAGGATTGCACTCTAAGTCACACACCTTGTGCGGGCCCGATTGTCCCCCTCCCAGTTCTGCCCACCTCTGCTTCCCACCCCACATGCACTTACTAATTGCCGGTGCTGATCGAGTGCTGGTCGCCCTTCCTCTCAGCACTAAGTACCATTGGTCCAGCGCCAGCACTCCTTCCTCCCATGGTCTTGCAAATATGCTTTACACCACGTTTGCGACACTTTTAACCAGAGGTACACAAGTATCGCCAGCAATATGGGACTTAGGATGGGGTCCTAACTCTCTGTGCAGTGATGCCGTGGTGCCAACGCAGCCCCTGCTGTACCCCAAGGGGAGGTTTCAGCCTTTGGATGCCGCCTTGCAGTAAGGGAACATTTGTTCCCTTGCTCCCAAATAAGCTGTGCTAGGCTGCTGAGTCTACTCAGACCTGCACCAGCAATATTGCTGGCACAAGTCTATGTGGATTTGGATCTGGGGACTGAGGCTGGGATAGGGGTTAGGATTTAACAGAGGTTACTGCTGCCAAGCCTGCCACCTTCCCAGTCCCAATGCCTTCTCCCTACCCATCCCATCCCATCCCATCCAGTGGCTGCAGACGCATGGAGCCAGCTGCTTGCTGTCTGTGGCAGCAGCCAGCTGCACACTTTAGTGTGTCACTGTTTTCAACAACTGGAAAGCGCCCAGTGCCACTCAAGCACTTGTTCTAGTGATGCTATGTGTCTTTAGGATTGGGCTGTATGTAATGCAGCTATGAGGATAAACACATAAGCAATTCTGGATGTTAGACTACATCACCTTTTTAAAAAGTCACTATTAAAAACGAAGGCAATTACAAAGATGTGTGCACACACGCACAAAATGTAAAGAAATAAATGCCTCATAGATTTTCTCATACTAGCAGGGGAAGAAAAGATAATTTTGTTTCCTTCCTCTCACACTGAAATATTTTTGATGTGTAAGTTCACAGTCAAGCTATCCATGCGTGAGACACACAATGTTGATGGATTTGTTGACAGAACAGTAATGGCAATCTACTCCATTGCTATGATAATATGATTTTTATGTGTTTTTTATTTTCATGGCTCACAAAATTCTGATCTATTACCTTGAACTAGCAGTTCGGCGGTTGAAGTAGCACGTCCCACGCTATTTGTGGCATTTACTGAATAGGTTCCGGAGTCTTCAGGGTAAGCTTCTGCAATAATTAAACTGTAGAGGTCTCTTTCTTGTAAAATTTGAAAATCGGGGGAGCTTTGAATTTCTGCTCCATCCCGATAGAACTTCACCACAGGTGTAGGGATTCCAGTCACTCTCACATCAAGTCGAACCTGACTTCCTTGTCTGGCTGTCATGCTCTGTAGTCGTTGCGCAAAGTTTGGTGGTGCTGTTTCAGCTGGAGTTTAAGAGTTTTTTTTTTTTAAAAAAAATGCTGTTCAGTTAAGACAGTCACAGAAAGAAAAAAATTTAAATACTGCTAAAATAATTTATAATATGAATACCCTTATGCTGCACGATTATTGTAACATATGCATTAAACATTGGTATGCGTTAGATCTCATTCAAAAATTATGGGGCAGGAGGGCTTACAAAATCAGGCCATAAGATTACCACCTGAAATAACTAGGTTCTTCACCTGAAATAACTAATTAGTTCTCACAATTGCTGACTGGAAATCTTGTATATGTTTGTATAAAGATATAACACAGAACATACAACATGAAGGATGACGTGAGCATATGTCCTTGATTCCTGTGATCCTTATATCCCTTTTCAAAGAGAAAATTCATGAGGATCTTGGGTACATGTCCAAGGATACAATCCTAACCAACTTTCCAGCATTGGGATATGCAGATCTGGGATATGCAGGGCAATGCAGATCTGAGGTAAGAGAACAAACACTCCCTTACCTTGAGGAGGCCTCCGTGACTGCCCCCCAATGGCAGGATGCAGCACATGTCCCATTGGCACAGCTATGTCAGTGTTGGAAAGTTGGTTAGGATTGTGCCCTGAGTGTGTCATATGTAGCCACCAGGTGCATGATCACCTGGTGTCTAGGATTTTTGACTGGCTGTTATGGATTATGGAATAAATTACAAATATGTTTGTCATGAAACCACCTTTGAAAATATAGAAGGGTTTTAAAGGGATGAGAGATTGCTTAAAGACACAATTCTCAATTTTGTCTTGATGCTTTAGAAAACATATTATAAGCCATTTCCATGGATTTTAGTGGGAAGGTGCCAATGGTTGCTGGCTCTCCAATCTTAACATACCTGTGACGAGTAGTTCAGCGGTACTAGTTGCTTGTCCAGATCCATTGGTGGCTTGTAGGGTATATCTTCCACTGTTAGCTGCTGCCACGGCAGGGATCACAAGTTTAGCGCGGCCATCACTAAACGAGATCTGCACACCGGGCAGAGTTGCAGCAGAAAGAACCTGGCCATCCCGATACCAGCTCACCTCAGGAACTGGAAAACCTATAACAGAATATTGAAAAATGAAAGCAAGATTAGGAAGGTTGCCATGATTTGGTGGTCTCAGAATACCTCGGCTGCCAACGTGTTCAAGCAAGCTGTTTGCCAATGCCATCACTGAAGTTTGCCTTTTCATATCAGCACCGAGGTTCTATTCAGGCAAGATTCTCACTTTTACGGAATGTCCCTCTTAGAGTTGCTGCCATCTTTTCAATTATATTTTAATCCTGGAATCCATTTTGTCTTTCATAAGATCTGAGGGCCAAACTAGACAATGAATGATGAATCATGCAACTTTTCCAGATGAGGACTAGAACCGAATCCCATTCTTCCATCTGCCTCACCAGTGCAATGGCACCAAAATGGGTACTGCTGCACCCTGCCATGGGGGGGACCAACAGATGCAGAGGTCTCCTCTGGGTAAGGGAACTGAGTGCATTGCCAGAGGCAGTCAGCACCAGCAGAAGAGATAAGAACATAAGAACATAAGAAAAAGCCTTGCTGGATCAGGCCAAAGGCCCATCTAGTCCAGCTTCCTGTATCTCACAGTGGCCCACCAGATGCCTCAGGGAGCACACAAAGACAACCAGATACTTGTGTCCTGCTGCCACTCCCCTGCATCTGGCATTTTAAGGTAGACTATTACCCTTGCCACCACCCCCAAGGAAGACACCAGACTGAGGCTGGGGTTTAACTTTATTAAGCACAATGTAAATCATGTAACCTACTGAACACCCATCCCTCCCTCGTCAGTCTGGGGTAGGCAAAAAAAACTGCCATCCATACTTGGCCAATTTGGATGACAGAAAAAAAATTTCTACCCGGTCCTCATGATGAGCGACCAGCTAATCTCAGACTGGATATACCCATCATAGCTGGTAACCTGTAATGGAATTTTCCTCCATAAATTTATCCAATCCCCTTTTAAAGGTATCCAGGCTCAATGCCATCATTTAGCTGAGCCCTTCTTTCTTTGTGGGATACACTTCCCCTGGGCTTCTACTACTGTTATTTTAAACAACCTCCATGCTTTATCGAGTACTTGGACTTTTTTCACCTTCCGTTTTAACTTCATCCTAACTAGTTTCCTCATTTGTGGGAAATTTGCCCTTTGGAAGTCAAGGGTTTTTGTATCAGATTTATTGGGCATACTACCCCCAACATGCATGGCAAAACAGATCGCAGCATGGTCACTGTTCCCTAATGGCTCTGTAACATTGACATCCCTAACCAGGTCCTGGGTGTTACACAGTATTATATCCAGAGTCGCCTGATCTCTGGATGCAATAGAAACAACCAATAAGTACAGGATTGGGTCGTCTGTTTTCTTTACAACTTTCCAGGGAGCCTTGTGAAATGTAGAAAAACAGTAGTGCGGAATAGGGGTCTAACACTTTGCCCTGCTGTAATTTTGAACTGATTGTGGGTCTCCTATGTGCTGTTTTTATTTTTTAAAAACCTTCCATTAAAAGCCAATAGAACAATGGTTCCCAAACTGCAGGTCATGAGCCAATTTCAGGTAGGTCAAGCATCTAGAGCAGTCATATTGAAAATATGGAAAGATGAGATGCTAGAAAGACTGTGGTTATTTTCCTTGTGTCAAGGTTATAAATATACTTTTTTTCTTTCTGAGGGGACAATCCTAATCTGGAGTTAGGCCAGCACAGTTAGGCCAGCGAAGTTTGGCCGGCAAAGGTCCACTGTAAAGTATGTTTGGACAATTCTAAGAGGGGCCAGCACACAGACGTACGACATCCTCCCTGATTCCACGAGTGGTCCAAACATGCTTTATGGTTAGTAAATCCAGTGGTGGGATTCAGGGGGTTCGCCCAGGTTCAATAGAACCGGTTGTTAAATGGCTGGGCCCCGCCCACTCGCTTACCTCAGCTGGCTTCAGTATTTTTTTTTGCTCTGGCTATGACGTCATAGAACTGGTTGTTAATTTATTTGAATCCCACCACTGGTTAAGCCTCCCTATTGGGTTTAGGATTCAGCCGTATGGCCTGACACTATCAGGCCTGACAGCTGTAATGCCAATGCAGGGGGGGCACTCAGTGCCCCCGCATTGGTGCTAGTCACATAGCGTCGACGCAACAACATTTGGCTGGCCATTATATCATTTCCAGTAGGTCTCGGTGCTAAAAAGTTTAAGAACCACTGCAATAGAATGTTTTTAAAAAGCTAAAAATGGTGTGCAGTGGAGTCATAATTGAGTTCAAAATGGTAGTTTGGGCAAAGTACTAAAGTTCTCTACCCCCTGCCGAATGTTGCCATGTTTTGTGCCCCCCTTTACTATTTTGTAAAGGAAACTAAACTGTCACTGAGGAATGTTGCAGGACTAAGGAGCACTCTATATTCAGCATCTGGTTCCCTGATGACCCTCCAACCACTGATCCACTATCAACTCTCATTTAAATTAACCACAGAGATTATTGACATGCATATGCAGGTGCTTCAGGAGATGAGACAAAACACCTGAGTGTTCTGTTAAATGCAGGAGACAGAAACAGTCAAATCATGCATGGAAAATACAGTAGAGGTACAAGAAAATCAGACCTTGTAAATACACACAAAACTCATATTGTGTCTGTTTTACCCTTAGACACTATGGGCCCAATCCTATCCAAGTTTCTGGTACTAATGCAGGTACAATGCAGCCTCAAGGTAAGCCAACAAATGTTCCTTTACCTTGAGGAGGCCTCTCTGACTATTCCTCCACCACAAATGCAGCACATTACCCCTATATCAGGGCTGGAAAACTGGATAGGACTTAGCCCCAAATGACTGTGTTATAAGAGTACAATTTAGAAGTTGAAGGAGGAAATGCCTTTGCATTACATAGATCTTACGTAAGATTACATAGATCTTAACATTACAAGACAGGCAACACAAATTTCCTTCCTTAGGCACTGAAATTTCTTATTCCAAAGGATGACATGGCTCAAAGAAGATGGTTTGCATTTCACAATTTAATATCTTGACATCTTTTTTCACCCTCTAATCAGAAATCAAAAATATTTTCATGTAAATTAAAAATGACAGGAACGGATGAGAAATGGAAACTGGCATGTTGAATTTTAACTTATACTGTTTAATGTTTAATAAAGGAATTGTTCAAGTACATTAAGGGGGTAAAATGAACTCTGCATTGAACATGTTGGCCAGAATCCAAAGAGCTACTTGGGGAAGGCCCAGAGGGGTTTTTCCACTTGTCTTAATTTGAAAAGCAGACTCCCTTGGTCATGTTGCAATTGCTCTTCAAAGTCCTCTCAGTTTCAAAAGTAGTCTGACATGTGGCATGATAAACCACTACTTGGGAAACACAAGCTCAAAGACTCCCCTGGACAGAAAGAAGTACTTGCGCAGTCCTTTGGATCCAGGGCTTTCACATTTAAGCTGTACCATACAAAGTATGTCATGAGGGAGCTGACACTAGTGGCATAGCAATTAGGATTATGGGATACAGGTTGGAATTTCCTATTTCAAATCTCAGTCTAGCCATAAATTTAAGGAAGCTGCTCTCCAATGCAGTTTGCTTCTGGATCTAAATCTGAATTGTAAGGATTATGGTCCTTCGTTCACTTCAAAAATTGCTATATAAATGTGTATTACTATCTATGTTATCGATGGAAAGTATACGTTTTAAAGTTCTGTTAGCACAGAATCTCCTTGGGCAAAGAACAAACAATGGATTGTCTCTGTTAGCTGTTCTCTCACAGTGAGGGATGGAGAGCTAGTTGCAGACTGGTGATCAGGCACTGTGCAATATACAGGTGTGCCCACTAATTCAGTATCCACAGTTTCAGTTATCCACGGATCCCATGGATACTGAGACACCTATTAAAAAGACAGGGAAACATTAAACAGATCTCTTGCTGCAGCGAAAATACTGATGTTCCCCTATCTTTATCTTTAAAAGGCATCCCCAATATCCTTTAAAAGGATATTAAAAGAGGCCTTTTTCAATATCCACTGAAAAAATTTCAGGTATCCACCGTAGGGTCCAGAATGGAACCCCAGTGAATACTGGGGCATGCCGTATAATCCCTAGTATTATTGATAAATCTCATGGATACAATAAATAGACTACAACTTATTCATTTACAACATTTTATGATCCACAGGGCTGGTTGCTTGCTGTTTTTTAAATTTTTAATTGTATTTTAACATTGTTTTAAATTGTTTCTATTGTTAAATTTTGTTTTTATTGTTTCTTTTATTGTAATGCCGCCTTGGGTGCCTTCGGGCAAAAATGCGGGATATAAATCTAATAAATAATAATAATAATTTGTTTTAAAGCCATTTTTAAAATATCTATTTATGTAGTTAACCACGTTATATTTTTTAAAAAAAAAAAACAGCCCAAAAACCAGTCCAGGAAAAACTTGTACATATTAAGCCATTTAGGTCCAATTAGTTCAGCCCTGTCTATTTGCCAGACACCCCAATTATAACCACATTTGCCAAACTAGATGTGGCAGCAGCAGTTCTGAGCATTCAGCACTGCTCCCAACCACATAGAAAGAGATTGGGTGTAGCTTCCAATTTTTATAGTGCTAAAGGTGAACACAGGTGATGAATGCAGAACCCTCCCCTTGCCTTTCTGTAGCTCCTTTTGCCAAGGTTGTTGTGGTTGTTTTGCATTCCCAACCATGCCTCAAAGCTTAGCTGGGTTAAAAGTGGTTGGGGAGAGGAAATAGAAACAGGAAGGATTCAGTGTCCCGCATCTGTATACCCTTTTGCAGTTAAAACTGGGCACATATATTGTTAGTTTAAACATGTGGAACTGTTCCCAGTATGTTCCTCAGTATGCTTTTATTGACCCTCAGAAATAAAGGCAATAGAACCTGTTTTCAATTAAGATCAGGATCCTATACACCAGCAGCCCAATCATATTGGCTCCTATCTCATAGACCCAATCATATGGATTGGTGTTTCACCAACCCTACCTGCCTTGTGGTGGTTGCAAAAGCAGTTCCAGCAGTGGTGGAATTGGACACTGTTGGAGCGCTTGTGGGAAGGCTGGAGCCTTTCTGCAAGTGTCGGAGGAGTGCCTTTGACTTGCCAACAGGGGGCGGCATTAGAAAAGGCAGGATGGGGAGGCAGAATGAGGTGGCGGGAGGAGGGTGGAAAGGGCCCTGGAAAGGGGTGGGTTAAGTAGCAGATCCAATTGTACAGGGATCTGTGGTCCCTGGTGTTGAACACCCCCAGGCAAATCAATTTACAATCTTCTCCTTCCTCTGACTGCCATCCATATCATTCTAAGAAGGAATGGAGGAGAGGAAGAAGGAAGCTACGCTGCTACGACTTGAAAGGAAGTCAGTCATGCAATCAGGTCTGGGGGGAAGTTTAGGCAGAAGAGAAGAACTGAGCCCTGGCTCAATTATCTTAGGCTAGCGTTGCAATTTGATCATTGCCTATGTACTATGACTACCCAAGTAGTGAAGCTGGGGAGGGCGGGACAAAATGGAAGGTACTACAGATGCCACAACATGCCCCTCTCACTCACTGTCGGAACCATTCTGAGCGGCGATGGCAATGCACAGGAGATGTGTCTGGTTCGGCAAGTACCTGTATGTTGCCGTCATTGCCTAGAATGGCTCCAATGGTGACAGGCAGGGACTGCTTATAAGGCATGCTGCAGTGCCTGCAGTTCTTACCGTTCCCCTCTCTAGCTATGCTACTGTGACTACCTCCTGGAATATTATATTGCCTTTGACCCATGTGTGCTTATGAGCCACAAATGGCTTGTGAGTCACTTGTGGTATGTGTTCTGAGTGGTTTCATATTGTGGTAAGTTCCAGTAACATGGCCCTTAGCTTCAAAGACATAAGTTGCAGCATGATCTCATTTGGCCTTGCTACACTTGCGTGACATTTAAAAGAGCCCAGGCTAGCCGAGCACTGAAATCAAGTGGTGGCAGCCCAGTAAAACCAGACATCATTAATGTAAGTATCTGGAATTTGCTTTGGCCCACTTAATGAAAGACATTATTCAATGAAAGCATTGATAACAGTATTCCCATTGATTTAAGGAACTTTATAGTTGTGATCCACAAACCAACGCAAGAACTTTCTGTTAAATAAGCAGGTGCTGATGTGCGCCAATGGCATTCCAACCCGGAGGGAAGACTCTATGTGTGGCAGAAGCCTGAGCTCCTATGTAATACAGCCCTTAAGAGCCATTTGTGGCTCAGAGAGCTAGATCAGAGATCAGAGACTTTGCTCTCCAAGACACAAATAGCTCTGAAGACAAGGGGGTGGGGCTGCTTTACACAGGAGCTCAGGCTCCTGCAAAACTTAGCGTTCCCCCCCTTGGAACGCCACTGATACATGCAGCGTGGAGCAACTGCAACTTGATTTTCTGGATGGCCACTCTGAGAATGGAGAAAGAGGTAAAGTGTCAAGACCTCAATTTCCTTCTACTGAAAGTGGCCTGCTAGCAGATTCTGTTACCAGATATGCCACTTCCTCTGTACCCTTCTTTTGTCCTTGGATTGGCAAGTAGGACAATCATTACTCCCTCAGGCAGACACATTTGGCCTGGGGTGTGCAAACTACATACTTAGCTCATGTTCTTGAACCTGTGTTAAACCAGTTACTTCCATATGCAAATATGGAATTGAGCTTTTGGCACACCACTGCTAAGCCATAAGGAGTCTGATTGTGTGTGTGTGTATGTGCACACACACACTAGAATCCAAATTCAGGCACATGGAGGTACATGTTCTTGACTGCCCCAGTTCAGCTGAAGTTACTATACGTCTGCAGCTGCTATGTACAGAAATGTGTACAGAAATAAATCTTCAGTTCACTTGATTTGGGAAGACACTTAAGCATTGTTGCTAGAGGAGTTTGTGGATCATAGCCTGCTGTCTGCTAAATTGTAACTCACAGAAATGGAAGAGAATTACAACTGAAATATCCCATCGTAGTTGACTCTAGATCCCAAGCAAGTCTCTATAACATATAGCCTTAGAATACTCACAGGTCACTAAAATATCCAAAATGCTTATCAACAAAACAGGGTTCTAGATATTTTATGTATGCCATTTGGTGGATTGATTGGAAGGCATGGGAGAGTGAAAAAAGAGACATGACTGGAAAAAACCCAAACCTTTATATAGTCTGATTAACGCTTTGGAGGAAGAGCAGAGTGCAAATGAGACTATTAAAACATTTTAAATGTGCAACTATGCAAAAATAACCAGGTACTTGTGGATATTTCTGCTTTTAGGCTGTCGTTCTAGCCCCTCAGCATTCCATGGCACTGGCTATTCAAAGCTGTGCAGCTTGCTCTTCTCAGTTTACTCTGGTGACTGTAATCCTTTTAATTTGCCATAATTTTGCATACCATATAGATAAAAGATGCTTGTAAATTATTGCTCTAGATAGGAATGTAACAAGGCCTTCATGGAAATTTGCATTGTAATAATACACCCTTGCTTTGAGAGCATCTTTTAAGACCCCCTCCCTGAAAGGAAGTCCGCACAGAAGCATCCAATCCAACCAGTTTAGTTTAGCACTAAACTCAACCTCAAAATAGTGATCATGTGGTTTCTGCAAAGGAACCCTGCCCCATGTGAGCTCCACCAGCCAGGCCCCTGAGAGGAATTTTATCAGAGGGTACATAGTTTCTTTTGGACCTCTTCTCCATTGGACAATAATTTCATATGATCATTGGATCATAAGTTCTATGAACGACTATATATAAAACTATGTAGGCTTACACAAAATGTGAGTGCTAGACCTTAAGCAATAACTGCAAACATTTTCTGAGATCCCAGGACATTTCCAGCTCCCCTCCTTTGTCTCCTTTTTGAGCTTGGACCCAGGTATGATGTATCTATCCCCTGCACCCCTTCTCATGAGCCCTGATGAGACAGGAAAATGTAAGCTCTCAGGAAATTTTGGCTCCTGGGCCCCCTTTTTGACCCCAGGCCCTGGCACAATCTTCCTGCATCTTCCTCTCATGAGTCCTGCCACCAGCATGCTCAGACTCTACTCACTCCCTCTGCAGGCTGCCAGAAGACCATCAGAATACGGGAGTAGAGGTCTCTAAGACACTTGAATCACTGTCCCACTGTTCTTGGGACATCAGCAGAACAAAAGGAAATATCGGTAGTAAGAACGGATGACAGACTTACCACTAATATGAGCCTCAAAGGTTGCGGCACTACCCTCCAGTGCCACAACACTTTGTAACGGCTGTGTGAACGTTGGTGCTTTTGTCGTCATCTTGATAGGCACCCTGAAAAGAAAGACAGAAGTAGAATTGGATGGGAGATGCCCTTCTGTTTAAAATGATTTGCATAACAATGGCAGTGACGCTTCTTATGGTACATCTTATTGATTGATTTTGTTTTCCTATCATCTTGGATGGGTTAAATTTCTACAACCGACACACTTTTCTACAAGCAACATAAGAACTGTTTATGGGCAGTTATGCAGTGCAATTATTGCACTTGAAGCACCTGCGCCTCTGATCAGTATAGTCAGCAATGTTTGCCATGGACTTCAAGAGAGCTGCATATTATCAAGCAGAATAAGCATGTCACTTGAGAGTCTGTTTTCTAATGCTGATCTGCCACTGTTTTACAGTCTGACCTTTGTATTTCTGTACCCCCCTGCCAATTCAGATAACTAAAAAGTAAAAATGGTGTTGGAGGAAAGATTCCTCCTTATAATCATGAAAGTGCCAGAAAATGATGCTGGCATCGTTTTTCCTTTTTAACGTAGTGGAATTCTGCCTTTAGATAGCAACCAGAAAGAACTGTGCTGGTAATCAATCTATTTGACATTTCAGAGGTGTTAAAAAAGAGCTTCTTCAGAATGCTAAATAGTTGTCCTTAATGTGAAAGACAAACTGGGGAAAAAATGTCAAATTTAAATGCAAAAATATAAGCAGCACAGTTAAATCTCCGCTACAGACAGAGGGGCCAACTTTGAAATGTGAGCTAGGCTATAAGATAACAGCTGACAGTGATGGTTTGAGCAACTGCAGGAAGGTGCAAAGTCTAAAAAGCTGTTTCTCTCTCCCCCCCCCTTAAAATGTTTGTTGGCATAACACAATGCCTTCAGTCTCTGCCAAGCTACAGAGAAAAGAGTACATATTGTAAAATAATCATTCTTTAGAGGAGAATATCTTAGTTTGGGGTACATTTCAGTGTATTATCAAGGCATCTCATTATAGTAACTAAACTACTTAATCTGTCAAAAAAACAAGGCAGGAACAGTGTTGCAATAACTTTAATGACTGAACACAAGGTAATGCTAATAGAACATAGAACATAAATATAAACCTCTACCTGGTTTCCTTGAACATAGGTTGATTAGTAGGACTAAACAAGTCTTACAGCACAATCCTATGCATGTTTACTCAGGAGTAAGTCCCACTACATTCCATGGGGCTCACTCCCTGATAAGTGTGTATAGGAGTGTAGCCTTAGAAGGCTATGACTGCATACTCCTTATTTTAATGGTATTTGTTTATTATTTACCATATTTTAATCCCGCCTTCCCCCCCTTAAGGGGAGGCCTATGTACAAGGCCTATTTCTTTTATAAGTTATAAGTACAACTTATAAAAGTACTGTTGTAAGTACAGATAGTGGAAGTCCCACACAAAAAAATGAAAGGCTGTATCTTAGCAGTAAGAACACGACATCATGTTGCCTTCAGGCTGCAAGCGTTTGTTCCCCTCTTCCGAAAGGGTTACTGAACCAATCCCAGACTTCTGGAAAGTGAATTTCTGAACCTGAACTCATTTTAATAATTAATCTGAAGTGGAGGCTCATTAGACGATGTCAAAACATCATGTTCCTATTTGGGGTTTTGCCATTATCTGAATCAACAGCATTTAACCAAAGAAAATTAAAGCAAACACTATTAAAAAAAAAACAAATTCTAGGATGATTAATTCAATGTTATGGATGTTGTCCTCATCAAAAGTACCCTCATGGATAGGGATAGTTTCCTGTTATTCAAATTGCGATCTTATATGGCTTTTGTATTAATAGTATTTTAAAGGCATGCCTCTGAAATGTCACATTCCAAAAATAACCACCCTGGTTTTGACTGACAGGCGGCAAGTGGTCCAGACCTGCCATGTAATGGATACCTCAGCAGCTGATTCCCTTAAAAAGTCATCAGTGGCGAGCCAATACCATGTGCGTTTTATCAGAGCTATTCTGGGACCGTAATTCGTTTATCTTTAAGTAATATAACCTTGAGCACTCCCTGGAAACATTAACAGTTAACCACTGTTAAAAACTGACATAGCACTGCATCCTCAAGCAACGTTTTTAAATCGTTTAGCCAGGTACAGCAAAGACCCAAATGCTAACAGTCAACAAGGCCTCTGTACTTTCATGAAAAAAGCTGCATTCCGTTAAGACACACACACAAGTCTTTACCGCCCTCTCCTACTAACGACATCTACTAGACACCTCCTAGATACATGCAGACGATACCAATGGCTTGCTTGACAAACTAACACAGTTCAATTGTTCCAGACATGCTACTAACCTGATTTCTCAAGAGTGCCTAACGAAAGTGGGCTGAGCCCAAACGGAAGATCTTTAAACGACGTCCTTATCCAGAGTATGCTTTTAGACAATCCCAACATGAGAATGGTTGAGCCTCTACCCATAAAAAACAAAACTACACAGTCGAGACGGTGTAGTTTTGCTTTTCTTTGCAATCCCTACACCCGAGGCGAGGCTGGGAATGCACGACTGCTCAGAACTGCTAACATGGAAGTTTTACTTTTTATACCCCAGAACTGCTGACAAGTCTGCCTCCATCACCTCAGTGTCACTTCTGATTGGCTCTCCAGGGGACAAGGCCCTGGGAGAGGAGATCCACTCTGTGCAATAGGCCACCTGTTTGCCTGATTGACAACGCTAATTTTGGCACAACAAGAGAGGCTGGCTGAGGAAAGCAAGCAACCAGTACTGTCAGTTGTGGGGGAGGCACAGTCATTGTATCTGATGCTGCAAAGCCATTTAATGTCTTAGGCACACACACAAAAATGGGGGAGTAAAGAACAAGAACAGCCAAGAACAGTCAAAGCCGCAACAAGCCCTGCTAGTGCCAATCAAGCCATGTTGTACATTTGCCGAAGCAAGCAAGCCACTACCAAGTGCAACTGTCAGTCTCCAGATCAAATAAGTAAACTGATCTGATGCCATGTGGCCTTATTATACTGCTAGAAGGTATCGTCTCAACTTAATAAAGGGTAGTCATGCTTGTTTAATGTCAGAGGGATTGGGACTTCTTTTTTCCTGGCATCACTTCCAGAATTATTTGTCAAAGCTACGGACTGAGTGAAAAGAGAAGTCTTTGTATGCTCAGAGAATCTGGATTGATACTGCATATCCCTTGGTAAGAGGCTATTGACTAGGCCTCATCAAGAAACACTTCTCACACGGCAAACATCTAAAAGAGTCGGAATTCAACTTTTATCATGTACTATGAAGAGTAGGGTAGTTGCTTGATCTTTATGAAAATGATGTATTATTCTATGCTTGCGGTAATTTATGGAAAATTACATATGTCTAAATTTTAATTTTTTTCAATTTCTTTGTGTATGTGTGTAGTTAAATAATAAAAAATGAATTAAAAATTGCTTAAAAAAGCGTAGAATCTTGATGTTCACCTCTGTGTTTTAAACATCATGAAAGTAAAGAACTGAAGAGTCATGACCTCCCACTATGTAATGGCCCGGAAGTCGGCGGCGGCAGTCTTCCCTTAACTGCTTTCTCCATCTTGGCACCCTATGGTAGGGTAATGGTAGCGGTAGCTCCCTACCATTTCAGATCAGGTTGGCGTGCTCTTTGACCATTTTCTGATGACAGTTGAAAACATGTCTTTTATTTAGCTTTGCTGGGTTAGTGGGGATGCCTATTCCCCAACAATATACACTTATTGCAATGTGTTCAGTCAGGGGGAAGCATTCAGGCTCTGATCATCGAAGGGCTAAACTAGATGAATGGCAAACCAATTTCTTTAAAGGGGAGCCTGCACCAGTTGCTTATAAAGGGTAGGAAGACTATACCAGCAGATACTGGGGCCAAAGTTTAAATATCTTTAAAAACAAACAAGCACAAAAATTACATTTCTTAACTTTGTGTGGCCAAATTGCACCATTTCCTAGTCTCTAGAGCTTTTTAGTCATAAAAACCCACATGGATGCACTTGTCTCTGCCCAGCTTCGCCCCAGAATGCATCAGAGGCTAAGAAACAGCGATGCAAAGATAGGAAACATGATTTTTGCATTTTTTTAAAAAGTATTTAAACCTAGACCCCTGTATCAGTGGATTTCAGTATCTGCGTGCATACACACACACACTCCAGCTTCCCTGGGTCTCAGAATGCCTTTCAAAGGCATATAAACATTTTTGCCGAAAAACCAAAGGAGACTTTTTTCCCCTTATAACCAGTAGTGGGAACTAAATGATTTAGGAACAGGAACTCACTTTTGATTGGCACTTGTCGGGAACCCGGAACCAGCCACGGAGCCCGTTAGGATCCAGAACGCCCGTTCTGGTCCGTTCCCCTTGAATGACATCACTGCCTTCGCCCCCCTAGGAATCCGGAGTCGCTCCCTTTAACCCTCTGAGTGCCGGCCAACCAAGAAGAAAAGCTCTTTGCAGAGGAATTGGGAGGGGGGAGGAGGGAGAGTGAAGTGGGCGGAGTCAGCCCTAATTTTAATTAGTGGAACTGAGTTCCCCTGCGTTCCCCCTCAATCCCACCACTGCTTGTAACCGACATTCTGAGGCCCTCAGAAGCCATAGGTGGACTGCGGGTTTGGGGGACTTGCAGATGCTGGAATCCGCAGGTTCCGAATCCACAGTTAACATGGACCGATTGTAATGTGGAAAGAGCAACTACATAGTTGTTCTGGGGGGGGGGATTAAATCCAGCCACCAGGGATGCTCTAACTGGTCTCCACTTTCACAGACCTCCCCTATTTATGTCCAGCTACACATGATTTTGCCCAAAGCAAGAAACAGGCAAATGGAAGTGAGCAGATCACTTGCAAAATTGTGACAGTATTGCTATTCAGGAATTTCAAAAAGGATATAGTGCAACTGAAAAAGGTGCAAAAGACAGCAACCAACATGATTAGTGTGCTGGGGCACCTCCCTTACAAGGAAAGTCTGCAGTGTTTGGAGCTTTAGAAAGAAAGTGTCGAGGGGGGACGACAACGACACATGATTAACATTAATAAAATTGTGTATGGTCCTGATGGAGATAAGTTCTTTTCCCTCTTGCATAATACCAGAACCAGAGGACATCCACTAAAATTGACTGACAGGAGAGTCAGAATAGACAAAACAAAACATTTCTTTACCAGTGTTTAATTAATCTATGAAACTACTTGCCACAAGATGTGCTCATGGCAATTGGCTTTTAAAAGAGGATGGGATAGATTTATGGAAGAAAAATCAACAACATGTTATAAGTCATGAAGACTGTATGCAACCTCCAGCTTTCGTAGGTAGCCTGTCTCTGAATATCCAATGCAAGGGAGTGGTAAAAGGAAGGATATAAGTACCCTTCTGTCTTGAGTGCTCCCTAAGGCATCTGGGGGTCAGCAAGATACAGGAAGCTGAACTAGAGTGGCCCTTGGTCCAATCCAGCAAGGCTGTTCTTATACTAAAGAGATAGACTTGTTTGCTTATGGTAGGAAGAGTAGCTGGTCAATATCAGTAGGCCTTCAGCTCTGTTTAAAATATGGCAGCTACCCAATGCCCATTTACCTGGGGGTAAGCACCATTGAATATAATGGAACTTACTTCTGAGTAGACATGCATGAGATTGGGCTGTAAATTCGTTGCTGACTAGGACACAGAAACATGGAATACAGTACTGGCACTATGTGCATTGAAGGGAGAAAATAAACAAAGGGCTCTTTCAATGGGGTGTTTTGGGTCCATTTTAGCCCAAGGATTATATGTCTTCTACAAATCCTTCAGAGAGGAAGGGATAATTCATTTTGGCTCCTCGAGAGTCTATAGTCACCACAGACCTGCAATGACCAAAAAAAGACCAGAGTATTTTCTAAAATACAACTCATCTATACTTATTTTACTGCTTCTAATTTTTTTTTCAAATAAAATTAGTAAAGATAGGAAGAATACATTATATTGTAAAAATTAAACTTAAGGCTATCACATAGCTGGGGAATTTCATCGTAGCACAGTACCAGAACCAGAGGACAGCCACGTCCGGCAGGAGGTGTTCTGACATTTAACTTCAGACTACTGCTCTGCACCCCACAGGAGATCTCCTTGGGGTGAGCCCCACCAGATACATCAGGTCACCTTGGTCCTTGCCAACGATATCACTGGTGCAAGTCCATGTTGATTTGTGCAGGCAGATTAGGCCCAAGAAGGGGTGTTACAGTGCATGACAAAGTGCATGCTGGTGCAACCAATCCCACCCCTCCCAGGCCTGATCTGCCTTGTCTCCTTGCTGCCCTGTTCCACCTTCCCCAACCCTATTCAACCCTGTTCCCCCTCCCTCACCCTTGGCTGGATTTACTTGCTTTGGCAGGCCTCATTTGCTTCATTGGTGTGCATGGGAAAGCTCCAGACAAGGCCTTGTGCTGTCACGAAGTGCCTTATGGCATTTTTGCAGCAGTGTGCACCAACAGAATACACCTTCCACTGGTATGACCATTAGCAAGGATTGGAATGTCAGACATACTGAGAGTTGCGTTGACAAGATTGACAACTCAGGGAGAAATATGGGAAAACCTAGGAACCTTTTATTTGCTCTGGTGTTCTCTTAGAATACATTTTAATTTCTTGTGGATCAGTTTTACCTCTCCCTGAACTTCTAATAGTGCTTCACGTCCAGTTACTAAAAGGAGAAATAAATTTAAAACATTTTTAATTTTCAAAATTTTTTTAGAGGGTATATATGTGAGACAGTGAGAGAGATTAAATTGAACAATCTGGTCTAGGATATTGCATTTACTGTGAATTAAATAAAGTGTTCCAATTTCTTATGAACATTACTTCTAAACCTCACTGTTTGTACCATAGTGACTAACATATATAAGAGAATTTATTGCTGAAACATGAGTTATGAGTCCTGCTTGAATGAATATGTTTTATGTCTTAAAGTCTGAATTACATTCTTGTCTTTGCTGCTTTTTCAACAAATCAACACTTCTGAAGGGTAAAGACAGAAAAAGAAAAGTGCCTTCCCAGCTGTTTATAACTTTCTGGTATATTCACAATATTCATAATATGTAAGGGAGAAAAAAATCAACTCTGCAATAGCACTTTCTAGCACTTGATTTATTTGTTTACTTATAGACAAATTACATTTGTTCCTTATTTTTTATTACATGATAAAATGTAATGAGAATTTGAGCGAATTTCACTTAACTTTTGAGAAGGAAAGGATGTATGTTGTACTGCTGGTGACACGTAAGCCAAACTCTTATCCTATGCTTATGCAGAAAGAGTAATTAATATTTATATATTTATTATTTCCAGAAAGACAACTCAAGACAGAGTACAAAAGAAGCATTAAAAACCACCAAGCTATATAGAGGATACAGGTGTTGTGCTCTTTGTGAAGACAGCTTCCTGTGTGTACATACACTCCTCATGACTGAAAACATGGCCAATGCTTACCACAGGGTGGAATTTCAAGTAGCATACACACAATGTGCTACTTATAACCTCATGCTGAGTACTTTCCTTCTCCCTTGTAACACAGAGGAACACATGATGTATAATGTGCTATAATATGTGTTTCACTGCCCTGCGAATCAGTGAGTGAGGAAATGCACAACATCACGTAGGCCCGTAACACAAGTTGTTGTGGTAGAGAGGCTAAACAGGAAGTAATTGCAGAGCAACTGGAATCGACTGCGATATAAGATACTTTATGTGAATTATTTATATTAGCAAACCATTTGGCAGAACATTGCTTGCCCTCTATTAATAATATACTGTATATCCCGAAATGAAAGAAATAAAGAATTACCTTTTTAAGTCACAATATATTCATGTTGAATAATAAATTATTTAACAGATAAAGCAAACATAAAATCAAAGTATTTTACTCCTTTCTCACCCCAACAATGAGACATATCTGTAATCCTTCTGTAATCCTTATTAATTTACAAAGTGAGAGATTCAGGGCACAATCCTAACCTGGAGTTAGGCCAGCACAGTTAAGACAGCAAAGTTTGGCTGGCACAAGGGTCACGTTTGGTCCAGACAAACTTTGCTGGTTTAACTGTGCCGGTCTAATTCCAGGTTAGGATTGCGCCCGCATAGCTCCCATAGGAGCAGTGGGACCACACAGCTACCTATGAACGTCATGGCATCCATAGGAGGCACCTTGGGAGAAGGGGGCATTCATCCCTTTCCCCCAGAAGGCCTGGGAATGGACCTCCTCAAATCTGCCCTGGATGTTTTGCTGGTACAGACCTGAGCACTTCCTTGTCAGGCTTCAATGCACAGCACAATGATAGGATCAGGCGTGGGAGACCACTGCTGGTCCCAACCCCGCTCCACCCCCCACCTCCGCATGCACCCTCCCACAGACACCGAAAGAGCTCACCACCCGTGGCAGTGAGATTTACCGCTGGCCAGATCACGCTGCGTCCTCCTGATGCCGGGGCCTGATGCCGGCCCAGCACTGATGGTAACCCTTTACTGCTGGTGCTAGATATGCCATATGGCACTTTTGCAAAACAGGGCTTACTCCCTGCGCTGGGCTGCATGGGATCAGGCAATAGGCTGCAAATCCTAAACATGGGAATCTGGAAGTAAACCACATAGAGTTTAGTGGGACTTACTTTTGAGCAGAACTGCACAGGATTGTGCACAGGATTCATTTTAAAGAGTAAGTGGATAATTCTAGGCAGGGGACCTAGAATATCCTGGAACACTGGCCAGCCTGTCAGTTTTGGCTAAGAGCAACGCATTCCAGGTTCTACAGGGCTAGCCTAAGACATTTCTCAAGGAGACACCAAACAAGCCCTATTCATGCACAACAGGCTCCCCTGTATTCTAGTAGTATACTGCATGGATTGTATGCAGTTTTATTAGTGCTCCTGAAAATACAGGTATCCCCAAAAACCACTTGGGCTGTTGGTGTATGTAGTTGGATTAGCCCTGAGTTTATATTCCTGCTCAGTTATGAAAATGATTTTTAGTATGCACTTTCTCATTAGATTGCTATGCAGATAATAGTTAGTGAATTAAATTGTTATTATTCCAAGCCTGTGAGATAGGATAAGGGTGACCAGATGGCCTCTTTTTCCAGGACATGTCCTACATTTCATTCTTGGGTTGCATTAAAAGACAAGACACCAGAGGCTATTAAAGACACACGTGTGTGTGTGTGTGTGTGTGAGTGAGTGAGTGAGTGAGAAATATGTATGAGCTGCTCTTGGGAAAATAGAAAGGCACATAAGCATTCTGCTCTCAAAGAGGACAATATAGCTACTTCGTGGGACCATAAGACGTTTCCTATCTCGTTTTTTCTTGTCAAGTAAGCTTCCTTTGATATTCAGATTGCTATTCTAAGGCCGACTCCTTTCCATCTCTCTCAAGCTGCTCAGCTAGTCAGGCTCTCTGTCTCTATCTCTCACTCGCCTATCAAATTATGTAGGTAGTTCTCTTTCAGTAGCATTTTTTCCTTTCCTTATAACCACAAGCCTGGCAATGATCTTAACAGAGGTCTCCCAAAACATTCTGTGTAAAGCATCTGTGCCAATCCTGCTACGTGAAAATGTACTAATTCTAAACCAATTTGGCATCATCATGATGAAGAGCTCCTTGGCAAGCTCATTCAGATAGTTTCTGAACAACCAGGACTACTTCCCTGTCTCCTGTATTTCTCCAGCACTTTTATTGCTGGATGACCTTGGCTACATGTTCCCTCCCTCTGCTAGTAATTTGATTTGGGGCTGGTTAAGGGCAATTGTATCGTTTACAGCAGTCAAAAGTTCTCTAATATAATAGGTTAAGTGGATACGTCCACCAGGGCTTATGTTGTCCCCGTCTCACCAGAAGTCAGCCGTGGAAACTGCTTTGAATAGCAGAGCTGCATTCCAGAACGCATGAAGTCATATTAAAGCTGCCACAATTGGACAACTTTGATCACAGAATGTGGGGAGAGGCTAAGGAGGGTTTTCAAGGAAGATGGCATCCCACTCAGAGGCAGGTCTCCGCCCTGACAACTATATTTTTAGAAATTAACCACTGATTATTTCTTCCTCTCTGTGGGAATGCCCCCTATAAACAAGAAACAAAACTAGAACACCTGCATCCCCCAAGTGCTGTGTGAGGGTGGTCTAGCTGTGCCCAACTACCATTACAGGTGGAGACCCGCATTAGATCATGTTCCTCCACACACACAAAAAATCCTTGCACACAGAACGCAGGGAAATTATTGCTAGACTAGCAACCCTGAGGAAAGGAGGGGCACAGAGACAAATCCCCAAGGCTTGGACTTCCAGGGGACCCAGGCCATGACAACACACACCATGCAGTGCAAAACAAATGTATTACAAAATAAATTTGGGTACCTTAATCTCAGCCTATCCAGGGCTGCATTTCCACTATCGCTTTAATCCATTTCCAGTGCACTTCTATTGCCCCAATGCACTCTGAAAACTGTTCAGGATAGCTCAAACACCTCTTAGATTCCTTAACAAACTACAGTCTTCCCAGAATGCCTTGGGGGAATAGGCGTGTATTGGAAATGGAGTAAAGCTGTAGTAATGGACCTTTAAGAGTTTCAAGAATAAGAACAGCCGTGTGTCTCTCCACTACACCTTAACTTGAAGAGCTGCTACAAAGCAGAATGTAAGTACAGGAGAGAGAGCCCTGTATAAGAGGAAGAAAGAATAAAATATCAAGTACCTGTTTGCAGATGTTAAATGAAAGCTCATTCTTGCGGTAATACTATTAGATAAGATCAAAATTCTCTTTGCTGCAAGTAGTGAGAATTTCTTGCAAGGAGAGAATGTATATAGTTTGTCTAGCTCCAAACTTCACACAAACCACATTTTCTATTATGGGTAATTCATTTTAGACTGTAGAAGAAGCAAGTGATCTGTGACAGAAAATGAAAAATCAACAGAACAATCCTATACGTGCCTACTCAGAGGTAGGCCCCACTGAATTCAATAGGATTGTAGCCCAAGAAAATTTGTGAATTGAGCCAACCTGGATAAAAATGATTTCTAGGGGAAAATTTCTTTAGTCTTGTCAGAAGGGTGAAAAACAGCTTTAAGATGCCCAAAATGCTATCAAGATGCTATCAAGATGCCCAAACACACCTTCTTTCTGCTATTTCTCTATAGTGCAATAGGCATGTCTATGCAAAAGTAAACTCCATTAATTTCAAAACTTAGTCCCAGATAACGTGTATTGGATTGCAGGCTTAGTATCTTTTCTTACCAATTTGTAGCAAGATACTTGACTTTCAGCATGCAAATACTCAATTCAAATTAATATTAAAAAATGTGTTATACTGAGCCATTCCATGGTACTGATTGTTTTGAACAGGTTTACTTTTGAAGCTATTATTGATGGCATATGGTGTATAATTGCAATAGAGAATGGTCCATATTTCCAAATGTAACTGCAAAAATAATTAAGATGGTCTTAAATTATGAATTGAAAGTTTTAAGAAGTTGCAAATTAAGACTTAGAAGATACTTATACTAATACTCAGTGTCTTCAATTTCCTTAAAAAGTAGTCTCAGAGCTCAATCCTAACCAACTTTACAGCACTGCCAGATGCAGGGGAGTGGCAATAAGATGCAAATATCTAGTGGTCTTGTGTGCTCCCTGAGGCATTTGGTGGGCCACCAAGAGATATAGGAAGCTGGACTAAATGAGCCCTTGGCCTGATCCAGTGGGGCTCTTCTTATGTTCACTGGCATGGCTGTGCCAATGGGGCATGTTCTGCATTCTGCAGTATAGTAGTAGTTACGGAGGTCTCCTGAAAGTAAGGGAATGTTTGTTCAATTACTTCAGAGCTGCACTGCCCTTACCCGGTGCTGATAAGTTGGTTAGGTAGTGCCCTTAATTGAGTTTTTGAATTCTCAATGGTGCTTGAAAATTCACGTTCTTATTTAACCAGAAAAACGATTCAGTTTGTTAAACACTTTTCACACTCACATCCTGAGAGCCAGAATGGTAGTGGTTCAGGAGCTGGACTTAGACCTGGGAGATCCAAGTTCAAATTCTCCCTCAGCCACAAAGCTTCATGGGTGACCTTGAGCCAGTCATTTTCTCTTTGTCTCACCTACCTCACAGGATTGTTGTGAGGACAAAAGGAGAGGAAGAATGATGTACACTACCCTGAATACCTTGGAGGAAGGGTGGTATCAAAATGTGAAAAATAAAATGAATGACCAATTGAACCTTCAATGTGCCATCTTGGCAAAGCAGGTCTTATACAGACCAACAGTGCCAGCACTGACCATCTTGATTTCAATGATGACCTTAGCAAAAACATTCTTACAAAATAGTGGTCAGGATCCAAAGAAGCCCGGAGCCCATGCATGCATGTTCATGATGTCTCCTTCTAGTGGCAGTTCTTCATGCTGCTTTTGAATCCTGCTCCCAAGGGCCCTTCTGCCTTTAGGAGTGGTGCTCTCCATAAGGGTCTGCGATTGGGTTTGATGCTCCAGTCAGGCATTGAGCGCTGTGTGTGATCCTCAGCTGGGTTTTTTTGTATTGTTTCCCTTGTTCATGCAAAAATGGCACAATGTTAAGAGGGGAGGAGCGTGTGAAACTTCGTAAATCAAATGCTTGGGCAGACGTTGAAGTACTTTACAAGGAAAAAAACCCCCACCCTGAAACTGAAGTTACCTCATGGACTGTTTTTTTGTCATTTGCCTTTGACCTGTCAAGCGCTGCGAATCCTGGTCTTGTAATGCTTCCGGGGCAGCAGCCTTGCTTTTTTCTGACAAATAGCTTTGCTCACTGAAAACATGGACATTTTTATTCTTCTCTGAAAGAAAATGTGGATGTCAGCCAGAGTGGGATCAAGGTCTTCATTTATTATACCGCCATAGGCTCATAATGCACGCCTAGTTACCTATTACTCTTATGAAAGCTGAGCAAGATGCCTCCCCAACTTCATTAGTGGCAGTGCAGATATATTTCCCAGTGTCAGCAAGGACTGCATTTCTTTTTAAGAGGTAATAGGTGTCCCCTAATTTTGCAATCTGTAAAAAAATGAAATACAGACAGAGGGAGATTAGTGGGGTGAAGGAAGATGTACGACGTTCTTCCCAAAGGAACATTTACAAAGCCTTCAGACATACACTCATTCCTCTTGCTGCCATCCTGATGCCATCTTTTGTCCAAGTGACAGTCGGCCTTGGTGTTCCGTCTATTGCACAGTGCAAGTTTAAATCATCGCCTTCTTGCAAAGTTACGTGTTCAAATTTTTTAATGAAGTTGGGCTGTTTTCCTTGTACTGAAAAAAAAAAGAAAAAATAAACACTGCACTTAAAATAACTGTAAGAGCAAAATTCTGCTGCTGACAGCGAGTTAGATGATTGCGTTATACCATAAGATATAAACAGTAGATATAGCACTTAGCTCTCAAGAGCCAGAAGAAAGCCATTTTATCTCTCTCAAAATGGGATATAAAGTGAAAAGATATGCTTCCACCCTTATCTGTTTCACCAGATTACTCTAACCTTGCAACAAGAGTTTTAGAATTAATATATGTTGGTGTGTTTGAAAAATTCAGGCTCTCAGCTCACTGGTACAGCCGAGTATTACCATTTCAAAGTAGCTTCACATTCCATAATCATCACAGCCTTGTAAACACATGTTCAGAAGGCAGTTGGGTGCAATCCTAACCTGGAGTTAGGCTGGCACAGTTAGGCCAGCAAAGTTTGGCTGGCACAAGGGACACTGTAAAGTACAGTATGTTTGGACCATTCTAACAGTCAGACGCCAGCACACAGACGTATGCCATCCTCCCTGACTCTGAGAGTGGTCCATACGTGCTTTACGATATCCCTTGTGCCGGCCAAAGTTTGCTGGCCTAACTGTGCTGGTCTAACTCCTGGTTAGGATTGTGCCCTTGTCTACAAATCTGAGCCCCTATATGTTTCCCCACTATGTACCATGGCTGCTCCAGTTCCTTTTCTTCCTGTTACATCCCTCTGACAGCAATATAAATCACAGAATTTCTCCAATCACAGAATTTCTGAGGGAGCCAAGGTTGACCACTATGTGCACTGCATTCATTGTCTTTTTGCAGTTGCTGCAGAGGTGGCCATTTTCCATCTTGCCTGGTTGCCTTAGAGCAATTCTTACTCACCAAAGCAACCAAGCAATTAAATTTTGCATTTCTTCTGTGTCAGACTAGGCAAGGCAATATCATCATTCACATATATACCCCGTTCTCAGCTTCAGATAAACACTTGGAAATTGGGGGCAGGGCTAACAGGTGTGATCACACTTTCCCCCTCCATGTTTTCATAGCCACAGACATGTTGTGTGAGCAGGTCTATAGTGTTGGGGCTAAGGTGATGTGAGCAATAAGTATTGAAAAAGTATTTTCTACAGTGAATGCTACAGAAATGTAAGAATAATTATACATATTGGACTACCAAAATCAGGAAAATGTCACATGATGCTTTGTTAATTCTACCTAGCATGTTATTTTTTTTTCTGTTGTAGTTGATCAAATTATAGCAGTGCAAGAGCAGGATCTTGATAATGCTACCACATAAGCTTTACAGTGCATCTGATTCAGGGCGCAATCCCACTGTGTCCTTGGGCCAGCGCATATCACTCAACGCTGTCGCAAATATGCTGTAAGGCACATCTGTGCCAGTGAGGAAGGCGCTGGGCTGGTGCAGGGAGTCGCACC